>ML779377.1:918578-964063 GCA_009831015.1 Picea engelmannii
CATTTGTGTTGCAGCGTGTTTCAGCATCTGTGTTCACATTTGTGTTTGTGTTGCAGCATCTGTGTTCTTCATAAACAATCGATTGCCATCAATGACAACCTTGATCATCTGCGTCATTCTTGCTGTAGCCATATTTCCAACACTCCTTTCCTAAAAAAACTAAAAGTCTCACAAGTGGAATTCGTTAATTCAATATGGTTATAATATCTCCTAAGAGGTACACTCACCCTCATCGAAGCCTAGGCACTCTTATATGCTTCTATAAGTCCTGCAATGTTTGAGAAATTCATATTCGCTTCCTACAAACTGAAGTAGAGGGTAAGAATCTATCATTCCTTAGGATCTTTTCTCCCACACTTGGATGTAACTTGTGTCTTACCTTTGAATTGGATTATGGAACAATAAATTCATCACTCCATTCAATCACTAAAGTAGATACATGTGATCTAGAGGACCACACATCCATATAAAAATTCACATCTTGGCTCACCACAATGTTCCACTATGCTAGAAGGTAGATATTGTAAGCTTTATAAGTCTCACCATATCCAAGAAAACAAGATACTGACACAACATATTGAACGTCCCCTTTTCTATGGGCTTGACCACCTATGAATCCATAGGAACATGTTACATAACCCTAGACCACTAGCAAGTTTCCAAAATATAACATTCTTCATATCAACTTCACATGATCATGAGATGTTAAGGAACTCCTACGAATATGATCACATCTCCATACAAGACCAAGCTTAGTGGATTAGATTTATCAAAATCACAAAGATAAAATTCTACACAAATCTCACCCATCCTCCACTTTTGTTCCTATGGAAATTAACCTATCTTTCAACATTGTGATCCTAACTAGGTAACTAACCAATGTACTTGTGTTACTCATGTAAATGGATGGAAGCTTGCTTCTCAAAAGCATATTCTTGGAAGCAATCTCAATACAACCAAATCATTATACATATCCTTTCCAATCTTCTTCTCTGCAATGTGAGTGATCAAATGATCTTTCATTGAATAATGAATGATCCTCTTTTCCTTGACCTCCTTATTATGCATGGTTAATAGTTTTGGTTTGGTAGGTGCAATGATCTCATTCTCAATATTCACAGAAAGATAATCCTTTTCCCATAATATTTGAAACTTGCATCTCCAAGGTGTAAAATTGGAAGCACCATCCAACCTATGACACTCTCTAAGACCAAGCATATTCATCCATGGAAATATGAATCAACCTCAAAACAAAATCAACAACAAATCAAGTAGAATACACTTTTAAGGTTCTAGTCCTTCTTCCAAAGAAAACTAGGGTTTCACCCAACAACTTGTAATATGTGTTCTAAACAATTGAAATACCTAAGTCCCTCTTCACCAAGAGAGAAATCTTAGTCAAATCAACTATGATACCATATGGAAATTTTGAGAATTGCTTTCTCAATGAAAATTCAGAAATTTCACCTCAAACTTGAGGTTCCTCAAATTTGTTTCTTGTGAACTTCAGCGGTAGGGATAAATCTAAAATATACATACACATAGATCCATTTTAACCTTGAATATGTTAAGCATCGATAGGGATAAAATACCTTGAGGTGTAATTTTTTATTATTATTTAAGATGGATCTAGGTTGGTTGTAGTCTCACTTGTAGTCTCAACTATGCCAACCAGTTATATATCACTTTGAATCAATGTTATGTTAATGGATGAATATGGTAAAGTTAAGGATCAACATACATCTATAAGGCTATGGTTATCCAATACTTATATATCTCTTAAGGATTTTGAATGGATATGGATTAAAACCATCTCTTTTAGAAGAGAAGCCGTAACATTAGTGCTTTCACTGGTATTCCCTAGAGGATATGAAGCTAGGAAGGGTATGTAAAAGTAATTTTTTTTATTATTGTTAAGAATTTTATATTTGTCTTGTAACAATATTTCTTGTAAATATCATATCTAGAGTATTTATATTTATGTGTAAATTCTATATCTGTCTTTTTATCTATCTATATAGTAGTTTCTATATTATATGTACATATCAAATCTCTCTCTTTCATATATCTAGAGATTTTTTTATTTCTATTTGTATCTATTTTTTGCCAACATGTAGTATTACTAATATTATTTGTTATAAGCATTATTATTTTGAAGCTAACATATGATGAGGTAAGTATTACCCACGTGACAAAATCTATACCACATTGGGCTGTAGAAGTAACTTTAAATACAATTGCAATAATATATATTTAACTTTTGTCCAACCAAATACACACGGCATCCCAAGAAAACAAACAATGAACAATTGTAATTCAAGGGAAATATAACTTAATTACCACATATTTATTACAACCATAAATCTACCCACTTAAATTCTATATGTTTTCCAAATTACTAAATAAAATCAACTAGTTGTTCATGGTAAATTTACATACCAAACAACCCTATAATCTATTAATTCAACACGATATTAAAAGATAAAAATCAGATCTGTAAGTACACAAAGTTTGTACAACAAATTACTCTTCATATATACATAATAATGAAGTTACAAGTACATATCAACACCTTATCTCACATTGGTACAAGATAGTCCTTCAAGCCTATCACAAGGTAGGACTATCTAATGATCTCCAAACCCTAGTTATGGCATTCACCATAAACATAAACCTTAATTAGAAATGCAAAGGTTTAATAAGGAATCCAACCAAGATATATAGCCACACCAAAGATTCACAACAAGATAACATCAATACCAACAAGTCCATCGTTGATCTTTCACCAAGATTTCCTTGCATAAGCTCTCGAAGAAAAGTGCTCCAATTCTTGAACTCTAGGGTTTTTTCCCCACAAACCCTAGGTCCTTCTTACAAAAGACTCAAACCCTAGCACTTCAAGTCTTCTTTAGGAATTTCCTCACAAATTATAATTCCTTCCTCCCTTGCATAAAGACTCAATATGGGTTCATATTCAAGGTAAAAAATACCTAATGAACTATCACATCTCTAAGACAAAAATATGTGAATATGATAAATGCAAAATAAAAACTCTCCTCTTTTTATATAGAATAGGTAACATAGGCAAACAATAGTAAAGTGGAGAATGTCCATAAAAAAATATCTCAAGCAACCTAAATAATCACCAGTTAGGTCCACATGTGAAGTGCTCCAACTCTAAGGTGAAACATTTCAAGCTCTAAGGTATGAACATCCATCAAGCAAGGGTCCCAAGGTGAGCGCTCCACAAGATGAGGTCCAATACTCTCTTCCAAAGTTCTCCAATGCTCCAATGTTACATTGTAAACCATGCACTCCTCCGAGTCCACCACACCTCTATGCATTCTCCTCACCCAAACGTCCTCAAGTCAAGCACAAGCCTCCAGGTAAGCAACAGCGTGGTCCCATGCTACCCAATTCTCAATGTCCTCCTCCTAAATTACCCAATTTTCCTCATCCAAATAGGTTCTCCTCCCAAGTTGTGAATCCACTAAAACCCAATAAGATGAACCATAAGCTTCAACAATCTTTACTACCCATAAATTTATTTAGCATATTTAAATTTATGAAATTGCTAGTTTACAGTTACAACTAGGCTTTCTTCACATAAAATAAAATCGCACAACATAAATAAATACTAGGAACACTGTCAAGAGTAACAACAATCACATCACATGAGAGACACCCTAATTTTTGGGTAAAATATCTCGGGAAAAACCCAATATGGGAAAACTTGTTCTTCAGTTTGTGGATTTTATTATTGTAGAAGAAACCATAGAGATCTCTTACATAGCAGATCAAGTTACAACAATGGTTGAGGAAACCCCAACGAAAATTATTCTCAACACCTGTATAACCCTCTCTAAACCAAATCGAACCCAACAACACAAAATCGGCCCAACAAACAAATCATATGGCCCAATTGTGATGTCTCTGTGTCACACGTGTGTCTCTCTCATATCTATAGTACGACCTCTGCAAATGGATGAGAAAAATGGTTGATCCACCTGCTAGAACTCTTCTCCATCTTCTCTGCAACTCTTCTCCAGGAAAACCTCAAGTGAATCTCCTCCTCTTACTGAAACTCACCCTCTCTCAAGTGAATAATGTGCCCCAACCACCAAGTCAATTTATTTTATCTTAACGAGAAAGTGAAAACCCTATCTCCAAAGAGATCAAGGGATAATATCAACCATCACTCTCTCAATGAGATGGATGACCAATATTAAAAAAACATCACTTAAATTATTTTCACTTTTAACTTTAGAAAAATTTCTCATTAAGTCAACATTAAAATATAACAAATTTAATGTACTTTTTTCTAAGTAAAACTTTAGGAAATAGATTAATCTATCAACTTGGATAGTTTCATTATACTCCACCCATGATAGGAATCCATGCTTGGAGAATAAATATGATTTATACCTCTCAACACTCCCTCTTAACGAGGAAGGGATTTTGAACCAACCCCATCTTATCTCTAAACTTCATCAACTTCTTTTTTCAAAGTGTCTTGGTGAATATATCTGCCACCTGATCACCTGTTTGTATGGATTATATGTATTGGAGCCTCACAAATCCCCTCTGTACAAAATCTCATATGAAGTGATAGAAGATGTCTATATGATTGCTACAATCATGAAACACAGGATTCTCAGAGAGCTTGATGCAAATCTGATTATCAAAATGTATCAAAGTATCCTCTAAATCCTTGTTGAACAATCCCACAAACAACTTCCTCAACCACAGTGCCTCACATGATTCCAAACTAGCTGCCATGTACTATGCCTCAACATAAATTAATGCCACTAATATCTGCTTCATGCTGAACCAAGATATAATAGATGATCCAATGCTGAAGCAACACCCCGAAGTGTTCTTTATGTCCTCTGTGCATCCTTCCCAATCAACATCTGTAAAAATTTCCAATCTCACTCCACCACTGCACTCATACAACAATCCGTACTCCATTGTACCTATAAAGTAGAGAATCACATGATTCACAACTATCCCATGCACTCTTTGAGGGTCCACCATGAACTGACTCAAAGAGTTAACTGCAAAGCTAATATATGGCCTAGTATTTACCATATACATGAGCAATCCAATAATTTGATGATAGATGGTGGGGTATACTGTCTTAGAACTATATATATCAATATTCCTCTAGTTTGTCACTAGAGGCATGGACATGGGACTAGAATTTTTCATCCTGAACCTCCACAAGATCTCCATGGTATACTTTCCCTGTCCTAAGAAGAAGTGCCCATCTGTCTGCCAAACCTCCAGACCAAGAAAGTGGTGCATCAAACCAAGGTATTTCATCTCAAACTCTACTGCAAGGTTAGCCTTGCAGTCCACAATCAACTGCTCATCTCCAGTAAGAAAGAGATCATCAACATAAAGTACCAGTATGAGAGGCACCTCACCTATTAGAAAATACAGGTTTATATCATCCTCACTTCGTTGGAAACCCATCTCTCTCAAGTAGTTGTCTATCCTTGAGTACCATGCCCGAGGTGCCTTCTTGAGCCCATACAAGGCTCGTCTCAACCTGCAAACATGTGCCTCCCTGTCTCCAACCTCAAAACCTTCAGGATGCTCAATATAAAATTATTCCTCAATAAATCCATTGAGGAAGGAAGTCTTCACGTCCATTTGATGAATGCTCCAACCCATCTCTGCTGCTAATGAAATCACTGCTCAGATGGATGAATACCTGGCCATAGGGGGAAAAGTTTCCTAATAATTGACTCCCTCTTTCTGTGAACTGTATGCTCCTTATTAATACCCTCAACAACGTAATATTCCACGAACTCATTACAGATGTACTCACCCCATTTTCTGATCTAGGTACTTGGATCCTCCTATCAAACTAGTTCTCCACTAGAGATATGAACTCCTTGAACCTATCAAAGACCTCATCCTTGGTCTTAAGAAAATATATCCATGTCTTCCTGGAGTAGTCATCAATAAAAATCATGTATTAGTTGAAGCAACTAACTGACTTCACACTCATAGGACCACAATCATCCTAATGGATTAGATCCAATATCCCCTTAGACATATGATCACTAGATGGAAATCCCTTGCAGGCATACTTTCTCAATGTGCAAGCCTTACAAGGTTCATGCTTCTTTGTTGCAACCTGGGGAATTTCTGTAACTGGTTGTCTCAAATGACCCAATGCACCAAAGTGCAAATGTGCCATCCATCTATGCCAAAACTCTCCCAAATCAGTGCTATTGTTGACCAATGCTTTAGCTAGCTCGAAATGTAATATGTACACTTTCTCACTGTGAACCTCAATCACCTTGCCCATATTGGTTGTAGACCCCTTTGGTCTAATATACACCTTTCCTCCATGGAAGGTAACCTCAAACCCTTTTTCGTCCAAGGTTGAAACTAATATGAGGTTCTTGGTAAGATCATGAACATATAAAATGTCAGAAAAACATATTGGTTTACTTGAATCCCTTTGAAATGACATTGTGCCTCTACCTTGCACCTTGTTGCACAAATCATATCCAAGCTCAATACGAATATTCACACCTCCCTCTTGCAAGCTACCAAAGAAATCCTTGCGCCCAATCATATGACAAGAGGCGCCACTATTCACATACCAAACATCTGTGACAATTGAGTTTGACATACATGCAATAAGGCAAAATTACTCCTCAAATATTTTCGCAAAATCCTCTACTTTTACAAAGTCTTCCATTTGTGGCTTAGTATTTTTCTTTTCTGGACACTATGAGGAAAAATTTCCAAACTTGTGACACTGAAAAAACTTGAATTTGGAGAATTCAATGTTCTTCTTCTTTCCAGTTCCTTTCTTCTTAGGATTTCCCTTGCCTTTTCTAGCAAGAGCCAAATCCTCCTCATCCACAACCTGAGACGTTGTAGATGATTCACTCTCCTAACTAAGGTGAATCTCCTCCTGCACAAGATCATCCCATAAGCATTTCCAATCAGGGAGATTCTCCCGAGCTAAAATTCCATGCACAAATGAGTCCCATGGTTTTAAGAAACCATTTAGGGTTATACATACTATCAAAATACTCTGTCTTTGAGCCAGCTTATCCAAGCTCATCCCTGATCTGTGAAAGACGAGTGAGGTGAAGAATCACACCTTCTCCCTTAGCCATCTTGGTACCTCACAACCTTTCTTGAAGCACCATAATCTTGTTTTCATTTTTTACTCTGATAGAGGTTACACAAGGCCACCCACATGTCCTTAGCAAAATTTTTCCCTTAGAGGTGTGGGATTATGTGATCCTTTAACCCATCAAGGATTATTCTCATTGTCTTCGATTTACCCTTCTTCCAGGCTCCCAATAAAACTGCATATGTAGGAGCTACTGCTTTATCTGAAATATGCTCAAGGACATCATTAGCATCCAAGATTTTGGTAACCCTCTCTTTCCAGGTGGGGAAGTTTTGAGCACCTTGAAGTCTATTCTCAACTCTCAAAGTCGTGGCCATTTCTGAAAGTGTCTTTTTCCAAACCCTTATGCCGTCTCACAAACTGATCTTGTGCTTAGATATGAAATTGATCTTTTGTAATCAATACGTTGATGTTGTTACTCCAATAGTCCTATGCTCAGATCTGAAATCGATCAATACACTGATGATGTTACTCCAAAAAATATACAATGATGTTGTTACTCCAACAATGCTTCTCTGATACCATGTGAATCCACTAAAACCCATCAATATGAACCATAAGCTTCAACAATCTTTACTGCCCATAAATTTATTTAGCATATTTAAATTTATGAAATTGCTAATTTTCAGTTACAACTAGGTTTTCTTCATAGAAAATAAAATCTCACAACATAAATAAATACTAGGAACACTGTAGAGAGTAACAACAATCACATCACATGAGAGACACCATAATTTTTGGGTAAAATATCCTCGAGAAAAACCCAATATGGGAAAACTCGTTCTTCAGTTTGTGGATTTTATTATTGTAGCAAAAAATATAGAGATCTCTTACAGAGTAGATTGAGTTACAACAATGGCTGAGGAAACCCCAACGAAAATTCTTCTCAACACTTGTACGACCCTCTTTAACCCAAATCGAACATTACAACACAAAATCGACCCAACAAACAAGCCTCTGCTTAAATCGTATGGCCCAACTGCATTGTCTCTGCGTCACACGTGAAACTCTTTTAGATATGTAGTATGAACTATGCAAATGGATCATAAAACTAGTTGATGCACCTGCTAGAAACCTCCTCCATATTCTCTACAACTCTTCTCCAACAAACCCTCAAGCGAATCTCCTCTTCTTGATGAAACTAGCCCTCTCTCAAGTGAATAATGCGCCCCAACTACCAAGTCGATTTATTTTATCTCAATGAGCAAGAAAAAACCATATCTCCAAAGAGATCAAAGGCTGAGATCAACCCTCACTCTCTCAATGAGATGGATGGCCAATATTGAAAGACCATCACTTAAATTATTTTCACTTTTAACTTTAGGAAAGAGATTAATCTATCAACTTGGCTAGTTTTATTTCCCTCCACCCATGCTAAGATGCCATGCATGGAGAAGACCTTATGAGTTATACTTCTCAACATAAGAAGACAACCGATCCCTCCATATGTGCCTCATGAAGAATGTCACCATGCCACATAGGATATCAACCTCCTAAGGAAGTGTGCCACATAAGCATCAAATCAAGGTATAGCAATCCATGAGTAAGATATTTCCAATGTGTATGTCCACTAAGATACAACCATGGCTAGAAATTATACTATGGACTCCAAATCACATGAAAAACCCACAAACATGGTGTAAACACTTTTGGAGTAACTCCAAAAGCTAACATTAACTAAGTGGTGTCAATGTATTTTAGAAAGTTAGTAAAAATATGCATAGATCACAACAATGTACAACGTAACACATTAATCATAGAGTAACAAAAATGGATAGAGAAGATGCAACTTTTGATCTTGAAATCATACACAAATAATGCAAAGACAATGCAATGCTAGATGAATTGTCATGAAAAGATGAAGAGATTTCGATTTGCACAACATCAATATTAATTCTAGATTGTTTCAATGAAATTCAAGAAGAGGATGAAAAAATATCGACACATGTTCTATAATCAACAATAACGGCCATAACTCAAAATTTGCATGGAGAAATGATATTATTTGTTATAAAGGAAGGATCTACCTACCCTCATGTTCAAACTTTAAATTAAGAGCATTAAAAGAAGTTCATGATTCTCCAACTGTGAGACATATAGGTTTTTTCGAGACTTACTATAATGCTTACAAATCATTCTATCGAATGGGTATGCACAAATACATTAAAAATATGTATCAAAATGTGACATATGCCAAAGAAACAAAAATGAAATCATTATAAAACCAAGTTTACTCCATATCGACGTACATAATCCACTTAAAAATGAGAATGAATCTCCACGTATTTCACAAAAGGATTGCCCTTATGCAAATGGAAAGACATTTTTTGTATTAGTTGACTGATTAACAAAAAATGCACATGCTATGGTCATTACGAAAACAAATACCGGTAAAAAAATAGTTGATACCTTGTATAAATTTATTTATAAACTACACATTTTTCCTAAAATCATAGTTAGCAATAGAGAAGCAAATTTCAAAAAGCAATTTTTGGAAGGAACTTCATAAACAAAGTGGAATATCCCTAAATGCGAGTTTTTCTCATCACCCACAAGTAGATGGGTAGACATAAATTGTTAATAAATGCTAAGAGGCATATCTTCATTGTTTTGCTACATATATACATAGGATAGATGGGTCCAACAATTACATCTATCCGAATGGTGGTATAATTTTACTTATCATACATCTACCAAGATGTCACCTTCTAAATCCCAATATAGATATGAACCACATCAAAGGATTAAAGACCTTTTCCTAATAGATATTAAGGTTCTACTAGTGAAAAGTTATCTTGAAGAGAACCTGAAGTTGTGATGTGCCCGAACCCCCAATCCAGGTCATGTCACCTACAAAATAACTTTGAATACCAAAAAACAATGTACCCATTGCCTAGGTACCTCTAAATTCGCCTCGTTGGGCAAATTCAATTTTTTGTTATCAATATTTTTTAATCAAGAAACAATTTACCAACACATGCAATAATCAAGAAGCAAGTTAAACTATAAAAGAATAGACTAACATGCCATGCACAATGTGAATACATCTCAGAAATAATAAATACAAATTGGAATATAAGTTACACATAAAACATAGAGAGCACTTATCTTTTCAAATAGCCATTCACCAATTGGCTGCAGACGTTGGATATTCCACCCAACCATATACGTCGTTGTTCCAAATCTCAACAATAGGTCACCCCCAAGCCAGGGATATGAATCCACAAGGATGGGTCCTAGGTCGAATCTAACACACAACCAACTATCGGACTCTCACAATTTTCCCAACCACACAACAATCTTAATTTACCAGCTCTCTTCCCCTTCATCTTGCACAACCCAAAGAAATGAACCCATTTATCTGCAATGCAGTCCCTCGGGTTGTTCCACTTATTTTCCAGGGCTCTAGTGCTACTAGTAAGGAAATATCAATGTTGAAAACTCCAAGGAATCTCAACTATTGTCAGTTCTCTCTCAAATTTCGTTATTCTCAAGCACACAAGCGTCCATTCCCTCCTGGAATAATTGATAATTTATTACAACTAACAAGCAATGGCTCCTCTCTCTCCATAATTCATTTCCCATGCCCAACCTAAGAGAAATAATGAATGAGGAATGAAAATGAGTGAAGAACAAATGGAAGGGTGAACAATGAAAATGAGTGATTAACCCCTAAACAAACCAAAAGAGGGGTTTATATAATTACATGAAATTAAGCACCACATGGAATTCCCCAAGAATCTCATGTAACCACTTTTTTCCCCAACTAATACCAAGATGGGTAAATAAAATATACTAAAATACTTATCCCCTTTATCCCCCTTTCTCATGGAATCATAGCCCCTTATCTCTATCCTAGTCCATCTTGTAGCGAACGATGTATTTTATTAATAATGTTCAAAGCATTACATTTCTAAGCACTCCGACCTAAACATACCGACTCACTCGCCTAGGTATCATATTTCCAAAATACATTATAAATTCGGGAACTCAAAACTGAGGTATCGCATTCCCTTCCCCCTTATTTTGGCATTGTCCTCAATGCATATACAAAAAAAATCAAAATTTTCAAAATTTCTCAAAAAGTCGCAGGTACTCTACCCACATGGCATATTCATTTTCCCAAGTAGAATCTTCAGGACCATAGCAGGTCCATTGAACCTTTACCAATCCTACAACTTGATTCTAGAGTACTTTGACCTTCATGTCTAATATGTGCACCAGATGGAGCCAAAAGTCTACTTCTTGCTCCACCTGAATCAAATTCCAATCAATAACATGGTTAAGATCATGCACATACTTTTTCAACAAAGATACATGAAATACATTATGCACATTCATGGAATAAGGAAATGCAAGCATGTATGCAACCGACCCTATTCTTTCCAATATCTCAAATGGACCACAAAATATGGATGCCAACTTTGTACAACTTCCCAACTTCAATGAGCTCTTTTTGGGCTTCAATTTCATAAGCGCATGCTCTCCCACTTTAAATTCTCTAGATGTCCTATTCTTATCTGTATACCTCTTCTGTCTATCTTGTGCTACCTTCAAATTATGTTTAATTTTAACCATCTGGTCTTCTATATCCTTCAACAATTATGTCCCAAGTACCACTCTATCAGCTGGGTTGTCCCAACTCACTAGAGTATTGCATTTTCTACCATACAAAGATTCAAATGGGCTCATCTTCAATGAAGCTTGACACCTATTATTGTAGGTAAACTCAACCAAATGCAAGTAATATTTCCACTTAAATGGATTATCCATCACATACATTCTTAGCATGTCTTCAATCACTTGGTTGACTCTCTTTGTCTTCCCATCCGACTGTGGATGGTATGTTGTGCTAAAATTCATATTTGTACCAAATCCTTTAAATAATACCCTCCAAAAATTTGAAGTAAACTTGGTATCTTTGTGTGAGACAGTTGCCTTAGGTATTCCATACAACCTAGCAATTTCCCTCATGTAAATTTCTGCAATATTAGCCGTTGTACGAGTCATTTTTACTGGAACAAAATGTGCATCCTTTGCCAATTTATCTACCACTAACGTTATTGAATCATGTTTACTTGTTGTCCTGGAAAATTTAGTAATAAAATCAATGGTTACCACTTCCCATTTCTTCTTTGGAATTGGTAATGGTTGTAACAAACCCATTGGGTGTCTATGATCAACTTACACTCTCTGACATTCCATACATCTGGTGATGTAATCGACAACATCCTTCTTCATTCCCGACCAAAAGTATTGGCTTCTTATTACTGCAATTGTTTTTTGGTAACCAGGATGCCCATCATATGGAACATTATGCATTTCTTTTAATACCAAATTCCTAAGTTCTTTAGAACTAGGAACATAAATTATATTTTTATGCATAAGTAATCCATCTTCCTTCATCTCATATCCTTTAAATTTCTGCTATACATTTTCCTGTTGTAAGCCTTCTTTTACCTATAGGTAATGCTGGTCTATAACAACATCATCTAAAATTCTTCTCTTTACATATGAACTATGCATACTAATGGTTGTATCATGCATAAGATGTACCCTTCTGCTGAGTGCATCCACAAATTTATCTTCTTTTCCTTTGATATGCTTGATGTCAAAGTCATACTTACTTAAAAATTCTATCCATATTGCTTTCCTAGCATTCAAAGTTGGTTGTTCAAAAAGATATTTCATACCACTATGTTATGTCCTTAATTCAAATTTCTTCCCCATTAAATAATGCCTCCACATCTTCAATGAATGAACTATGACAACAAGTTCCAAATCACGTGTGGCATAATTTCTCTCATGTTTTTTAATCTTTCTGGACTCATAACTGATTACATGTCCATTGTAAGTGAGGACTCCACCAATTCCTTCTTTTCATGCATTTGTACATACCACAAAACTTTCATTTGGGTCAACAATATTCAAAATAGGTGCACTAGTAAGTAACTCTTTCAACAAGTTAAAATTTTCTTCACACTTTGTTTTCTATTCAAACTTGTTTCCCTTCTTTTGTAAAGAAGTGATGGGATGGGAAATCTTAGAGAACCCTATGAAAAATATTTTTTAGCATACAACTAATCCCATAAAAGATCTAACTTCTGAAACATTCCTTGGTTATGGCCATATTCTGATGGATTCAATCTTTTCTAGGTCCACTACTATGCCTTCTTCTGAAATAATGTGCCCCAAATAATGGATCTTTTATTGGTAAAAAAACACTTTCTACGCTTGGCTTAAAGATGATGTTCCCTTAGTACTTGTAACACCAATCTAATCAAGTGATATTCATGCTCTTCCTCAGACTTAGAATAAATAAGTATGTCATCCAAGAACACAATGACAAACTTATCTAGATAATTTATGAATGTTCTATTCATTAAGCACATAAGGATAGTTGGTGCATTGGTCAATCCAAATGACACCACTGCAAATTCATTATGTCCATACTTGGTTCTAAAGATTGTCTTACTGATGTCTTCTTCTTTGATTCTCACATGGTGATACCCTAATCTCAAGTCTATCTTTGAGAATATCTTTGCTCCTCTTAGCTGATCAAAGAGGTCAGCAATTCTGGATATAGGGTATTTTTTCTTCACAATGGATTTATTCAATTATCCGAAGTCAATGCATACCCTCAACATTCCATCCTTCTTCTTTACAAAGAGTATCGGTGCTCCCCGAGGTGAAACACTGGGGTGTATGCACCTTTTCTTAAAAAATTCTTCCAGCTACATTTGTAATTCTTTTAATTCTGGTGTACTCATTATGTAAGGAGTTTTTGACACTGGGGAAGCTCCGAGTACTAAATCAATAGATAAATTTATATCCCTCTTTGGCATTAATCCTGATATTTCTTGGAATACATCTTCAAATAATTGAAATAATGAATAATATTCAAGGCTTGGACCTTTGGTCTTTTCTGTCTCCTCCACATGAGCTGCATACAATTGGAATCCTTTCCTAAAACACTCTTCAGTTATAAGGCTGAAATCTCCCTTATAGAAATTGGTCTTGGAATTCCTCTCATAGTGCTATGTTTTCCTTCTTCATCAAGACATGTAAACTTTTTTGTATGACAGTCTAGGAAAACACAATGCTTGTCCAACCAATACATTCCAATTAGGATATCATAAGATCCTAATGATATAATATTCAAATCAACATTATTATTTACTCCATTCAGGTTTATTGGATAATCTTTGACAATCTCATTGATCCTTCTTTTGGTTCTAGTGGCTAGCTGAACCAAACTTGATTTTTCAAGCTTACTCTTCTTCAAATGAAATCTATCCACTACTTTAGGATCAATGTAATTATGGATTTATCCTAAACCAATTAAAATAGAAAAACGATGATTAATGATATCACCTTCCACTTCAATCATATGGGATAGGTGTTCTTCTTGTCGATCTTCCGAGGCTGCATATACTCTTGGAATATTCATTCCCATGTATTCTACTGTAGTATTCCTTTGGATGTTGTGTATGGTCTTCATTTTATTTCCTATGTGAGGGAAATCCTTGTACATGTGGTCTTCTTTTCATCCCTGTTTGAGGTTTGAATCTATTAATACCAAAATGAAACCTCACGAGGATATGAATCCATCTGTGCTTTTATATAGGTGGTACTCCTCTTTGGCTAAAATATATATCTTGAATATCTTGGATTAGGATAATGCTTAGGAAACAAACCCTAGATCTTTATTGCTTGAATTTATTCAATAAAATGGCTCTTCAATAACCTGATCTGATCTTTATATGAAATAAGAAGTCTTTTAACAACAAAAATATTGAAGGAGGGCTTTGATATCAAAATATATTTGTGCTCAACAACAAATATACAATCTTCTTAATCACATACAAATGCATCCATATATTCTTCACGAGAAATATGAGAGAATAATTTGATCATATCAAAGAATTTTAAAAGAGTGTAACATTTATAACATAAAATAATTTAATAGGTCAATTTCAAATATCTTATACTCAAAACTCAAAGTTACAAGATACAATTGAAATCAATCTCGAAGTAATTCTTTGTGGAGTTTTATTCATGAAAGATGTTCTTCATTACAGAATATCCGAAAATAATATATATGGTTGTAAATACTCCATGATTATGTAAAAAAAGTCTTTTGAAGAATACAATAAGAAAATTGAAGACTCAACCCCATGATTGTTTCATAAATACAAAAATGAAGCCATGAGAAATCTATGTAGAAGAAGAAAAAGAGTGGAGAATATGGAGATTTCTCTTCGTTGATCAGAAGCTTAGCTACATATGATGGTTGTACTTTGTTCTTCTGATCTTCTGTCCATGCCCCTTTGATTAATTATGAATGTGGAACCCTTGATGAAACCCTTCTTCTCTTTTAAAAAATAGATCTTCTAACTACTTGAGTAGTTAGGGATTTTCCTTTCTTGAATTTCCCGTACACTTTTCTTCTTGAAGTATTCTATTTAATTAATGACTCTTTAAGTCCTCATTAACAAAATTTACATCATTAATATCCACATCTTTAAAATGGATCCTTTTCGTTTTTTAATAAAAGTTTTCATATAAACTTTTATTTTCAAAATTTAATTAATTTCTCTTTTAAAAAGGAATATTGTGTTTTGATTTCCTATATAGGATAATCAATGTTTTAGCCATTGAAATTACTTCAAATGTTATCTTAATCGTCTTAGCTTTCCAACTATATAAATTTTTTCCAAATCTGGCTCCCGGATCTCAAGATATGACCTCATGAAGTCAAGATGTCAAGCAGATTTATAAGCAAGGCATAAAAATGTTGTCTAATTATATTTTAAATTTTCAGAAAATTATAGCCACTTTCAGTCCTTGAAACCTATACCATCATCTTCTTCGTTGAAATACCTTTCCAATGGTATAAAATTTGCACGATTTCATCTTCTGGAGCTCAATTTATGCCCTATGCAAAATCATGATTCAACAACCGTATATTAAGTTTGATGGGGCATTCTTGGCCCTTGGATTGAATTTTGACCTCCTTTGTTAAAATTTCAACTTTTCCTTCAAAATATTATCCCACATGCATGATATTTTGGAATTATTAGTGTATATATTGAAGAATGTAACATACACTTAATAAGAAATAAAGGAGAGAAGACTATAGAGATTTGAATATTCAAACCCTTAGAAAATTAATTAATTAATTAATATTTTGACCAATCATTCATCATCCACCTCATGCCTAGTCAACACCTAGTGGAATCCTAGTAATCTCCCAGTCAGCATGAACCAACATCCACATCATTTCCTTGTGTACCTTTGTGATAGGTCACCATGAGCTACCACACATCACCCCCTGATTGGTTGCCACATATCATGATTTCACTTGCTGCCATGTGTCATCAATGCTTAGCTGCCATGTGTCGCGTCTCTTGGATATGTGCCCATAGAAATTAGGATAAGATAAAATTATTAAAATAATATTGCGGTTTCGCGGGGTTACGTGAATGCAGAGGTAGGTGAGAGTCTTAGAAATGTTACGTGAATGCAGAGGTAGGTGAGAGTCTTAGAAATCACTGAGGACCCACGACAAGAAATAGTAAAAAATAAGTGTGAAAAATTATAAGTGTTGAGAATTGGTGGACATACATAGTATATATTATATGAAGTGAACCTGGTGAATGCGGAGGTAGGTGAGAGTCTTAGAAATCACCATGGACCCGCTACAAGAAATAGTAAAAAATAAGTGTGAAAAATTATAAGTGTTGAGAATTGGCGGACATACATAGTATATAGTATATGAAGCGAACCCGCCAACCCGACGCAACTCATGAAATTGACTAAGTGTTGGAAGAGTTACACAGTAAAAGGTAGTAAAAAGAGTTGTGAAAATTCTAAGTATACATGCATTATGAGGGTGGCAAAAGTAAAGGGTGCATTGTGAAGGTAGTGGAGATGAGATAAATAATAAGAAATATATTATTGGTTTGAGGTTTCTGTGGTGAGGGTTATTAATAGAATTGGTCGGATGTTCCACAATCGTCACCTTGATTGTCAATGTTTTGGATCACTAGCTGGATCCATTATTAGGATAATAAGAAATATAACTAAGTGTTGGGAAGTATATAATAGAAATATGTTAAATATGGAAATAAAAATGAAATGGAATATGAAATGCGGGAAAAGAAAAAAAAAGGAAATAAGAAAAAGGAAATGGAAAATTATATAATGAAATTGAAAATGGAAAAACGAAATAAAAGAAAATGGGAAATAAAAGAAAAGGGAAATGAATATGAACATGGAAATGGCTGAGTAATGAAAGGAGAATAAGGAATGAAGGAGGGAAAAATAGTTAAGTGTGGAAAATGTAGTAAGAGAGTTGAGTGGAAGAGAGAAAATGGTTAAGTATGAGGGAATATATGAGAGTAATGAGGCAATGGGAATGATGAAGAGAGGTGAAGAGAGAGGTGATGGGAGAGGTGAAGGGAAAGGAGAGGAGGGGAGAACATAACACTTAGAAAAATCTTCATATTTCTTTTTGTTATATCTTTGTTTGACTTCTGGACAAAATTATGCATATCTTGGTCGTACATGCTCGGATTCTGATTTTGTGAAATGCGTGGAGAAGATGATACTGAGGGATATGCTATGCACTTGTTATTGTTCAAAAATTTTCTTATTTCAATATCATTTTTTTCATTATTCCAGGAGCAGAAACATGTAGATAACCAAATTTTGGTCAACAATCCCCAACATTGGATTGGTGGTCTTCCCTTTTTTCCCAAAGAATATTCTCTCTTGGATTCATGTTTAGCAGGTTGATCTTGTTGATTTGTATTATAACTTATTTTGTTGAAAGGAGGCTTGAATCCCTTCCTTCTCTAATCCAATTTCTCCTTCTTCTTATCCCTCCAAGACTTCTGCAAAGATTATTTTCCCGTTCCTTGCTCATACAAGTACTTAGCCTTTATAATGGTCTTTGTTAAAGTTCTAGGCTCATCATATTGAATCTTATCTTTATAGAAATATGGTAGTCCACCTAGAAACCTATGTATCTTCACCTTTTCATCCTTGATAAACCCCACATACTTCAACAATCCCAATAACTTATTTTCATATTCTCCCATGGTGATGCTCTCCAACTTGAGTTCAAAGAACTCTTGCATCTTCTTGTCATATTAGTGCTATGAAAGATACTCCTTCTGAAAATATATCTTGAACTACTTCCAAGTGATCCTACTCTCATTAATGTGATCAACTTGCTTCAAATGATCCCACCACATAACAACTTTTCCATGCAAATGGTATGTGGAAATTCTAGCTTCTAGGTTATATGAGTAGTTGTGCAACTGGAAATACTTCATGATTCCAAGCAACCATGCTTCAACACCATCTTCCATTTCTCTTTCACCATCAAAGGATGGTGGTTTAATATTCCTCAAGTCTCCTTGCAAACCATCCATCTCATGTCTTTTTCTTTGATGCCTAATAGGAGACCCTTTTGGAATTATTTTTGAATCCTCGGATGCATAAGAATTCCTAACTGAGTGATGTCTATGAATTATACTAGCACTTATTGAGTGAATGGGTCTTCTATAACTATCTCTTCTTTCATGATATCTACCTTCTTCCTCATGTCTTGAGCCTTATCCATTCCTTGCTTGTCTCTGCAACTGATTTAGGCTTTGCATCATTTGAGCATTTATCTGATTCTATTATCTCATAATCTTCTCATTGCCAGCTCTGTAACTCTACAGTTCCATTCTAAGACTTCTCATAGTCTCCACCAATTATGTTGGTTCCACTCTGCTCCTATGTCCATTAGATTATGTTTCATCATTACCCACACTTATGTTTTGAACTTTGGCTTCTCTCTCATGATTGTAGTCTCTCTTTGCATCCTCCATGACTCTGGTATTGAATTCCTAGGCTTGAATTTATTCGCTTATACCTTTAATTATGCAAAATGTGCAAGCAACCATTTTTTTTAGAATTATGCATATTATGAAAAATTGTCAATTAATGCTACATGTGCTTCTTCTCAATTCATGAAGGATTATATCTGAATTATCCAAATTCTAATAATCCCAAGTTATTCTCCTCTGTATTATATTTCCAATGAATATTAACGTTCCTCAATATGATTTTTGAGATGAAAGTTATGGTTTCCTGAAAAAACCGTTTTCACCCCATTTCTACACTTTCTCCACTAGTGCAATTTTACTAGAATTCCAACTTCTATCAACTGCAGAAGAAACTCCATCAAGAAACAAGAAAAAAATTGTATTTGACATTGATAAAAATCATAATCATGAGCACACAAAAACCTTCATATTCTCCATTTATTGCTCCAGTAAAATTCTATAACAATATAGAATCTACAACTTTGTCTTTTTTACAACTTTTTTCCAGACTTGAATTTTGGGCAAAACTGGCTATCTCCAATCTGTGCACTTATGGAAAAATTTCAATAAACCAAATTTTTTGTCGTAATTAGTATGCAAAATGTTGAGCAAATAAATTTTTCCAGTCTTTTGATTTGCGATCACTTTTCCTCCATTAAAATCCCCAAAAGTCCCCAAAAAGTGGTATGGAATAATAAATTTTGGCCTATTTCAGCATTTACCTTTCAAACCCCTTAGATTTTATTCAATTCCTTCCTGGGTTATCTCCATGTCTACTTTCTGGACTCTCTTTGAGAATTTCAGCTTAATCTGGATCTCTATCACTGAACTGGACCCACATATTTGAAAACCACTATTTTGCAATTTATAACAAATCCAAGCAGAAATGGACAATGGCCCTCTCTAGCACTTTTTTATATCTCCTCTTTATGAATAAAACCCATAAGTTTCATCTCAATTTGACATAATCTACTCTAGTTACGACCAAAATACAAAATTGGCTCCAGACGTTTTTTTTTTAAACTGTGGAACAATTTTGTCTACATGGTAATATGTTGATGTGGATCCTAGAGGGGATGACATGTAACCCTCTCCCACTACCTGGCCTGCCTCATCATCCTCATGTCACCAACTTCTCTCTCCCTTACTTTTCAATGCATAAATAATAAAATATTATTAAACACGAGACCCACCCATACCGACTGCCACATGGTACCACCATAGTGGCCCATGTCACCGATAGGTTCTATCCACTACAAACATCCACCTGATGCCCATACATAGGCTGTGGGGATTGGCAGGTCCCATCCCTCACCTTTTTGTTGGTGCACAAACAACTTGCCCCTACCCCAGATTTGGCGGTTGAGATTGGGGCATGATCAATGGTCCTCAACGAATAAGCATCACCAAAGTGCGCGAGGGTTAACGATCCTCGACGATGTGATAACAGTTTTCGTCCCTGCTATGTGGCATGTTTTGATAGGTTTTGCATCGCCAAGGGCCATTTCAAAACCACCCCCTCCATAATGTGAAACCACCTTCCAATACCACTCGCGGTATCAGGCCATTTCTCCACTAGGGCCTCGCCACGATGGCCTACCACCCGTCCACCGGGCCTTGCCACGATGGCCTACCACCCCTCCATCAGGTCTGTCACCTTGCCATCATGGCTTGCCACCACACTACTGTCATGCCACTGTGGTCTTGCCACTGTGGTCTTGCCACCATGGCCTTGCCACTGTGGTAGTCCATGCCATCAATGCCACATCACCTAACATGTGGCCTCCATGTCATAACTAACGTCATGTACAAAAAATCGCCAAATTTCCCAAAATTCATAATTTTCAAAATTTTCAAGAATGCATTATTTTGAAATTTTAGCGAGGGTCGCCATGGAAATTTTCATTTAAGCTTCCCTCGACCAATTTAAATTCTATGAATGACCAATAATCACCATGCTCGACCCCTCAATATTACTTATAGTTCATCCCTTGCGAGAACTCACAAAACTTCAACCTCCAAAACAACCCATACAACCCAAGCATTGTAAACCTGCGCTTTGATACCAATATGTGACGTGCCCAAACCCCTAGTCCGGGTCATGTCACCTACATAATAACTTTGAATACCAAACAACAATGTACCCACTACCCGGGTACCTGTAAATTTGCCTCCTTGGGAAAATTCAAAATTTTGTAACCAATATTTATTAATCAAGAAACAATGTACCAGCACATGCAATAATCGAGAAGCATGCTAAACTATAAAAGAATAGACTAACATTCCATGCACAATAATAACAATAAGAATGCATAATGTAAATACATCTAATAAATAATAAATACAAAACAAAACATAAGTTACACATAAAGCATATATAGCACTTATATTTTCAAATAACCATTCACCAACAGCCTACAAATGTCGAACGTTCCACCCAACCATATATACCGTTGTTCCAAATTTCAACCGTAGGTCACCCTTGATCCAGGGCTATAAATCCCCAAGGATGGGTCCTAGGCCGACTCTAACACACAACCATCTATCAAGCTCTCATAGTTTTCTCAACCACACAACAATCCTAATTTACGAGATCTCTTCCCCTTCAGCCTTCACAACCCATAGAAATGAACCCCTTTCTCTGCAATGCAGTCCCTCAAGTTGTTCCACTTCTTTTCCAGGGCTCCAGTGCTACTGGTCAGGAAATATCAATGCTAGAAACTCTAAGGAATCTCAGTTGTGGACAATTCTCTATAAATTGTCATTATTCTCAAATTAATAATAATATAAATGGAGTGAAATTACAATTAACTAATAAATTTAATGAAAAGAGGCTTTTAAAAATGTTAAATTTTGTTTGGAGCAAAAATAAATTAGGAAGGTAAAAATATTTGAAATAGAGAAAGAGGAATTTAAGATTTTAAAAAGGAGGAAAGAAAGAGATGGAAAAAACATGTAATTAATGATAAATTAAAATATAATAAATTAAAAAAATAAAAGGGGAGATGAATGGGGAATTAAAAAGAGAATCAAGTAGGTTAAAATGAGATATGTGGGAATAAATCTTTAGAAAAATAGAATCTAAAAGTTGAATAGGTGTTACACATCAACATTACTCGTTTTGATAAGTGTCGCATGTTGCTCACAAGTGTCGCAAGTGTCAAGCAAAGCATATTGCCATGATGCCTATGTCATACTTATGATGACATTAAGAAGACACTTAAAATGCCTCAAACACTTGATTTGAAGGAAGAGGAATGGTTAACTGAAGTTAAGTACCTCTTGCCACTTGAAAGAATCATTGGATCTAGGTTTTTAGAAGAGAGCGCTCCCCTATATCTCTCTTAGGAGCGTTGGCGCTCCCCTATAAACTTCTAGGGAGCGTTATAACACTGAAGAGCCCTTCATGAGGAGCGTTATTGATTTTAAGAGTGTTGGCACCCCCCTAAAGCCTACTAGAGAGCGCTATAACGCTCTGATGGCCCTTTTGAGGGAGCGTTGCCTATTCTGGGCAGGAGTTGGTCTGTTGAGGAGAATAAGGGGAAGCCATTTTCAATCTTGGAAGGCAGTTGAATTCGAACTCCTGGTCCAGCCATGATCTTAGGGAAGATCCTTGATTCAAGGAGGAAAATCCTCAACTTACCCTAAAGATACCTCAAGAGGTTAGGCCTCTCTAAACCTATATAAGCAGGCTTTATCATGGTGGAAAGGAGGAAGAATTAGAAGCATGAAACCTATGATCTCATAGGAAACACACAGTAAACTGGAGGAGAGTAATCAGTGAAGTTGTTGTCATCCGGATCGTGGATGTTTTGAGCAAGGGTTAGACAAAGGGGATTTGATGAAGCTGCTACATTCACATCTACGATTGTAAGTTACTTCCGTCATTGTTCTCATCAATATGACATGCTTGGCATGTTTATTTCTAATTCGTGTTCAATCTCACATGAATTTGTCTCTTTAGTAGATAGACCTATTTCGGACTAATCTTGATAGAGTAGGAAGTGGTCGTACTTTGTTTGTCTACAGGGCTTGTCGAGGAGCGAAAGATTGGAGCTCAATTCAGAGCGTGCAGGGACAAACACCAATAAAAGGTACTTCTCTTCTCCTTCCTTCTCACACACTAGTCCACCTAGATCTAAAAGGAAGTCAGTGACCATGATAAGCACTTTCTGTCTTAGAGTTAAGAGTCTAGCTCTTTGAGGAGATCTACCTGTCCGCAGGGAKATTTTCCTTCAACAATAGGAGAAAATAATGGAGGGGGGTTTGGACATGACACAAGAATGAAGGGGGTTTGGAGGTGGGGTTAATGATAAAGATGAATGATGACGAGATTCCAAGAATGGCTAAGTTTATATCCATCTTCCCAATTAATATTATTAGGTTGTTTTTCAATTTCAATGGCTAGCTTAGTTAATGAATTGATGAGAATTGTGACCTCAAAATGAGAACTCTAGCTCTAAAAACCCATATTTTTGGGTTAAAAACACCAAAATCAATCCTTAAAAAAAATAAAATCGATGCTACTAGTAGCACACGCCCCGTTTTTTGTGAGATTAAATTACAACCTTTTGCAACCATGGCCTTAAAACCTTGTAATGTTACTAACAAAAATCAACCCTGAATAAAAAAAGTGGTGTTACTAGTAGCACTTTTTTTTCGAAGTTAGTTTTTGCAACCATAGAAAAAAAGAAGTATTTAAAAAATTAATTAAAAAAATATAGTTTAAATTAAACAAAACAAAACATAAATACACACTTAAAAATTTGTTATTATTATTATTATTGTTGTTGTTGTTGTTATTTTAAAAATTAAAAGTGTATTTAGAAAAGTTAAGCATGTTTCCCCCCTCGTTTTGTTTTTATTTTTTCTCCCCTTTTTATGATTTTGTTAGAAACTATCAAGTTTTTAGGCCAATGGTTTAAAAATTGTTGCAATTTTAAACCCCCTAAAAGCATGGCACTAGGAGCACACTTTTCGATTTGAGGGCCGATTTTAAGATTTTAGTTGCAATAATCCTAGTTGTTAAGGCCATGTTTTCGAAGAAGTAATTTAACCCCGAAAAAGAAAGAACACTACTACTAACACCACTTTTCAGGGGTTGATTTTAGGGATTTCGTTGGCAACATTACAAGGTTGTTATGGCCATGATTGCAAAAGGTGATAGTTTTAACTCCAAAAATAAAAAAAGATTCTACTTGTAGCAACACTTTTGTAAACGGGGGTAAAATTAATGACTAAATGGGACCTTTAAAAAAATGAGAACTCTGGAGGGCTATCATCAAATAGGAAACTACTTTGGCTTCCCTAATGATGCATGTTGTGTAGTATGGAGTTAGCACTAAGATTTTGGCTTGATTAAAGTAGATAAGGTGTTTGGTGTCATGGGAATGCTCAACAATAGTAGATTTAGTGAGGTGATATGGAATGTATCAACAATATGTTCTTTGAGACAAGTTTGGATGAATTTGTTGGTTTCACTGATGTAGGATTTTCCACAAGAGAAAAGGACCCGGTAAAGGCCTTGAGAAAGCATATGGTCAGATTTATCTTTGATGCTTCTAAATAATTGCTTTAGGGTCTATCTCACAAAAGCTTCATTTGGATCCCTTGATGATGGGTGGAGTCTCCACTTGAAACATTGGGATGTTTCTAAACTCCAATACAAATTATTTCCAAAATGTTTGCTACAAAAATATTTTATATTTTATTGAGCACTTTGTTGTGATACATTTATTGCTAGTTTTCCCAGATCGAGGTTCCAGGGTAAATCTTTGTAGCTAGGCTATTGTAGTTTGTTTCATATGTCACAGTAGTTAAATAATCTAAATATCATGTTTTTATTTTTCTTAAAGCATTATGAATACAATAATATTGTTGTGTAGTCGAGTATAGGCTCACTATAGTAGTTGTAATTTTATATATGTTTTGGCGAGCCAACCATTAAAATATCCAAGATGGTTTACAAAGACATTGTATGATCCTTTTTCTATCTTTTAGATAAAAATATACTAGAATTTGGGTAATCAATTTAAACTTAAATATAAAATATTTGGAAATTATATTATATTTGTCATAAATATAGTGTTCGGATTAAGAAAAGTTACCAATAATCAAGCAGAATCCCTCGCTCTTTATGGTAGCTTGAAGATCATAGATCTAATTAGAAAACTAATGGTAATAGGAAATTCAACACTCATAATCAATCACATGCATCATCTCTCCAGTCCAAAGGATTTATTTTAACCAGGACATGTCAAGGTTTGAAGACATTGAGTTCTGTCAAGTCTAGTTAATAAGCTAGCGAATGGTGCATGTGAGCGTGGCATTGTAGTATTAAAGAAAAATGAGGTGTCTTGTTAAATTTCTCACATCCCCTAACGTTTATTCCCAAATAATGAGGTGTGTGGTATACAAAACCAGTGGAAATGGAGCATTAATTCGAAGAGATGGGAATTTCCATTCATATTCCCTGAAGTATCCTCGCACACTTTGCATAATGCTTCAAGTTGGATTATTATGGGTGTTGGTTGTGCGATGGCTCACACAGTTGCGTTAATCCTTCTCCCAATGTTCCATTCTCTACTCAAGTGGATCATTTTAGGTGAGGTGGCATTTTGGTGTACCAGTTGGTTTTGAGCTTAAGTAGATAGAAAAATTTGAGGCTCAATATGGAATGTTGTACCAATTGTTTTTAGCTTAATTAGAAGCTTTTTTCATCAAAATTTGTCATTTGGATCCGGCTTAGCCAACCCAAAAGAAGAGACAGTCCAACAAGCTCAGGAAGATGTAGAAATGTAGTAAGTAGATCAGGAGTAACAACAATGTTGTAGGCTAAACGTTCTATGAAATGACGATTTTTTCCGGGGACATTTACCCGAAAATACGATGAGAAATTGTTGGATTCGTAGATTTAAGTGATTATTTTTGTATAATCCGAGACAAACCAAAAAGTCTATAATAACCATGCCTTTCTTTAATTTCAGGATTTTCTTATGTATTGCAAAGTATTTTTGTTATTAACACAACATATCATAATTATACAAGTAAAAGTCAAAATGGACATAATTAAACTTTAAAACGGCTCATATACTATAATGATGATACAAATTTTTCCTATAAATTTTATATCCAGTATGATGATGATGGTATAAGCTTCTTTTTGTTTGTATTGCTATGATGTACGATGTGTCCACAACACTTTTTTTAATACATATTTTACCTATTTTTAAAAACCGATATATACTTATAAATAATGAATAACAGTGGAGATTTTCATGTCACAATCCATGTAAATTCATTTTCGTGTTCATTCTCAATAACACGTCCTTTGTTTATAGTAACTACATCAAATTTGCATGTCAATTTTGATTTTAGTTTACCAAACTAGAAAAACCTTCCTTTCAATAACATATGATGGAAAAGAATGCAGCCTTAGTCAATAATAATTATGCTCTCATGTTATCACAAAATATTCACCTCTCTCTAGTCTCCACAATGCTCTCATATTATCACAATATATTCACCTCTCTCTAGTCTCCACATTAGACTATTAAATTTATTTTACCCCCCTTTCTTGTTTTAGTTTCTTCTTTGCCCCAGATTTTGTATTTATGAATTTGCATTAAAAGTTTGTATGCATCGATTTCCCATTAGCATCAAAGTCTGCATTGTAATTCAAGAATCTATTAATTCTTTTTAAGTTATACATTTTGATTTTTGATTGGAGAGTGTATCAATTCCTTTTCAGTTTCACATTTGGTTTTAGGTGTCGAAATATATGGCCTATTGGATGAAATGCATATAAAATATAGAAATTCTTGCATTTTTTGAAAAAATGTCCACTGGGATGGGCTTCTTACTTCCAGTTGTGGTAATGCTTGACCATTTCACTGTTTTTATTTTTGATGATTATTTTGTCATTTCCATCTTATTGGAGTTGAGGTACATGCATGAGTCAAATTTGATGTATGAGGCATTAGGTTGTGGATAGGATGTTCCTAGTTATTGGTTGTCTAGGGACTAAATGTGGGGCTTCTAATTATGTGATATTGTCACGTGGTTATAAAAATTCTTGTCATGGAATCATAAAGATGCACTTTATTTTGGATTGTAGGATGACATGGAATTACTGTTTAGCAATTTGGATAATAGTAGGATAATGATATTGTAGTCATGGATAAACTTATGTAGAAGTGGACATTGTTTTTTAATACCATCCAAATGTCATTACAACGATGAAACAATATTTGAATAACCTTTTGACTCTAGAAATCATATTAGAAAATCCGATAATTGAATACAAATTTAACTTAATAGTCTTTGTATCATTTAAAGACCATAATATTTATAAACAATACATGATGTGGTCATATTTTTCCCTCGAAAATTATTGATTGAAAAACTCTCCAACACTTTCCCTCATTTCGAGAATGGAACCCAATGTAAAGTAGGCAATTTAGACTTAGTGCACTTAACCACGTGGGAATTGAACTAGAGACCTACACCACATGCCAAATTATTGACGATGTTTTGACAATAGTGGTACCAACCAATTGAGCTAACCCTAAAGGCTTACATAATTCTAACCTTGACTAGAGTAGGAAGTGCCTAATTCTTTCAACATCACAATTTTTTGAAGAAAAACAAAGTTACCAACTTAATGAGAACCCTCCATAGTTCTCGTTTTTAGAGGTCGCATTTTTTACCCACGTTTAAAAAAATGGTGCTATCAATGGCACCCTTTTTTGGGGGGTGGTTAAAATTTCAATTTATTTGACATCACAACTGTGAGAATTGATATCATTGTGGACAAAACCCTTAAAATTGACCCTTAAATCGAAAAGTGATGTTACCTAGTAGCATCATTTTTTTTTGTAATTAAAATTACAACCTAATTGAAATCGTGGCCTAGACGACTTCTGACATCACAGATAAAATCCTAAAAAAAGACTGATAAATCGTTACTTCAAAAATGATTTATTAAATTAATTTTATTTTTTAGAAAAAATAAATAAATGGGAAAGAAAAAAAATCTCTGCAAACATGTTCTTTTAAAAAAAACGAAAAAAAAGAACTCACTTTTTATAAAAAAATTCATAATCCAATTTT
Organism: Picea engelmannii; assembly: GCA_009831015.1. NCBI lineage: Eukaryota > Viridiplantae > Streptophyta > Pinopsida > Pinales > Pinaceae > Picea > Picea engelmannii. The sequence goes on from ML779377.1 coordinate 946,740, forward strand.
TTTAATAAGAAAAAAGTTCAAAACAAAATTAACATTAAAAAAAAATTAAACCCTAAAAAAAAATAAAAAAAATAATAAACGTAAATTTTAATAGATTATTTTTGAAAAAGAAACTAAAAACCAACAAAAATTAACCCAGAATAAAATAAAAAATAAAAAAATTCATGGGGAAATGGGGAGGGGGCGATGTCGAGCATGGCCCCCCTTCCTCAAAATCTATGGGTTAAAATAACTCATGGCTTTTGAGGAGGCCGACATCACCCCCTCCCCATGTCCCCATGAAATTCCCATGGAATTTCATGGGGACATGGGGAGGGGGTGATGTTGGGCATCGCGTCCCCTCTCCAAAATCCACGAATTAAATAATTCATGGATTTTGGGGAGGGGACGTGATTCCCAACATCGCCCCCTCCCCATGTAACCATGAAATTTCATGGTGACATAAGGAGTGGGAGATAATTGTTTTTTTCAATGCTATTTTTTTTTTTGAATTTTTCTAAAAATTGGACTATGAATTGTTTTTTATAAAAAAAAAAATCCATTTGGAATATAGCGCATGTCTTCAACCTCTGATCAGATATCCGTGCATTCATCATGGAGATGCTACTGACCTTGCCTATGTTCCATCGGAATATCCATAGCAATAAGAACATGTGATAACAAGCTGTTCATTTAAATTTGGAGAGCTTGAACCGAGTTCACCAGGTCCAAGTGCTCATATTCCTGGGGTTCTCATCTCCAATGCACATTTCCTATGCTTCTTTTGGCCATGACGTGAATTCCGACAACTACATTTATCCCAAGGAATTCTGTTGTAACCACAATCCAACTCTATAACAATGTTGAATGCTTCCCTGAAGCCACATTTTCCTGTGCAATTCCCAAATGGGATCCTTTTAATTTCTCATTCCATCATGTGAGGGGTTGCAACCACGAAGGATGGTGCAACTCAAATATAAAATCCATTGAATGAGAAATATTCTTGCAAAGAGAGACCAATTGAATCTAAGAGAAGTTACCATCATTGCTTTGCATGGTTGATGTCGCTAGGAGCTGGGGTGACACAACATTTCAAGATGCACGACAAAATCCATGAGGCAAGGAGAAAACAAAGCCATGGGAAATGACATGAACTGTGTTGATGAGAAAGGGAACACACACAATCAAGGGAGAGGGATGAAGAATTCATTCCTAGGCAAGGGAGGGGAGAAGAAGCGAGGAGGGCGCCTGCGTGTGTCCAGTAGAGGACACATGTTGGAAAAAAGGGGTATGCCATGCATCGTCACTAAATGCAAGGCATACGAAGAGGCGACTAAGGGACGCAGGAAGAGGAGAGCGACGAGAGGAGAACAAATTCTAATGACCCCTATGGAACCCCATGCAAATATGGATTAGGAACCATGATTAAAGTCAAGGGATATGGTGAAAACATGCATGTCCGTTAATGCAGAGTGTTAAAATGGTGTCTCGGATAACCAGATTGGCTTGACCATTCTTGGTTACATTATTAAGATGAAGAACATAGTAAGGGGACATGGTGTGCAAATGTTCAAGTTCTTGGTGAATTCTCAGGAATATTGCTCTTAGTTTCATATCAAATGGCAAGGATTTCCTCTTCACATGATTAATGACCACTTTCAAATTTCCCATAATTGAGATGGAATAGAGAACATTTTGCTTAGCCGAAAACCATCCTTGAAGAAGAACATATGCCTTTGCTTGATTGTTAGTTGCTTAACCAAGGTTCCATGAAAAAGTAAGTCTAATATTTCCTCCTGGGGAGAAAAAAATATTTGCAAATTCTTCAAATTCATGTCCAATGTACAATTGAGGAGTAAACTCAAAGCATGAAATTCAACATATTTGTGAGATCCTAGACCTAGACCAACTTTGAATTTTATATAATGAGAATGAGAAAAAGAAACCCCAAAGCATTACTAAAACCAAGATCTCCTTGCATTGACCCATCAAAGAAACCCCAATGAATCAACTTGTAAAAAGATAGATTACCCACTTGATAGGAACAAATGCACTGCATGGAACTATGAAACTAGACATCATAACACCAACTTGAGAAACAATTTGGAAAGGAGGAATGAACTTGTTTTAAAAAAAAAATAATAGTTTCTTGCTAGCCATACTCCAACAAATAAGATAGGGAAGTGATCTTAGCTCCTTTAAACTAGCATTAGAAAACCATTATCTTAAATATAGCTCAATAGAATTAACTTTCCATACATTAGTTATACCTAATAATTTCTCCACCTCTTTCCAAACTTGTTTTGAAAATGGAAAAAAAAGATTAGAAGGTTAGAAATAGTTTCAGCCTCTAATTTGCATAAATAACACATACTCAGGCCATGTTTTCCTCTTTTATGTAATACTTCCCATGCCAAAACTTTATTATTCTGAGATAAATACAAAAATATCCTAACTTTTTTTGGAGCTCTCAATTTTCATATTCTCCACCTCATTCCAAACTTGTTTTGCAAATGGACAAAATATTAAAAGGAAAGAAATAATTTCAATCTCAGGTCTACATAAATAACACATACCTAGGCCTTTTTTTCCTCCTTTTTGCAATACTTCCCATGCCATAACTTTATTATTCATAGATAACCACAAAAATATCGTCTTTTTTTGGAACTATCAATTTCCACACTTTCTTCCACCATAAATTTCCCCTTGAGGGTCTATCATATACATCACTATATATCCTAGTTTAGTTGTATATATCCTTCCATATTCGTTGAATGCCCATTTCAAGGAATAGGGGGGTTTGGACATGACAAAATAATGAAGGGGGGTTTGGAGGTGGGGTTAATGATAAAGATGAATAATGACGGCATTCCAAGAATGGCTAAGTTTATATCCATCTTCCCAATTAATATTATTAGGTTGTTTTTCAATTTCAATGGATACCTTAGTTAATGAATAGATGAGAATTGTGACCTCAAAATGAGAACTCTAGCTCTAAAAACCTATATCTTTAGGTTAAAAACACCAAAATCAACCCTAAAAAAAAATAAAAATCGGTGCTACTAGTAGCACATGACCCGTTTTTTGTGAGATTAAATTACAACCTTTTGCAACCATGGCCTTAAAACCTTGTAATGTTACTAACAAAAATCCCAAAATCAACCTTGAATAAAAAAAAGTGGTGTTACCAGTAGCCCTCTTTTTTTCGAAGTTAGCTTTTGCAACCATAGAAAAAAAGAAGTATTTAAAAAATTAATTAAAAAAATACAATTTAAATTAAACAAAACAAAACAAAAACACCCACACATTTAAAAATTTGTTATTATTATTATCATTGTTGTTGTTGCTGTTATTTTAAAAATTAAAAATGTATTTAGAAAAGTTAAACATGTTTTCGCCCTCGTTTTGTTAGAAACTGTCAAGTTTTTTGGCCAATGGTTTCAAAATTGTTGCAATTTTAAGCCCCCTAAAAGCATGGCACTAGGAGCACCACTTTTCGATTTGAGGGTAGGTTTTAAGATAAGTCATTAACCCCACCTCCAAACCCCCTTTCATTATTTTGTCATTTCACAATTCTCGTTAAGTCAGTAACTTTGTTTGCACACAACAAAATCCTCATCTGGATCTACAACCTTTAAAATAGGTGCGTTGGTCAATAATTCCTTCAAGTACTGGAAACTCTCCTCACATTTGGCAGTCCATTCAAACTCTGTTCCCTTCTTTTGCAGTGAAGTGATTGGATGTGTGATCTTGGAGAAACCTTCAATGAATCTCCTATAGTATCTAGCTAGTCCCATAAAGGATCTCACTTCTGAAACATTATTTGGTCTAGGCCACCTTTTGATTGCCTCAATATTTTTAGCGTCCATTGTTATGCCCTCCTCTAAGACAACATGGCCCAAATAATGAATTTTCATTTAATAGAAAGTGTGCTTGCTTAACTTGGCATACAATTGGTGACCTCTCAACACTTGTAGCACCATACTCAAATGTTTCTTATCCTCCTCCTTTGTCTTGGAGTAGATAAGAATATCATCCAAGAAGACAATCTCAAACTTGTCCAGGTAATCTCTAAGAAATCCATTCATTAGACACATAAAGATAGTTGATGCATTTTTCAACCTAAATGGAATCACCACAAACTCATAACGGTCATACCTTGTCTGGAAGAGTGCCTTATCGGTATCCTCTTCTCTAATTCTCACATGATGGTAACTTGACCTCAAGTCAATCTTGGAAAATATCCTCACTCCTTTCAGTTGATCAAATGGTCATCAATCCATGGTAGAGGGTACCGGTTCTTTACAATACCCTTATTCAATTGCCTGAAATCAATACACAACCTTAGAGTTCCATCCTTTTTCTTCATAAATATCATTGGGGCACCCCAAGGTGAGACACTTGGGCATATGTACCCCTTCTTCAACAAATATTCTAACTACATTTGCAAATCGTTTTAGCTTGGGTGTGCTCATTCTGTAAGTATTTTTGGACATTGGGGTAGCTCCATGCATTAAGTCAATAGAGAAGTCAATGTCTCTCTTTGGTGGCAATCCTGACATTTCCCCAAACACATCTTCATATTCCTTTAATACTAAATAATCTTTGAGACTTGGCTCCTTATATTTTGATGGTTATTCCATATGTGTTGCATATATCTGGCACCCTTTCCTAAAATTTATTTTCAGTTGCAATGTTGAAGTCTCTCTAATGTATATAGGTCTTGGAATACCTTGCACTATCCTTGAATTCCCTCCCTCATCAAGGCATGTGGAATCCTTGTTGTAACAATATAGGATAGCATGATGTTTTTCCAACCAATCCATAGTACCAGGGATGATTTTAGGGGCTAAATTTCACTCATGGGCTAATTTTCCATGGTTTTTCCCAAGTTGGAAGTTTAACCACCCCCCAAAAAGGGTGCTACCGATAGTGCCACATTTTTATTTGAGGGTTGATTTTGGTGTTTTTAATCAAAAAAATACAGATTTTTTGGGCAAGAGTTCTCATTTAAAGTCACAGTTCTGTTAAGTTGGTAACTATGTTGAAACTGATTTTTTTTATATAACTTGATTATATGAATCAAATCATATCTTAACTCAATTATGTCTAATTACTCTTGATGTTGTGTTTATTCCTACAATAAAAGTTTCATTTTTTCTCATAGCATAATTTCATGCAAAGCATTCTCCTTTTCAAATATTTCCGTAGTTTAGCTTCTTGTATGTCATGAACCATTAACATAATTGGTTCTAATTAAATAATTACACAAGAAAACAAGTTGATTAATATCACAAGAAAAAGTAAGTTGTGTGGAAAGAGAATGTTGACTAGATATTTTGCAAAGTCAATGTTTGGTGCATAATAAAATTAAGAGGTTAACAAATTTCATCAACATAATCGTGCTTGATTTTTCATTATGTTTGTTCTTTCCCAAAAAAATAGTGTTTTTTATTCTACAGAGAATTGAGGTTACACTGAGGTTAGACTTTTCAGGTGTCAGCAACACAAATAGACTAAGTCAATAAATATCACAAGATGGTGACATCTTACAAAATCCAATTTCCAAACAAACGATTCATAACCCCTATATCATATCCTTGTCACTAAATTAACTTTAGTGACTGCTATCCATTTATTTAGGCAACATCAAAAAGAAAATCATAAATGTTCCATCCATAGTTTCATTTCTTATTTAACTTTATATGTATGTAATATATATATTCCAAAGTGACAAAGAAAACAAAACTATGCTTGAAGATATCATCCAACACTTGAATTAAACAACACTCCCGAACCATCCTTGCATTCTTCCAACATCATAGAACCCTCCTCTATCTTCTACCCTTTGAAAGTTTGTTTGCATCTTAATTGATTTCCTTGAAAACAAGAGTAAAGGAAATGACATCAAAAGACATGATCACCTCTTACAATAAATCACCCACAGGTATGAGTTTTACATTATGAATCACAACATTTCCCTTCATTCAATTCATAACTAAGGAACAATCTCCAAATATTTGCATTTTTTTTAAAGATAAATGGGAAATATTTTTTATTAAAAAACTCTACAAGTAGTCTCGCAGAAGAAGATCTTACATGGGAAAAACTCAGCCTTTCCTAAGGTGCAAAAAACAGGTTGTAAACTAACTATATTTCCATGAAAACCAAAAACTGGCTTCAGTTCATACAATATTCCTAAATATCCCCTGCTATACATTCTGTAGAACAACCCTAAAATTAAAATGCAAAAACTTAACATCAAGAGATTACTATGTGGAAGGATATTTCCTGTCTATCTCGACCTCAGCAAGCCCTGGGGGTGAATTTAGGTTTGGAATCATCAGTTGAGGGCCTAGAGAAGAGGCCTCATCCAAGATCACTGTGGTTGTGCTAACTGGAAACGAGGAGATTGGCCTATAGCACATCTCTTCAACCTCTGATCGGATATCCGCGCATCCGTCATGGAGCTGCTACTGACCTTGCCTATGTTCTACCGGAATATCCATAACAGTAAGAACATGTGCTAACAAGCTGTTCATTTGAATTTGGAGAGCTTGAACCGAGTTCACCAGGTCCAAGTGCTCATATTCCTGGGGTTCTCATCTCCAACACACATTTCCTGTGCTTCTTTTGGCCATGACGTGAATTTCGACAACTACATTTATCCCAAGGAATTATGTTGTAACCACAATCCAAGTCGATAACAATGTTGAATGCTTCCATGAAGCCAAGTTTTCCTGTGCAATTCCCAAATGGCCTCCTTTTAATTCCTCATTCCATCATGTGAGGGGTTGCAACCACGAAGGATGGTGCAATTCAAATATAAAATCCATTGAATGAGAAATACGCTTGCAAAGAGAGACCAATTGAATCTAAGAGAAGGTATCATCATTGCTTTGCATGGTTGATGTTTCTAGGAGCTGGGGTGACACAAGATTTTGAGATGCACGACAAAATCCATGAGGCAAGGAGAAAACGAAGCCATGGGAAATGACATGATGATGCAGGAGCATCTCTCCACGTCAACCAGCCAACCAGCCAGCCATGTCAACACATGCATTCAAGGCTGAAGAGAGGCGTAGCCCTCATCTTCAGTTTTGAATTTGAATGTAATTAATATTGAAGGCTGTTGAGCCATGAAGTCGTGCCTTTGTGTAGGATGTAGATAGATAGGCCTTTAATGTTTTGTAAGGCTGAGATCTAGATCCGATGCTAGACTAGACAACCCATTCAATGTAATTGAATAGGGTAGGTAGATTGGAGGGAAGAGCTCGAAGATCCCCTCATGTAAAAGAGATTTAGGATCTCATTTTTAGTAGGGTGGCTAGAATAGAGAAGAGAGAGCTAAGAGCATAGGAGAGAACCTGCGAGTAGAGAGCAGAAGAGAGAGAGCCGAGACCTTGTTACAGGCCGTGCTCAGGAACACCTTGTAAATACAGGCATTTGCCATTTTAATATAAACAGAAGAATATTTTTTCTGCATGGATTCTATGTTGAATGAATGTCTGTGAGTGTTCTATTATGCTATGAATGTATGTTGTTATCATGCATTTTTGCAGGAGTGTGTTTGATTTTCAGGCTCGAGTGGTCTTTGAGGTCTCATGTCAAGAGGGCATGACAGAGTACTGCGGTCTCTGAATACCAGTGCACTGAAGCAGTTCTGAATCCTGCGGGTTCAGACAAAGACGTGTTGTGGCACAAGAGCTGGAGTCAACAACTCAGGAGAAAGACCTCAAGGTTGTTGAATACCTTGGAGGCAAGGCTATGGAGAAGAACACAGTTGCAGACAGAAGCTCTGAGGAGTTATGTGAAGATCTGCCAAGTGGGCACTAAGCATATGCACAGTGGTACTGAGGAAGAACTCTGCTGAGAGTTCAAGGAGAACCATAATCACTAAGGATTCTGTGAAGCTTTTCCAAGTGGGAATTGAGCAGGTGTATAAGTGCATAGAAGAGTACAAAACTGTTGGATTTTCTGTGAGAAGACACTCTGCCAGGAGGGCATTGAGTAGGTGTACAGACAGGAAAAGAAGAGAAGGGAACTATTTGAGTTATGGAATTTAGAGGAAGAATCTACTGAGGGATCTTCACAAGGTTGTTGGACACCTTGAAAGGCTCAACAAGAAGTTGCTTGAGCGGAAGGATAGCCAGGAAGGCATTAAATTCTCCATCTGCTTGGATAAAGGAAGAAGGATTCATTTCCTTAGAGATCCGAGTGTTTGAGAAGCTCAGGAGAGATAGCACTTTGTGTGTGTGTAGATTCTGGAGAGGCGCAGAAGTCAAAGAACCCCTTGGGGATTCAAGGATAAGCTCAGGAGGAGTAGTGCTTTAGGTGCACAGAGCGTAACTGCAAGAAGTGCAGAAACCACAAAACTCTTTGAAGAGTTCAGAGTTCCCCAAAGCTCAGGAGGGACAACGTTTTCATATACGCGCGGGAGAACTCAAAGTAAAGGAGTTCGCAGAGGAGACAGAAGGCAAAGGTTGAGGCCTTTGAGAAATTGGAAACTCTTCCAAATCCTAGAAGAAAACGTTGAAGCTCAGGAGGAGGCATAGTAGCCGTCCGATCAAACTGGAAAAGAGATCTGGACCGTTGGTTTTCCACGTCCAGGAGAGAGTAGGAGGATCGCACAGAAGGGGGAGATCGTGAGCCATTAGATCTCACCCAGATACCTGTCAACCGTTGGATCGGGTGAAAACGGGCGGAGTTGAGTCTCTAGAGAGTGCGTAGGAGATAGGTGGAACAGACGGTGGAGACACTTCATCAAGAAGTGTTGAAACTTCATCAGCTGTTGGATCGACCAGGAGTTGCATGAGGTTTAAGCTTCTTGAACAGGAGGAGAAAGGTCCCGAAAGGAGTTGGCTCATCGGGATATCGGGAGTCACGATGACAGGAGATCGGAAATCTCCATGGTGAAAATCCCGGAATCAATCTGGGTCGTCCATCTGTTGAGACACGTGGCGGAAATGGAGAACCCGTCGGCCACTGGAGTTTTGAGTTGACAGAGAAGTTGAGTCATCGGGGCATCGCAAGTCTTGAAATCTTGAGAGTAAATCAGGACCGTCCATCATAGGAGGACGCATGGAGGAGATCTAAGCATTCGGAAAATTTCCCGAAAGAAAAGCCATCTATCGGGAAGTCGAGAATCGGGATATCGGAAATCTCGTGGACAAGAGATCGGGTAAATCCATCGTGAAAATCCCGACCAATTCAAAGCTGTCCATCTATTGGGACAGGTGGCAGAATCACGAACCATCAACATATCGTAGATTTGGAGAGCAATAGTCCGAGACCCTTTTGAGTCGCGAAACAACGAAAGGATTTCAATCGTGAATCTAAGGAAGGACACGTGTCGTGTGATCACTCAAATCGGGGATCCAGTCATCAGGACTCGTATAAGTGAGTGTTTTTTACTTTGCATTTGGCAAAGTCCGAGGTTCGATCTGAACCGTCCATCCATTTGGGACGTGTGTCGGAAGATCTGAAGAAGTCAGGGTTCGGTGTTTCGCGGATCCTGAAGACAGGAAACTCTTGCATTTCGGAATTGTGAAGTCCAGAATCCCGATGAGGAGGAAAACTCCATTGTGGGGCCTAGGTGATGTCACCTCGTCATAACGGGGAAACAAGAAATATCTACAGTGAAAACCCCGAGCAGACAAGGACTGTCCATATTTGAGGATGCGTGGCAACAACCACAACTTTCGGAAAAAGTACCGAAAGAGAAGTCATATCGAGAAATCGACATTCGAGAGATCGGGGAAATTGAAGACAAGGTCATTTCGGCATTTGAAATTGCGAAGTCCCGAGGGAGATCCAGAGCCGTTGATTTTAGTAAACAATCACAGCCGTTGATTTTGTTTTACGGTGGAAGGGCTTCCTAGTGATGTCATATCGGGATTCGGAGAATCGGGGATCCGGAGGACAAGAGGTCGCGTACACTTCGACATCAGAAACCCCGAAATCCTGAAAGGTGGTAGGAACGAGGTCATATGAAAGGAGGTCATGTGGACCACGAGCCTAGCCTAGAGGGATAATTGAAGATTTGAGCATATCGGGAAAGCGGAGATCGGGAAATTGGGAACCAAAAGGTCATGACATCGGGATTTTGAAAACCCTGAAACCCGATTTTCTATTCTTCTGTCGTGAAGAGAACAGTGACCGGGCCTAGAGGCTGCGAGGAGAAGAAAAGACTTGTGGGTCAATTTTAAGGGAGATTCCAGTGAAGAATCGAAGGAGTCACTCCGGCTCAAGGTTAAAATTTGAACGATCCTTAAGACCGCGAGGTCAGCACAGAGGCCTTTGCTGAGGCAGAGGGTGAGGCTGCGTCAGTTGGTATAAGAGCCTGATTCTTGCTTGTATATTTTAGGCAAGGGAGGCAAAGGAAGAAGACATAGTATTGAAACTCTGTAAGGATTTATTTTCAGGTAGGCAACAGTCCAGAAGACAATCAGGAGGACTGTAGGAAAAGTCTGAAGCACTCATGTTTGCAGAGTGACAGCAACAGGTTTGCTAGGAGAGAAGACAAAGACAACAACATGGCTACTGAAGGCCATAGGTATGTTGGAAAGAAAATCCCATAGCTGATGAGAACAGCCGAAAGGGGGAAAGAACTTGCCGACATCAGGGAAAGAATAGAAAAGATTTCATTGCGGATGCAGCAGAAAGCAAAGCCGAGATGGGTGTATGAATGGACCATGAGGAAGGCAAAAGAAAAATGGCCAGTCAAGGAGTTGATGGCTAGAAGACAGCATAGGTTTTTAAGAGGATGGTTGAGGCAGGTTGAAAACCTCAATGGACCAGAAGAAGAAATGGTTCAGATATGTGAACCGGAAACTGGGAGAGATCTCAGTAAAATGGGATCAGCTAAAGATCTCAAGTACTGCCAGGTGGGCATAGTATAAATTCCAGTTTTCCATGTGGGAAACGAGCTGAGATCGTTGCGGGATATCACATACTATCATGAGGACAGCCGGGGAATTTCAAATTTCCAGGTTGGAAATGGATCGAGATCGCTGAGGGATCTCATAGACTGCCAAGAGGGCAGCAAAAGGTTTCCAATTTTCTAGGGGGGATCAGTTGATTCCATAGACTTCCAGGAAGGCAGCAGAGAAATCCCATATTTCCAGGTGGGTAGGGATGAACAGATGAGACTATCTGAGAGTCTCATGAACTCAAAGTTGAGTTTGGATCAACAGGTGCAACTGACAAAGGAGGAAGATCAGAGAAATCTTTTGATGATTGGGGGAATTGAAATACCCCTACCACTTATCTCAGAGGAGGCAGAAGTCTGTGTTGTAGATGAAGCAACAACAATAGAAGGACAACTAGCTGAGACTGTCAGGGAAGAGGAATTGGAGTAGACTTTGGAAGCTTCCCAAGCAGACGAAGAAGAAGATGAGCATTCTGAGGAGTGTCTCAATGCTTTCAGCCAGGAAGCTGAGGAAGTTGCAGCACTGAAGCTGACAGCAGAAGAAGCAGAAGAGGATGATGAGCATTCTGAGGAGTGGCTCATTATTTTTAGCCAGGAGACTGAAAAGACTGCAACATGGGAGTTTGCAGAAGAAGAAGAAAAAAAAAAGACAACATTGGTTTGGCTGATCTGTATGAACAAATTGAATCCATGGAGAGAAGGGTGAAGGTGCAGGGCATGTACATCCAACAGGTGAAGTTGGAAGCTGATGAAGAAGGCATGGGAGATCACAGTGATCTGCCCATGTGCCGAAATTTTTTGCAGTTGAGGAGACTGCATGAACAAGGCCAGCCATTGGAGCAGCTGGACAAGGTAATAGGAGAGATCAGGGAGCTAATGATCTGGTCAGCAGAGACTGCCAGCAAGGAGAAGTTGGGCAGAAAGGCAGCAGCAACGCAGAAGCAGCAACAACAGGGAAATGGAGCGGATGAACAACTCCAGAGGATGATTTGGGATCCAGGAGGATTTCAACAGCTGAGATGGGAACTCATGAGCAGGAGCTCATGAATTTTGTAGCTGAGGAGTATGATGCAGGAGCATCTCTCCACGTCAGCCAACCAACCAGCCAGCCATCTCAGCGCATGCATTCAAGGATGAAGAGAGGCGCAACCCTCATCTTCAGTTTTGAATTTGAATGTAATTAATATTGAAGGTTGTTGAGCCATGAAGTCGTGCCTTTGTGTAGGCTCTAGATAGATAGGCCTTTAATGTTTTGTAAGGATGAGATCTAGATCCAATGCTGGACTAGACAACCCATTCAATGTAATTGAATAGGGTAGGTAGATTGGAGGGAAGAGCTCGAAGAGCCCCTCACGTAAAAGAGATTTAGGATCTCATTTTTAGTAGGGTGGCTAGCATATATAAGAGAGAGCTAGGAGCATAGGAGAGAATCTGCGATTAGAGAGCAGAAGAGAGAGAGTCGAGACCTTGTTACAGGCCATGCTCAGGAACACCTTGTAAATACAGGCATTTTCCATTTTAATATAAACAGAAGAAACTTTTTTCTGCATGGATTCTATGTTGAATGAATGTCTGTGAGTGTTCTATTATGCTATGAATGTATGCTGTTATCATGCATTTTTGCAGGAGTGTGTTTGATTTTCAGGCTCGAGTGGTCTTTGAGGTTTCATGTCAAGAGGGCGTGACAGAGTGCTGCGGTCTCTGAATACCAGTGCACTGAAGCACTTTTGAATCCTGCAGGTTCAGACAAAGACGTGTTGTGGCACAAGAACTGGAGTCAACAACTCAGGAGAAAGGCCTCAAGGTTGTTGAATACCTTGGAGGCAAGGTTGTGGAGAAGAACACAATTGCAGACAGAAGCTTTGAGGAGTTCTGTGAAGATCTGCCAAGTGGGCACTAAGCATATGCACAGTGGTACTGAGGAAGAACTCTGCTGAGAGTTCAAGGAGAACCAGAATCACTAAGGATTCTGTGAAGCTTTGCCAAGTGGGCATTGAGCAGGTGTATAAGTGCATAGAAGAGTACATAACTGTTGGATGTTCTGTGGGAAGACACTCTGCCAGGAGGGCATCGAGTAGGTGTACAGATAGGCAAAGAAGAGAAGGGAACTCCTTGAGTTATGGAATTTAGAGGAAGAATATACTGAGGGATTTTCACAAGGTTGTTGGACACCCTGAAAGGCTCAGCAAGAAGTTGCTTGAGCGGAAGGATAGCTAGGAAGGCATTAAATTCTCCATCTTCTTGGAGAAAGGAAGAAGGATTTATTTCCTTAGAGATCCGAGTGTTTGAGAAGCTCAGGAGAGATAGAACTTTGTGTGCATGTAGACTCTGCAGAGGCGCAGAAGTCAAAGAACCCCTTGGGGATTCAAGGATAAGCTCAAAAGGAGTAGTGCTTTAGGTGCACAGAGCATAACTGCAAGGAGTGCAGAAACCACAGAACTCTTTGAAGAGTTCAGAGTTCCCCAAAGCTTAGGAGGGACAACATTTTCATATACGCGCGGGAGAACTCAAAGTAAAGGAGTTCGTAGAGGAGAAAGAAGGCAAAGGTTGAGGCCTTTGAGAAATTGGAAATTCTTCCAAATCCCAGAAGAAAACGTTGAAGCTCAGGAGGAGGCATAGTAGCCGTCCAATCAAACTGGAAAAGAGATCTGGATCGTTGGTTTTCCACGTCCAGGAGAGAGTAGGAGGAGCGCACAGAAGGGGGAGATCGTGAGCCACTAGATCTCACCCAGATACCCGTCAACCATTGGATCGGGTGAAGACGCGCGGAGTTGAGTCTCTGGAGAGTGCATAGGAGATCGGTCGAACGGACGGTGGAGACACTTCATCAAGAAGTGCCGAAACTCCGTCAGTTGTTGGATCGGCCAGGAGTTGCACAAGGTTTAAGCTTCGTGAATGGGAGGAGAAAGGTCCCGGAAGGAGTTGGCTCATCGGGATATCAGGAATCACGATGACAGGAGATCGGAAATCTCCATGGTGAAAATCCCAGAATCAATCTGGGCCGTCCATCTATTGAGACACGTGGCGGAAATGGAGAACCCGTCGGCCACCGGGGTTTTGAGTTGACAGAGAAGTTGAGTCATCGGGGCATCGCAAGTCTTGAAATCCCGAGAGTAAATCAGGACCGTCCATCATAGGAGGACACGTGGAGAAGATCTAAGCATTCGAAAAATTTCCCAAAAGGAAAGCCATCTATCGGGAAGTCGAGAATCGGGATATCGAAAATCCCGTAGACAAGAGATCGGGTAAATCCAACGTGAAAATCCCGACCAATTTAGAGTTGTCCATCTTTTGGGACATGTGGCAGAATCGCGAACCATCGACATATCAGAGATTTGGAGAGCAAGAGTCTGAGACCCTTTTGAGTCGCGAAACAACGAAAGGATTTCAGTCGTGGATCTAAGGAAGGACACGTGTCGTGTGATCACTCAAATCGGGGATCCAATCATCAGGACTCATATAAGTGAGTAGTTTTGACTTTTCATTTAGCAAAGTCCGAGGTTCGATCTGAACCGTCCATCCATTTGGGACGCGTGTCGGAAGATCTGAAGAAGTCGGGGTTTGGCGTTTCGCGGATCCTGAAGACAGGAAACTCTTGCATTTCGGAATTGCGAAGTCCGGAATCCCGATGAGGAGGAAAACTCCATTTTGGGGCCCAGGTGACGTCACCTCGTCATAACGGGGAAACGGGAAATCTCTACAGTGAAAACCCCGAGCAGACAAGGACCGTCCATCTTTGAGGATGCATGGCAACAACCACAACTTTCGGAAAAAGTCCCGAAAGAGAAGTCATATCAGGAAATCGACATTCAAGAGATCGGGGAAATCGAAGACAAGGGCATTTCGTAATTTGAAATCGTGAAGTCCCGAGGGAGATCCGGAGCCGTTGATTGTGTTTTACGATGGAAGGGCTTCCTAGTGACGTCATATCGGGATTCAGAGAATCGGGGATCCGGGGGACAAGAGGTCGCGTACACTTCGACATCAGAAACCCCGAAATCCCGAAAGGTGGTAGGACCAAGGTCATATGAAAGGAGGTCATGTGGACCACGAGCCTAGCCCAGAGGGCTAATTGAAGATTTGAGCATATCGGGAAAGCGGAGATCGGGAAATCGGGAACCAAAAGGTCATGACATCGGTATTTTGAAAACCCCGAAACCCGATTTTCTATTCTTCTATCGTGAAGAGAACAATGACCGGGCCTAGAGGCTGGAAGGAGCAGAAAAGACCTATGCGTCAATTTTAAGGGAGATTCCAGTGAAGAATCGAAGGAGTCACTCCGGCTCAAGGTTAAAATTTGAACGATCCTTAAGACCGGGAGGTCAGCGCAGAGGCCTTTGCCGAGGCAGAAGGTGAGGCTGCATCACATGAACTATGTGGATGAGAAAGGGAACACACACAATCAAGGGAGAGGGATGAAGTATTCATTCTTAGGCAAGGGAGGGGAGAAGAACTGAGGAGGGCACCTACGTGTGTCCAGTAGAGGACACAACGTGGAAAAAAGGGGAACGCCATGCATTGTCACTAAATGCAAGGAAGACGAAGAGGCGACTGAGGGATGCAGGAAGAGGAGAGCGACGAGAGGAGAACAAATTCTAATGACCCCTATGGAACCCCATGCAAATATGGATTAGGAACCATGATTAAAGTAAAGGGATACGGTGAAAACATGTATGTCCGTTAATGCAGAGTGTTAAAATGGTGTCTCGGATAACCAGATTGGCTTGACCATTCTCGGTTACATTATTAAGATGAAGAACATAGTAAGGGGGCATGGTGTGCAAAGGTTCAAGTTCTAGGTGAATTCTTAGGAATATTGCTCTTAGTTTCGTATCAAATGGCAAGGTTTTCCTCCTCACATGATTAATGACCACTTTCAAATTTCCCAGAATTGAGATGGAATCGAGAATATTCTGCTTAGCCGAAAACCATCCTTGAAGAAGAACATATTCCTTTGCTTGATTGTTAGTTTCTTAACCAAGGCTCCATGAAAAAGTAAGTCTAATATTTCCTCCTTGGGAGAAAAAAATATTTGCAAATTCTTCAAATTCATGTCCAATGTACAATTGAGGAGTAAACTCAAAGCATGAAATTCAACATATTTGTGAGATCCTAAACCTAGACCAACTTTTAATTTTATATAATTAGAATCTGAGAGAAAAAGAAACCCGAAAGCACTACTAAAACCCGGATCTCCTTGCATTGACCCATCAAAGAAACCCCAATGAATCAACTTGTAAAAAGATAGATTACCCACTTGATAAGAACAAATGCACTGCATGGCACTATGAAACTAGACATAAACAATTTGGAAAGGAGGAATGAACTTGTTTTCAAAAAAAAATAATAGTTTCTTGCTAGCCATACTCCAACAAATAAGACAGGGAAGTGCTCTTAGCTCCTTTAAACTAGCATTAGAAAACTATTATCTCAAATATAGCTCAATAGAATTAGCGTTCCATACATTAGTTATACCTAAGAATTTCTCCACCTCCTTCCAAACTTGTTTCGCAAATGGAAAAAAAAAGATTAGAAGGTTAGAAATAGTTTCAACCTCTAATTTTCATAAATAACACATACTCACGCCCTGTTTTCCTCTTTTATGTAATACTTCCCATGCCAAAACTTATTATTCAGAGATATATACAAAAATATCCTAACTTTTTTTGGAGCTCTCAATTTTCATATTCTCCACCTCATTCCAAACTTGTTTTGCAAATGGACAAAAGATTAAAAGGAAAGAAATAATTTCAATCTCAGGTCTACATAAATAACACATACCTAGGCCTTGTTTTCCTCTTTTTTCAATACTTCCCATGCCATAACTTTATTATTCATAGATAACCACAAAAATATCCTCCTTTTTTTGGAACTATCAATTTCCACACTTTCTTCCACCATAAATTTCCCCTTGAGGGTCTATCCTATACATCACTATATATCCCAATTTAGTTGTATATATCCTTCCATATTCGTTGAATGCCCATGCCAAGGAATAGGGGGGTTTGGACATGACAAAATAATGAAGGGGGGTTTGGAGTGTTAATGTTTATGCCATTATTATAGTTCTTTGCATTTCATTATATAAGAGCATAATAAGAACACGATCACTGAGAAATACACATTCACAAGAGACACAACATTTATCCTGGGAAACCCTCTAGGGGAAGAAAACCCAGCAAAAACTTCCTTCTCATAAATGGCTTATACAATGTTCAAGAGATAACTCAAACCAATACAGAAAAGTCCTCCTCAAGAGATGAACCACCCTACTTCTCCTCTCTCCAACTTGTAATTGCAGCTTGCCTCATAAGAGAATGAGCAAGTGAAGTGTGTGTAAGAAGTGAGGCGCTAGCCTCTTATTTATATCAATCTGGCATGTGTGAAGAGTCACCATCTGGCAGGGCCGACCTCT
>ML779377.1:969198-1013546 GCA_009831015.1 Picea engelmannii
CTGATACCATGTTAATTTTTATGCCATTATTATAGTTCTTTGCATTTCATTAGATAAGAGCATAATAAGAACAATATCACTGAGAAATACACATTCACAAGAGACACAACATTTATCCTGGGAAACCCTCTAGGGGAAGAAAAACCATCAAAAACTTCCTTATCATAAATGGCTTATACAATGTTCAAGAGATAACTCAAACCAATAAAGAAAAGTCCTCCTCAAGAGATGCGACACCCTACTTATCCTCTCTCCAACTTGTAATTGCAGCTTGCCTCACAAGAGAATGAGCAAGTGAAGTGTGTGTAAGAAGTGAGGCGCTAGCCTCTTATTTATATCAATCTAGCACGTGTGAAGAGTCACCATCTGGCAGGGCTAACCTCTCACTATGGGTGGGTAAACCCACCTTTAATTAATTATGACCCTTCCATTATAACTGTTGGGGCCGACTTCTTATTCTGCACTTTGTAATTGTCCGATGACCAATCCGCAAAAGGGGATTTGGTCCTTATACAATTACCGACATGATTAATCCTCAATGGGGATTAATCCAATAACAATAATAATAATAATGACATGATTAATCCTCAATGGGGATTTAATCCAATAATAATAATGACATGATTAATCCACAATGGGGATTTAATCCAATAACAAAATAATAATAAGAATGCTCTTCGCAGTTACATTATTTCAACATGGAGGTGGGGTTAATGATAAAGATGAATGATGACGAAATTCCAAGAATGGCTAAGTTTATATCCATCTTCCCAATTAATTTTATTAGGTTGTTTTTCAATTTCAATGGCTACCTTAGTTATTGAATTGATGAGAATTGTGACCTCAAAATGAGAACTCTAGCTCTAAAAACCCATATCTTTGGGTTAAAAACACCAAAATCAACCCTTAAAAAAAACAAAATTGGTGCTACTAGTAGCACACGCCCCATTTTTTGTGAGATTAAATTACAACCTTTTGCAACCATGGCCTTAAAACCTTGTAATGTTACTAACAAAAATCCCAAAATCAACCCTAAATAAAAAAGTGGTGTTACTAGTAGCCCTCTTTTTTTTGAAGTTAGCTTTTGCAACCATAGAAAAAAAGAAGTATTTAAAAAATTAATTAAAAAAATACAGTTTAAATTAAACAAAACAAAACAAAAACACGCACACACATTTAAAAATTTGTTATTATTATTATTGTTGTTGTTGTTGTTGTTGTTGTTATTTTAAAAATTAAAAATGTATTTAGAAAAGTTAAACATGTTTTCCCCGTCGTTTTGTTTTTATTTTTTCTCCCCTTTTTATGATTTTGTTAGAAACTGTCAAGTTTTTAGGCCAGTGGTTTCAAAATTGTTGCAATTTTAAGCCCCCTAAAAGCGTGGCACTAGGAGCACCACTTTTCGATTTGAGGGCCAATTTTAAGATAAGTCATTAACCCCACCTCCAAACCCCCTTTCATTATTTTGTCATGTCACAATTCTTGTTAAGTCAACAACTTTGTTTGCACACAACAAAATCCTCATCTGGATCTACAACCTTTAAAATAGGTGCGTTGGTCAATAATTCCTTCAAGTACTGGAAACTCTCCTCACATTTGGCAATCCATTCAAACTCTGTTCCCTTCTTTTGCAATGAAGTGATTGGATGTGTGATCTTGGAGAAACCTTCAATGAGTCTCCTATAGTATCTAGCTAGTGCCATAAAGGATCTCACTTCTGAAACATTCTTTGGTCTAGGCCACCTTTTGATTGCCTCAATATTTTCAGGGTCCATCATTATGCCCTCCTCTAAGACAATGTGGCCCAAATAATGGATTTGCATTTGATAGAAAGTGTGCTTTCTTAACTTGGCATACAATTGGGACTTCTCAACACTTGTAGCACCATACTCAAATGTTTCTTATCCTCCTCCTTTGTCTTGGAGTAGATAAGAATATCATCCAAGAAGAAAATGACAAACTTGTCCAGGTAATCTCTAAGCAATCCATTCATTAGACACATAAAGGTAGTTGATGCATTTGTCAACCTAAATGGAATCACCACAAACTCATAATGGCCATACCTTGTCTGGAAGACTGTCTTATTGATATCCTCTTCTTTAATTCTCACATGATGGTAACTTGACCTCAGGTCAATCTTGGAAAATATCCTCACTCCTTTCAGTCGATCAAAATGGTCATCAATCCATGGTAGAGGGTACCGGTTCTTTACAATAACCTTATTCAATTGCCTGAAATCATCACACGACCTTAGAATTCCATCCTTTTTCTTCATAAATATCATTGGGGCACCCCAAGGTGAGACACTTGGGCATATGTACCCCTTCTTCAACAAATATTCTAACTGCATTTGCAAATCTTTTAGCTTGGGTGTGCTCATTTTGTAAGTATTTTTGGACATTGGGGTAGCTCCATGCATTAAGTCAATAGAGAAGTCAATGCCTCTCTTCGGTGGCAATCCTGACATTTCCCCATACACATCTTCATATTCCTTTAATACTGAATAATATTTGAGACTTGGCTCCTTATATTTTGATGGTTATTCCATATGTGTTGCATATATCTGGCACCCTTTCCTAAAATTTCTTTTTAGTTGCAATGTTGAAGTCTCTCTAATGTATATAGGTCTTGGAATACCTTGCACTATCCTTGAATTCCCTCCCTTATCAAGGCATGTGAAATCCTTGTTGTAACAATATAGGATAGCATGATGGTTTTCCAACCAATCCATACCAATTAAGCAATCACGTGACCCAACTGGTATGATGTTCAAATCTATCTTAGTGCTTACTCCATTCATTTTCATTGGGAATCCTTGACAACTTCACTAATTTTCCTCTTGGTTCCAGTGGTTAGTTGAACCAACCAAGACTTTTCAAGCTTACATATATTCGATTTAAACCTTTCAACTATATTTGGATCTATATAGCTATGAATAGCTCCAGAATAAATCAAAATAGCTATGGGATAATTATCAATCTTACCTTCTACCTCAATTATGTGGGCTTGGTAGTCTACTTGTATGTTGTCAAAGGATGCATAAATCGTTGGCATGTTCATGCCCATGTCTTCCACCATATCATCTTCCTGGATGTTATATATGGTTCTTATCATATCTCCCTTGTGAGGAAAATATTTATACAAGTGGTCTCCTTCACATCCCCAACACTTTATGGGTTGTTGTTTTGGTATTTTCCCCAATGAATCTATCATTTTATGTTCACCCTATGTTGGCTTCCCTTGCTGATATGCTTGAGAGTTGTGTCTAATGAATATTGGCTCGAATCCATTATTCCTTTGATCCATCTTGCCTCTCTTCTTATCATCCTATACTGTTTAAAAAATTGGCCCTCTCATGTTATGCTCATACACGTATTTTTCCTTCCTCGCGGCTTCTTCCAAATTCTTAGGCTCATCAAATTGGATTTTATCTTTGTAAAACTATGAAAACCCACTCAAGAACCTCTATATCTTCACCTTCTCATCCTTAATGAAGTCCACATACCTTAGAAGCTCCAAGATTTTCCTTTCATACTCCTCCATAGTCATGTTTCCTATTTTGAGATCAAAGAAATCTTGCATCTTGTTTCATAGTAATGCTCCTACAATTACTTCTGCTGGAAATATTTCTTAAACTGCTTATAGGAAATTATCTTATCATCAATATGCATGACTTGCTTTAGTTGGTCCCACCACATGGAGGCCTTCCCCTAAAGATGATATATGGCAACCCTTTCTTCCAAGTTTGATGAGTAATTATGTAGCTGGAAATATTTTCTCATGCCCAAAAATCAAGCTTCAACATATTCACCCTTCCTATTATCTTCATCAAATGGTGGTGGCTTGAGATTTCTAATCTCCCCTTGCAAAATATACGACTTAGGCCTCCTCCTCTAATGTCCAATAGGGGATACACTTGGGTTTCTCTCTGATTTCGAATGTCCATGTTATCTTATGGTTGAGTTTCCCGGTAAATAATGTTGTCTACTAGAACTCCTTCAATGCCTAGATACCCTGTGGTCATCCCTCCTATCATGAGATCTAGATGTTGCTATTTGTCTTGCACTAGATTCTTGTTTTGTGCCACAATATTTATGGGTTTGTATTTGAAAAATATTTAGACTTTGTAGCAATTGAGTATTAATTTGATTTTGTTCTTCTTGAGCTCTTATCAACCTTCTGTTTTCTTCTCTATAACTCTACACTTCTTTTTGTAAGCTTCTCATAGTATCAACTAGTTCCACAAGATTCACCTTGCTTCTATGTCCATTGGACTCGGTCTATGCATTTCTCAAGCTTATATGTAAATATCTGATCTCATTCCCATGGCTGTAAGATCCTTGAGCATCCTCCATATATCTAGTCCTCATATAGGAACCGAATATGTTTTTCCTATACCTCTAATTTTTCAAAACATGCATGTAATAATTATTGTTAGAATTATGCATATTGTAAAATTGTCATTATTTAATCTACAAGTCCTTTTCCCCCAACTTATGAAGAACAATAATACACTAATCAAAATTTCGAGCTTTCAAATATATTCACTTATGAGTTATATTTCTTATGGCTATACTTATGTCTCATTCTAGTTTATGAGCTAAAAGTTATGGCTTTCTGAATCTACCATTTCTACTCAATTGTGCCCTTTTTCACTAGTGCAATTTGATTAAGAGGCCAACTTATGCCTCTTGTAGAATAAAATTTGGCAAGAAACGAGAAAATTTTATATCAGGTGTTGATAATATTCTTGATTGTGAATACACAACAACTCTCCGATTCAGGATCTGATGCTCCATCCAATTTATACATCAATATGGATTTGTCAAGTTTGTCCCTTTTTCATTTTCTCCAGACTCTAAATTTTTAGCAAAAAACCGCTATCTTTTAAACTGAGTCGACGTTGAAAAAATTCTCCAAGGCAAAGTTGTCTAGATTGATATGGAGATAACATGTTGATTGCATACATTTTTCTAGTTTTGTGATCTGGGGTTCTTTTTCCTCTAGAGATCTCAAAAATCCACAAAAGGTGGTTCATAATAGTGGATTTGGCCCTGTTTTGGCATCTCCACTCAAAACCCTTTTGAATTTTTCCAGAATCCCAATTGGATATCTTCATGCCTATTTTTTAAATTCACCATAAAATTTTATCATTATCTGGGTCTTGATCACTAAGCACCACCCTAATCTTTAAAATCAACTAATTTGCGTATTTTGAAAAAATGAAACACTTTTGTAGCATTTCTTACTATGAATGTTGTCGCAAGAGTTGACTCTAGGCTATAATAGAACCAAGCCTTAGCGTATTTTGAATAAAATAACAATTATTTATTGATCAATTATTGGAGTCTTCTAGAACCAGGTCTGAAAGAGCCTTTTAATCATTAAAAATCACAAATAAAGAGGCATGACCTCGACTGCTAAATCATTTAGATTATAAGCGTGGATAAAAGATGTGGAAAAACAAAACTAAAAATGAAGAACCAGGTATCCAATTCTGATAAATCTGACCTTCCCTTTTAGTAGAAGAATGACAATGATTTCAAATATCTGGACATAGGTCTTGTCTCACTCATAGCAAGATAGAGAAAAAACTATGAACAAATAAAACTTGTAAATTAGGCAAAACAGTTAAGATGTAGGTCTTGTTTTGCTCACAACAAAACAAAGGAAAAACTACACTTAAGAGGATGCTCTTAAATTCGCCACAACATAAGTCTCACTGAATTGTTGCCAATACAAGCTGAATAAATGAATAGAAGGAAGAAAAGTATCAATGTGAACATGAGAAACAATAACACCGGAAGAAGAAAGAATTTAACATAACGAGGTATAGAATTTCTTTGCTTCTGTCAAATATTTTTATTGAAAAATCTGCATTACATACTCAACGCCTAAAGGCTCTCGGGCTGTTTCCCCCCATTTTTTAGTTTTCCTGCATATGAATATATAGACCCTTTACAAAACCTAGCTCAAGAGTTTGAGCTCTCTAGAATTTTCTAAAAATAGAAAGTAGTTATAAGACTGCTTGACACTTATAGATGACCTCCTAATTTCTAGGTAATAGTTACAAAAAGATATTAAAATAAAACTAAACTTAGAATTGATTGCCAAAAGATCTCGAATAACTGAGGTTGTTGGATGCTGTTGATGTCAAATCCTAACAGATATGGTACTTGTGCTCTTTGGAATCCTTTGACTACTAAATTTGTGCCTAGAATCTGGGATGTTATGCCACATATGTCTATGACTGCCAACTCATCAAAACTCAAATATTGAGTTTGTGCTTGGGAAATATAGACTATTTGTTGCATTTAATAGACAGTCGCACTCTCTGATTATTCATCTCAATGATTCGAGACTACCATCCTTTGTGCAAAAAACTATCTGTAGCTTATATCAAAAGGCAATATCAATTCACTTGTCAATCAATTTTCTGCAACCTAGGAATCAAGGTTTGTTTGCTTATTCACATCATATCAAATCATTGTCCTTAAAGATCTCAGAGTAACTTTCCAAAGGCCATATTGATGGAACCTCTCAGGATGATTGAGAGATAGTTTGTTGATGTAGAAAATTTTAAGATCTGGAATAAAGAATTTTGCAATAGTGCAATTTGGTATTGCTATCTGCATCAAGTGCACCTGCAACAAAGTCCATAGATTGAATATCAACTTTGATGGATTTCTCATGTGCCTTGCGTGTTGGCCTTGAAATTTCAACCAACTGCAAACTACAATAACTATCAGGATGCCAAGCAAAGTCAGTAATAACTGGCATTTCCTATTTAATAATCTTCCCTTATATGTTCATTCAAGTGATCCATGATCTCCACAGGCTCATTTTGCAAGCACATTCTTCAGATTTTCTGAAATCTCCTTGGCATAATTCAAAATTTGGTTTAGCATCTTAATAATGACTCACCAGAGAATTTACCTAACTGTGATATTTGTGTAAAACACATCCCATACATTTTATCTGAGGTCTCAACAGATTTATGATCACGAGCTGATGGATTAAAAACTTTCTATGACATTGCAACCTTCTGTATTGAACAGGGACGATACCCGCCCTGTAGCTGGAAATGTGTTGGAAAACAAGTGTTGAGAGATCAAAGTGCTCTAGGGGAGGATCGCACCATCCACCCTCATCATAGGGAAGCGCAAATGTTGGGTTTCAGTGCACCTGCAAAGCCTATCAGATGAAAATAGACCAGAGGAACTTTGATTTCTGGCCTTCGGGGGAAAATGAGTTGTGGAACCTTGACTTCGGGCATTCGGGCGAAATGAGAAAATGATAATTTGAATCACCCGATGGTCAAATCTCCCGAAGTGGAACCTGGTGCTCGGAACGATGAGCATCATCACTCCTCCAACAGTTTCCAGTCAAAGTGACAATGGAGTAGCATCATAAGCACAAGTTCCTGGAGCTCGTTCATTACTTTCTCCACTGAGAATTACAGCTTGGACTGTAGCATCATAAGAAAAATATTCGCCAGGGTTGATACTCTTACAAAGCTCTTTTCCATTCAAGAAATCCTACAGCAATTGATGTACTTTGGGGATACAAATAGATCCTCCCATAAACACACATCATGTACAATGCTCTTATCTATTTTGGAATCCCTCAAACATTTCTTAACAGGCTTCTCTAAACCTCCTATGACTGGGCGCCAATGATCTTAGTCAACGCGTAGAGCATGCATGACGCCCTTTGTAGATTCTCCTCCTCTTACCTTGTGGCCATAGTGCTTGGTCACCAACGCTGGCTTGTGGAATAGCTGCATTCGGTGCTTTCGTTGCTTGGACAAATGGTGCTTTAGCACTGCATATTGTATATATTTTAAACCCATGGGAATGATCCCACATAGTCGGAGTAAACAAGAAATAAGGTGTTTATTACGGTGTTTATATACAGCACCATTCCATGCTTATTTCGACGCGTAGTGCACCCCTTTTGGCCCGCCTTCTTGAGCTCCTCCTCCATGTGACTTGATGCCTGGCGCTTGGGCGCTCGGTCTCGGCTGACTTGTGTTGTGTTGCAGGTGATTGGCTTGGTGCTTTGATTAGAGAATGGGCCCGTGGGGTAATTGGCCCAATAATTGTTTGTATAAAAAGGTTTGGCCAAATAAACAATTTTTCTCTTTTTACCAAACTTTAAAATAATAAAATATTAATTTAAAATTATATAAAATAATTTTAAAATAATATAATTTACATATAAAGCATAGTAATAATAAAATATTAATTTAAAATTATATAAAATAATTTTAAAATAATATAATTTACATATAAAGCATAGTAATTTGGCTTTATAACTTGGTGTTTTTAGACCTATTTCGAAGATCGATGACTTGCGAACAAACAGAGATGGGAGGGCCTCAAAAAATTGGATGTGAAGCTTTGAAACTTTTGACAAATTCTGATGCAAGGTTTTGAGATTTAAATGGTAGAGAATCTTGATGAAAATGGCGAAAGGTTTAGAGGTTTACTGTAGCTAAAAATCTTACGCTAGGCGACACAAAGGTTTAAATCTAGCACAATTGACAAGAAATTTTGGCAAGGGACACAAATTTTAAATTTTAATATTTGTTCTAACATAGGCTCCATCTAGGGATGGTGCTTTCTTGCAAAGCGCCAAGAATAGTAAATCACATGCCTTCATCCATTGGGCGACTTGAAATCAACCCTGTTAAACTCTAAATCTTGTCATTGTACCTGTACCTGTTCTAAAACCAAAACTTCTTATTCTCTACAATTCAAAATGTTTGCATAACTGCCTCCATTGGGCTATGGAGTCATCATGCCTAGAAAATGAACCATACTGGATGCCAAACTAAGAAGCGAACTGCTGAACTAAAATAAAACGTTGAACTAGAACGCTGAAATGAAATGTTGATTTGGACAACTTATTTATATACATTGTCCCTACACTAATTAATTGAAATTTCATTGATCAAGTAATATGAAATTTCCAATGGAGCCATGCAAATAATGGATTGCTTAACATACCTTGCTTACTGCTAAATGAGGGAATGAAAATATAATAATTGTTTTGCAGCAAAGAATGAATAGGTAGCTTGCGTTTACTGTTGAAGTTTGGTTGCACACAAAACACTGCAACATTTTGGACCTCTTGAAGAAAATACTCCAACCAAACAACCACTAGATCATGAAAAGATAAAGAATTTTCAAAGTCAACCGATACCTCTTCCTGCTTGCCAAGCTGTATGAAATGCCTTTGCACACTTTCTCCATTGCTGATCTTTTCTTTTTCTGGTGCAAGCATGTAACATTGAGGCTCACTAGTCTGCTGCTCGTCAGTTGTTAAACAGGAAGGAGAGATCAACTGCTCCAGTAACCCTTCCTTATGTCCTTTATCCATTGTCCAAGAATCTTCTTGATAGTTGTCATACACAGGCTGATTTATTTTAAGATGTTGTTGATTGGTTTCCAGCTAAACAAAAACTTCTTGTTGCTCATCATCTTCAATATCACTTTCATCATAGTTATCAAACAAAGGAGAACTATTGTATGTTTCTATGCATGTCGGGAGAGAAATCTGCTCTTCTTCATCCTTTGGATATTCATCATAAACAAGCTGATTATACAAAATTTCTGAATCTTGACTTTCAAAAACCTCCATTTCTTGATTATCTAGTAATGATCACTCAATACTAGCAGCTTGATCAAAATAAGAATTTAGAACAGTGGTTTGATCATGAAAGTAATTACTATGAACATTTGATTCAATGATAAATGCACTTAGGGTATCATTTCCATTGTCGGTATCATTACCAAAATCGTCTTTTCCAAGAGCTGATTTCTTATGGTCTTCAATAATCCATTGGCCTTCGCAAGGATCTAGATCAACAGAAAATTCATCCTCCTGTCTTTGATCTGCTTGAAAGATTGGAGGGTCTACAAGGATTTCTTCATTTTTACTTGCAATCATGTCATCTTTGTTCTTACTGTTGCAAGAAACCTTTTCTTGATCTACTTCAAAGTCTTCTTCGTATAAAGTTTCATGATCTGTTTGAAGGAGATCTTGATTTTTTCTGCAAATTCTTCTTCATATATTTGATCATAATTGCTATCATGTTCTAATTTTTCATCAACAAACTGATTATCTTTACAATTTTGTTCTATGAAATATAAATTGCAACAGTCTTCAAAAAGAAGATCAGTTGGATAGATCCTCTTTCAATGCTTATGAAAGGTAACATGAAATTCTTTTAACGATGAGATGTTGGAAGGAGGAAGAGACTTGTACCAATGACGAGCATCTCCTCCTAGACTAAACATGAACAACTTCATGAGGATGTCTTCATGATGGATATCTAATTGGTGCATGAGCTTATGAAATTCAAACAAATGCTGAGCAGGATTATCATTTACATATTCTTTGAATTTAGGAAGATAATCTACCCAACTTTCCATAACAAGAACATCATTTGGAAAGCCAACAA
Source organism: Picea engelmannii (assembly GCA_009831015.1). Classification (NCBI taxonomy): domain Eukaryota; kingdom Viridiplantae; phylum Streptophyta; class Pinopsida; order Pinales; family Pinaceae; genus Picea; species Picea engelmannii. The sequence goes on from ML779377.1 coordinate 979,667, forward strand.
CATTTGTAAAATCCAAAGGAGAAAACCTCGCAAAAATCCGAGAAGTGAAAGAACTTGACATCTTGAAACCAGTGGAGTCACTAGTGAATCATGTTGAGTCTTCGAACCAAGGAGTCACCAGGTGAATGATCACAACCAATTGAATGTCTATCCCTTGTTCACCATGAAGGAATGGATCTGGACTTTGTTGTACCCCAGGAAAGATATAGACCTTCAAAACCGTCCGCAGAAATGACGCCAAAAATGGTGTCGCAAGAGTTGACTCTAGGTTGTAATAGAGCCAAGCCTTAACACATTTTGAATAAAATAACAATTGTTGATTGATCAGTTTATGGAGGCTTCTAGAACTAGGTCTGAAAGAGCCTTTCAATCATTAAAAATCAGAAATAAAGAGGCATGACCTCGACTTCTAAATCATTTAGATCATAAGTGTGAATAGAATATGTGGGAAAAAAAAACTAAAAATGAAGAATGAGGTATCCAATTTTGATAAATTTGGCCTTCCCTTTTAGTAGAAGAATGGAAATAATTTCAAATATATGGACATAGGTCTTGTCTCACTCATAACAATACATAGGAAAAAATATGAACAAATAAATCTTTTGAATTAGGAAAAATAGTTAAGACGCGGGTCTTGTTTTGATCACATCAAACAGAGGAAAAACTGCACTTAAGAGGATGCTCTTAAATTCGCCACAACAAAAGTCTCACTGAATTGTAGCCAATAAAAGCTGGATAAATGAATAGAAGGAACAAAAGTATCAATGTGAACATGAGAAACAATAACATAGGAAGAAGAAAGAATTTAACATAATGAGGTATAGAATCTCTTTGCTTCTGTCAAATATTTTCATTGAAAAATCTGCATTACATACCCAGCCCCCAAAGGCTCTCAGGCTGTTTCCCCCCTTTTTTTAGTTTTTCTTCATATGAATATATAGACCCTTTACAAAACCTAGTTCGAGAGTTTGAGCTCTCTAGACTTTTCTAAAAATATAAAGTAGTTATAAGACTCCTTGACACCTATAGATGACCTCTGAATTTCTAGGTAATAGTTACAAAAATATATTAAAATAAAACTAAACTTAGAATTGATTGCCAAAAGATCTCTAATAATTGAGGTTGTTGGATGTTGTTGGTGTCAAATCCTAAAAGATCTGGTACTTTTTCTATTTGGAATCCCTTGACTGTTGAATTTGTGCCTAGAATTTGGGATGCTCTGCCATATATGTCTCTAACTGCCAACTTATCAAAACCCAAATATTGAGTTTGTGCTTGGGAAATATAGACTATTTGTTACATTTAATAGACAGTCTCACTCTCTTATTATTCATCTCAATGATTCAAGACTACCATCCTTTGTGCAAAACAATATCTGTAGATTATATCAAAAGGTAGTATCAATTCACTTGTTAATCAATTTTCTGCAACCTAGGAATCAAGGTTTGTTTCGGTGCACATGCAAAGCCTATCAGATGAAAATAGACCAGAGGAATTTTGATTTCGGGCCTTCAGGGGGAAATGAGTTGTGGAACCTTGACTTCGAGCATTCGGGCGAAATGAGGAAATGATAATTTGAATCACCCAGTGGTCAAATCTCCCGAAGTGGAACCTGGTGCTCAGAATGGTGAGCATCATCACTCCTCTAGTAGTTTTCAGTCGAAGTGACAGTGGAGTAGCATAAAAATCACACGTTCTTGGAACTCTTTCATTACTTTCTCCACTGAGAATTACAGCTTGGACTATAGCATCATAAGAAAAATCTTTGCGAGGGTTGATACTCTTACATAGCTCTTTTTCATTCAAGAAATCCTGCAACAATTGTTGTACTTTGGGGATACAGATAGATCCTCCCATAAACACACATCATGTACATTACTCTTATCTATTTTGGAATCCCTCAAACATTTCTTAACAGGATGCTCTGAACCTCCTATGATTGGGTGTCAATGATCTTAGTCGACGCGTAGAGCATGCATGACGCCCTTTGTAGATTCTCCTCCTCTTGCCTTGTGGCCATAGTGCTTGGTCACTAGCATTGGCTTGTGGTATAGCTGCATTCGATGCTATCATTGCTTGGACATATGGTGTATTAGCGCTGCATATTATATATATTTTAAACCCATGGGAATTATCCAACATAGTCGGCGTAAACAAGAAATATTGTGTTTATATACAACACCATTCCATGCTTATTTCGACACGTAGTGCACCCATTTTAGGCCCCCTTCTTGAGCTCCTCCTCCATGTGACTTGATGCCTGGCGCTTGGGTGCTCGGTCTCAACTGACTTGTGTTGTGTTGCAAGTGCTTGGCTCGGTGCTTTGATTAGAGAATGGGATCATGGGGTAATTGGCCCAATAATTTTTTGTATAAAAAGGTTTGGCCAAATAAACAATTTTTCTCTTTTAACCAAACTTTAAAATAATAAAATATTAATTTAAAATTATATAAAATAATTTTAAAATAATATAATTTACATATAAAGCATAGTAGTTTGGTTTTATAACTTGGCACCTTTAGACCTATTTCAAAGATCGATGACTTGTGAACAAAGAGAGATGGAAGGACCTCAACAAATTGGATGTGAAGCTTTGAAATTTTTGACAAATTTCGATGCAAGTTTTTGAGATTTAAATGGTAGAGAATATTGACGAAAATGGCGAAAGGTTTAGAGGTTTATTGTAGCTAAAAAGATTATGACAGGTGACACAAAGGTTTAAAGCTAGCGCAATTAACAAGAAATTTTAACGAGGGACACAAAGTTTAAATTTTAATATTTGTTCTAATAGTGAAAATACCCTTTAAACTTCATCTGATTCCGAGTTTAAATTCTTCTGTTATGGCCAAATAAGTTTTTGGCTCCAGATTATTTTTTAATCCTTATCCATCTTTTTGCTTCCCTTTCCTCCTCTTTTCTCTTCTCTTCTCTTTTCTTTCTTTATCTTCTTCTCTTCTCCTTTTCTCTCTTCTTTTATTGTCTTTTCCTTTCCCTTCATTTCTCTTCTCTTATCACACCGATAATTAATTTTGTGGCCAATACATAACTCCAATGATTTATTTCTTGGTTCATATATCACTCCAACAATTTATTTCTTAGTTCATATATCACTCTAACAATTTATTTCTTGGTCAATACTCTCCTCTTTATCACAGTGAATTAATTTTCTTTATTGACGAGAATTATTCTCTCTCATCGATACTATTTTTATCCCCAAAAATTGTTTTCTTTTTGGGCGATATATCGAGCCAAAAATTTGTCTTTTGGGAAGCATATCAAGCCAAAAAAAAAAATTATCAGGAAAAAAATAGATCTTTATCAGGCCAAAATATTGTCTTTATCGGGACAAAAAATCATCTTTATCGAGTCAAAATTTTATCTTTTAGTCGATGTATCAGGCTGATTTGTTTTTGGCTGATATGCTCCTTTTTCCCATTTTTTTTCAAGTCCTCCTTTCTTCTTTTCCCTTGGTGTCAACACCATATTGTGCCTGAAAAATATTTTTCATTTGTCGTTTCTCCCAAAGAAAAAAATATCTTCCACTATGTACACTGTATCGCTAACAAAAATAGTTTTCTTCCTTGATACTCCCTGTATCGGCCACAAAAAGATTTTTCCTTGGAAATACACATTATATCACTGATATTTCATATTTTTTCAACACTTTTCCATTTTTTCGAAATTGAGCTCACAACTACTTAGTGGATTAATCAACCCCCATATAAACCATCATACAAAATAAAAAACTTTGGGGTCTTGACCCTAATTTATCACGCTGGGAAAAACTATTTTTTCACCCAACCTTTGCACAGACTGAAAACTTTGTCATTCTATAGTAGACCCATGCAAGCCTAGCATTGAAACCATGGTTTTGATACCACTCTGTAGCACACTTTCTATTAACCAAACCAATTTTTTCTGATACCCATTAAACTAAATGAGTGCAACTTAATAAAAATGCACATGCATCTAACAATAAATTAAAAATGTCAATGCACACCATCTCATGTATACACAGTAGCATCTAAATACTCAAAAAATATGAATAAAATGCTCAAGAAATTAACTCAATATTTAACATAAATAACATAATGAATAAGAAAACTTATTTTTGCAAATACGCAACCAACTGTAGAGGAAAAACTTTCCACCCAAATGTATACTTGCTTCCCTATTTCTCACCAACAATTCATCCCCAAGCCAGGGCTATGAATCCACAAGAAGAAGGTGGTTCCTAAGGCTGGATATTGTTCCCCCACAAAAAACTAATTCCTATAGTATTTCCAATCCACCAACTCTCTTTCCCCTCAACTTTCACAACCCAAGGAATGTGATCCCCTTCTATACCATGTAGTCCATCAGGCTATCCCACTTCCCTTCTGGGCTCCAACAAAAGTTGGCTAGGAAATCTTTCTGCTAGGACTCCAAGAATTTACAGTTGCAATAAGAATTCTCACAACAACAACTCATTTGCTCGGTTTTGCAAATTTTTTACTTAGAATCTTCCTCACAGAGCTACAACTTGATTCTCCATGAAATTATAGTTCCAACAATTTGTCTTACATGCCCCCCTATGGTTGTCTTCAAGATTTAGCACTCATAAAAAAAATTATGTCCCTTTCCCAAGATGTACAAATTTCCTCTCTCTCCATTGGAATTTTATTTTACCCATGCAAATTGACTCTCACATTCTCTAATGTTGATTGTACTCAGCTCCATGCTCTCAATGTCTATGCGGGGTGATTTTTCCCACCAACCCTCTTACACATATTCAATGATTGGAGCTTTGAAACACTCAAAAGGGAAAATAGAAGGTTCATACAAAACATTTTTAGAAATATGGCTTGGGATTAATAGACATGAATAATTCCCCTTGGACCCCCTTCTCTTGTGGAAACTTAGGCCCCATGATCCGTCCATATCCATTTGCAGTCAATGATACATTTTATTTTATTATTTTCTATTTACAATATTTACACATTAAATCACTTGGCCCGAGGCCATATGTCATATTTACAATATACATTGCTAATTTGGGGATTAAAAACAGGGAAGTTACATTGCAACTTCCCACAAAAATCCCAAATAAAACTACTTTGATACCAATATGATCTAGTGTAAAATGTTGTGGATATTCCACTAGAATAGTTCGTCATAATAGATCTTGTAATATTATGAAATATCTTACTATATCATGTTTTACTTAGATTCAAGATTTAATGTTATTAGTTTAATGCATGAAAAACTATATAAATTGAAACCGAAAAGAAAGAGACAAGCAAATAGCACACCATCCACACAATGAACATGCAATGTTATTCTCTCCTATAGAACAATGTTGGAAAATTGGTTGTCATTGATGTCAACCCTAGAAGAAGCCCCAGAGGTATGGTCAAGAAACCCTGAAGTTGATTAAAGAAAAAGAGTATGAAGGGCATTGCAAATACATGCAAAACCTCCATGGATTTATGTCCCTCATCAAGCCATTTCCAATGGTAGGTGTCATTCCACATGGTTCCTCACGGTTGAGGAGATACGCCCTCTTAAAGATGTCATTGGACAAGTCAGCCCCATTGCAATGAATATTAAAATAAATATTAAGGATATTGTTGGTGAAGTCAGCCCCAATGGATTAAACATCAAAAATATTATTAAGATAGAAAAGTACAAGTCAACCTTATTGAAACAAGTATTAAAAAATTAAATTGAATTTTCTTTTGGTCAAGTCGACCCTAAAAACAAGGTGCTAGATCTAGTATAAATATGGCACCTAGGAGCGATTATAAACTCAATAAAATTCCATCTGAGGTAAAATCAAGGACATATGAGGCAATGATATGAGGCAGCAAATAAGGACATACGAGGTAGTGATATGAGGCAGCAAGGGCGATTTTTCTGAAGTTGATCTAAGGCAATTTCCTGGGTTACACTTAATGAGTTTCAAGCCTGTTCTGAAGCCTATTCTGTGGCAGGGACAAGGTGAAAGTCTGAGGAAGTTAAGGGATAATTTTTAGGCTTATTCTGAGACAGTTCTGAAGGCAAATATGAGTTGCATTCAACAACAAATTTGAGGCAGACTCTATGTAAAAGGTGAGCTCCTTTCTGATCCATTTTCTGCAAAGATTTTAAGGTTTGTTATGAAGCATCTTAGGCGATTTTGACGCAGGTTTTAAGTGCAAGCTCTAAAGCATATTGTGAAGTATGTTAGGTCATGTTTTTCTTGATATAATATTCCTCAGTATTTGAGGCAGAAAGGCATAATTTTCTAAGGAAAAAGGCAAAATTAAAGTCGTTTTGAAGGAGGTTTATAAGGTTAGATTTGGGATAGTCCTTTGGGAATATCCGAGGACATATTTGTGACAATGTTAAGGGTGTATTTGAGGCTTGTCCTGTAGCGAAGATCAAGGTGATTTTTACCAGGTTTTTTTGCTGCAATTGGGGCATGTTCTAATACTTATCCTAATAAGAATTTCAGAGAACTTCAAGGGCTCCTTTTAACAGTCAAAGAGATAGATGTAACTCAACAAAAAAATGTTTTGAAGACCATGTTGCAGTGTAGATAAGGAAATTCATTAACTAGGACAAGGATCAGTTCTATTTGGCATAATAAGGCAGCATATGAAGAGTATAGATCCAGGCTTAAGGTGTCTATATGTTGCAACTATTAGGGCAAGGGGTTTCACCTTGAAAAATTGGAGTGTAGTATGGTAAATCTTGTGAGTTTTGTAAGAACATTTTATTGGTAATTAGAATCTTTTGAATCAGTGTGGTTGGGTGGTGCATGGGAAGATTGGTGTCTTATGTTTGCAAGTTGTTTCCTGAGAAGTGTGAGTTGGTGCTAACAAGGGGGTTGGTGCCTCCTTCTAGTTGGTGCTAGAAAATTCAGGGGGTTGGTGCCTCCTTCCAGTTGGTGCTGGAGAATATTGGAAGTTGGTGATTCCGGTGAATGTAATATTGTGATATATTAGAAAAAATTCCATGGTTTTCTTCCAATTGGGTTTCCACGTAAAATATATGTGTACTGTCTAAGTGATGCGATATGTTGTGATTTAGCAGTTGAATAATTTTTCCTAATGTTTATGTACCTTTAAAGTGTTAAATATTGCTAAAAATAGATAAATACTAATTCACCCCCCTCTTAGTATTTACAACAATTGGAATCAGAGCGGGTCCTTTAAGAACAACCTAACCACTAGAAGGTATATCATGGATTGCACTAAGAATGGAATGCCAATGTTTGATGGTTAGAACTATGCCTTCTGGTGCAGAAGGATGAGAAAGTTTTTGCAAGCACATGGATTTGATGTCTGGAAAGAAATAATAAACAGATACAAGGAACTTGCCTCTCCCCCAACAAATAAAGATGAAAAGAAACTTTGTGAAAACAATTCGAATGCCATGAATGATATTCTAAGTGGCCTGGTTGATTCAGTATATGTCAAGGTTATGCATTATGACTTTGCAAAGGAAATTTTGGACAAACTTTAAAATGTTTATGAAGGAGATGCCAAATTCAAGGGGGGGAAAGCTTCAAACTTATAGGGGTTAATTTAAACATCTGAAAATGAAGGAAGATGAATATATTGCAACTTATTTTCTACGAGTTGATGACATAGTAAACACTAATAAAGGATTGGGAGAATAAATTAAAGGTTCTGTAATTGTTCAAAAGGTACTAAGGTCTCCTCCAATAAGATTTGATCACAAGATTTCAGTCCTATAAGAAAGAGCATATCTTTCTATGTCGAGCATGGACGAGATTAGCACATGGAATACTTAAAATTTATGAAATGAGAAAAGAATAGGATAATCCATCCAGGAGGGAAGCAACTTTGAAAGAATCCAAGAAGACAATAAAGAATAATTCAAAGTCAAAGTCAAGCTTCAGCTGCAGTGATGATTCAGATGAAGATGAAGAAATAACCAACTTCGTGAGGAGGATGAAGAAAGGAACTGGCAAGTAAAAAAGTAAGCTTCCCTTAAAGTGCTTTAATTGTGGTAAAATTGGTCATCTTGCTTCCAAATGTCCTTATGCTAGGATTTTAGATAGTGATGAAAAAGAAGTTCCTAAGAAAGAAAATAAATATCATAAAGGAGACAAGAAAAGAAATAAAAGAAAATTCTTTAAGAAAAATATCTACTGAAGAGAAGATAGTTCCTCATCTGATGAGGATAATGATAATGATAGTGACTCAAAATGAGTTCTCTTTATGGAAATATAAACTCAAGAAGAAACCCTTGAAAATGAAAAATAAAATTATGAAGAAGAAGGTGAAGTGGATCTTGAGGCAGAACTAATCAATGCCTTAAGTGATCTGAGAAGAGAAAGGAAGAAAAACAAGTCAGACAAGGAAGAATTTATCAAATAAAGGAGGGTTCTCAAAACCCCAACAAAAACTCTGAAGAAGTCCAAGAAATTATCATTAAAATTCCAGTTGGAAGAAGCCAGAATGATTGAAGAAACACTTACAAACCAGTTGGAAGAAAAGGAGAAAACGAAGGAGAGTCTGGAAGCATAAATAGTCTCACTAAGGAAGGAACTTCAGAAAAAGGACATCCAACTGAAATTTGGAAATAACACCAAAATATTGGATGAAATCATCAACAGTCAAAGGCCATGCTATGACAAGTATGTACTAGGATACAAGAAAAATCATATTGAGAAGGGTTCAAGCTCCATGATGATAGAAAAAGAAGTAGAACAAAAGAGTTATGAAAAATTGATCATAGGGCCCATCAAGAAGGAAGAATGAAAGTCTTCAAAGGAGAACATTCATGCAATGTAGATCATCCAAGAGGAAGATTATTCAATCAAAAGAACGTGGAATCAAAAACCAACAATGGAGAGGACTCAAGAAGAATATTACAGAAAAGTTGCACCACCTAGAAGATTTCCCACACTCAGGTACCAAACTATCTTTCTTGGATTATGTTATTCCTGCAACAATTTTGGGAACAAGGCTAAAAATTGTAGAGCTTATGCTAAGAACAAAAGAAACTATGGAGGCTACTCTAGGAATAATTATCTCAGAAAGCCTCATGAATCTCATAACAAAAAAATATAACAATTTTGGCTCATTAAATAATGAAGTAGAATGCTACAAATGCAACAATTTTGGACACATAGCCAAATATTGTAGGTTGATTATTCCTCCAAGGGAACCGAAGTATAATTTCAACAATCATGTAAAAGAATCGTCCAGGATATGGAAAAGGAAGTAGGATAAACTAAACATTGAATAATGTGTGAATTCTCTACAATTCCAAAGAAAAAAAAGTGAATGGTACCTTGACAGTGGTTGTTCAAAGCACATAATATGGGACAAGGACATATTTGTAACATTGAAGAAAGAAAACAATGGATCAATTTCATCTGACAATGACAACTCAACCAAAATTATAGGAAAGGGCACAATAAAGCTTGGAAGCAAAGACGCCATGGAAAAAAATGTTCTACTTGTCAAAAATGTGAAGGATAAATAGCTAAGTGTGAGTTAAATGTGTGACCAAGGACACACACTTCTATTCAACTCAAAGAAATGTGAAATAAGGAAAGAAGGATCAAACAGATTAGTGGCGACAACAATAAGGACCCCAAACAACATATACATCTTGAATGAGATCGAAAAGGAAAGATGTTTCTTGGGAAAGGAATATGAAAGTTGACTTTGACACAAAAGAATGGGCCATATGCACTTTGACAATATTGTCAAAATCAACATCAAGGAAGTGGTAAGATAAATTCCTGAAATTTCAAGGCCAATAAACACTATGTGCAAACACTGACAACATGGAAAACAAACAAGAGCTAAGTTCAAGACAAAACAATACTCCACAACAAAACCATTGGAGATTGTACACACCGATCTATGCAGACCGATGATAACAAAAGGGATAAATGGTGAACAATACTTCATGCTTCTTATTGATGTTTACACAAAAATGACCAGGGTCTGTTTCCTAAAGAAAAAGTAAAAAATGTTCCAATGTTTTAGGATATTCAAAGAGATGGTTGAAAATGAGACTGATTTGAAAATCAAGTGCTTGAGATCAGATAATGGAGGTGAGTTGACGTCGTAATAATTTAGGGATTTCTGTGAAGAACATGAAATAAAAAGACAATTCCGAGTAGCTAGGACACCTCAGTAAAATGGAGTCGTTGAAAGGAAGAACATAACTGTACAAGAAATGGCTAGAACCATGTTGAAATATTCCAAGTTGGATGATATCTTTTTGGTACAAGCAATACATACAACTGTTCATATCTTGAAAAAAGGAATGCTTAGAAGTAACAATTATAAGACTCCATATGAACTATGGAATGGAAGACCGACAAACATCAAGAACTTCAGAGTTTTTTGAAGCAAATGTTACATAAAAAGATAAGATAATAAGGTTGGAAAATTTGACTCCCGAGTTGATGAAGGCATACTCATTGGATACTCAAGAAAAAACAAGGAATACAAATGTTATAACCTGAGAATCAACAAAATAGTGAAAAACATCAATGTAAAAGTCAATGAAACAAATGTGTTAAAGACCAAGAAAGAAAGCATAAATTCAAAAGAGCAGGAAGAAGAAGAAGAAGAAGGACTAAAGAAAAAAGAAGAAGAATAACTAAAGAAAAAAGAAGAAGAAGTAGAAGAAGAAGAAGAAGAACCAGAAGAGAAGCAGAGAAAGAAGAAACATAAGATAATCAATAAGATCTCCAGACACCTAAATGCTGGTATTAGAAGAATCATCCACCAGAACAAATTATTGGGGATAGAAATGCAGGGATAGAAACTAGAAGAAGAAAACAAGCACCATAACAAATACATCTATCATTATTATCCATATTTTAACCAAACAACTTTGAGGAAGCCAATAATGATGAACATTGGATCAAGGCCATGGAAGAAAAATAAACTCAAATAGAGAAGAATGAGACATGAGAATTAGTTCCAAGACCTCAGGACAAAAATTTCATAGGTACAAAGTGGGTATTCAGAAACAAGTTGAACGAGGATGGAAAGGTGATAAAAAATAAGGCAAGGTTAGTATGCAAAGGATATGCACAAGTTGAAGGTATATATTTTGAATAAACCTTTGCCCCAGTAGCTAGAATAGAAGCAATCGAGATGTTCTTGGCTTATGCATGCTCCAGAAGGATCAAGGTATATCAGATGGACATAAAATCAACCTTTCTTAATGGAGAATTAGAAGAAGAAGTTTTCATAAAACAACCATAAGGGTTTCAATTGTTAGAAAAGGAAGACTATGTTTTCATATTGAAGAAAGCATTGTATGGACTCAAGAAAGCACCTAAATATCGGTACACAAGATTGGACAGATACTTACTACATCAAGGATTCAGAAGGGGAATCACAGATAGTAATCTCTATATAAAAGTGGAACAAAAAAGTTTGACTATCATTGCAGTAAACGTGGATGAAATCATCTCCAGAAGTGATGATGACATATTAATTTAGAATTTTTCCCAAGATATGTAGAGTGAGTTTGAAATGTCCCTACTTGGGGAGTTTAATTTCTTCTTGGGACTCTAGATATCTCAACTAGATGAAGGCATATTCATTTCCCAAACCAAGTACATCAAGGAAATTTTGAATAAGTTCATAATGGAATATTGCAAACCTGTAAGCATGCCTATGTTGACCGATTACAAGTTGAGAAAGGATGATTAATCTAAAGAAGTGGATCATATAATTTATAGATCGATGATTGACAGTCTACTCTATGTGACAACCTCAAGACCAAAAGTGATGCAAGAAGTTGGACAGGTTACAATATTTCAAGAAGCACTTGAGGAAACCCATGTTATGGCAATAAAGAGGATCTTAATATATCTCAAAGGAACAATAGAGATTGGACTATGGTATCCAAAAGGGAATAAGCTAACTATGGTCACCTACATAGATGCAGATTGGAAGGAATCATTGATGACATAAGAAGTACGAGTGGAACAACCTTCTACTTGGGTGATTATCTGGTGTCCTGGTCAAGGAAGAAGCAGTCTTCAATATCCTTGTCCACAACAAAAGCATAATTTATTGCAGCAACATCATGTTGTACTCAGGTCCTCTAGATGAAACAAACCCTACAATACATACAATTAGAATATGATTAGCCTATTTCGATATTCTATGACAATACCAGTACTATAAGCATATCCAAGAATCGATCGATGCACTCCAAGACCAAACATATTCCTATTAAGTTTCACTTTCCACGGGAACAAGTCATAGAAAAGAATATCAAGTTGGAGTACATTGGGACAAAAGAAAAGATTGCAGACATTTTCACAAAGCCTCTCCCAAGGGAGACCTTTAAGTATCTTTAATAGAAAATGGGAGTACTTCCTTCCCCACATTGATTTACATGACATCTTGTAAAGATGAAAGGGGGAGAGAAATTGTTAGAAGGAGATATACTATCAGGGGGAGTTACCCCTTTCCATTAATGTAAAAGGGGGAGAGAAAGATCATAAGCATGAAGATAGAGGGAGAAATGGTCATAGGGGGAGTATGAGTGTTTCCATCAATTCCAAAGGTGGATATTGCTGGAAAATTGGTTTTCATTGATGCTAACCCTAGAAGAAGCCCCGCAACAAGTCTAGAATCCCTAGAGGTATGGTCAAGAAATCCAAAATTTGATTAAAGAAAAAGAGTATGAAGGACATTGCAAATGCATGCAAAACCTCCATGGATTGATATACCTCATGAATTTGTTTCCAACAGTAGGTGGCACACCACGTGGTTCCTCATGGTTGAGGATATATGCCCTCTTATAGATGTCATTGAATAAGTCAAGCCTATTACCCCCTAGCCTAGGGGTAACTAAGGAGATCATGTCTCGAGGCCCACAGGTTCCATACATGGAGTACTGAGATCTAGATGATCTGAGCATAGACCCAGAGGGCCCCTCTTTTATTCAATATATCATACACATCTCCAACAGTAGTGTCCATCACATTGGCCTGGTCCCATGAGGATACGAGTCTTGCTCCATGAGGTAAATAATTCCTAGTATCATGGTATGTATCACTCCAATATTTTAAGCACTTGAATATGTTGTATTGAATATTTCATGATTTCATATGTTTTCTTGGAATTTATACTCTTTTCCTTCTTTAAACTTGGGAGGGTGACATGGTTCCCTGGTAAGTTGGTTCCCCTTAGGATATTTTGATACTGGGTGGTTCCTTGAAGAGTCATCGTCAGTTTCCACCATACCTACCACATTCCATCTTTATTCCTTCCACCTCCCCGTCTTTTGGGCATTGGGATGAATTAAAACAAGAAGGGTTGTACCCTGGCTCAGGGGAAGAAGGGGTTAAAGGCCCAAAGGGTAAAAGTAGCTAGAAAGAGTTAAAAACCAATTATGGACCTTTGATATGCTTCGCCCAGGGATCCCCAAGAAAGTAGTGAAACACTTCTCAATAAGAAAAGGGGACACACAAAAATAAAGTAAAATACTCAAGGTATTAGTTGGTGGATAGGAGGTCTCATCACAAGCCGACATATCATGATCATAAACATGTAGTGGTATGGCATTACCATTATCTGGTCACCAATCTAGGGTAGTGGCTCTCGGTTGCATAACTAAGAGAAAGGGGGTCTCATCACGATTCAACCTTCTCATTTCCGTGAAGTGTTTGTGAATGAAAATGCCTCACTTGGTAACCAAGCCAAGACAATGGCCTTCAACTAATTACTTGAAGCATAAAAAGAGAATAAAAACAGAAAAGATAAAAAATGAAAATGGCAATAAATGGGCTTGGAAACAATTACATTGACGACAAGGTGAAACTCACCCTCCACAAAGGCGCCCATAGGTAAGACTTTGCAATCCATAGCATCAATTGAACCCCATGCCCAAAGGTCTACCCCACGTCATCTCATACACATACGTGACTAGGATTGGTTCCACCTGGGAAACACCCTAGACTTAGGGGATATTGACCCAATATTGAGACCCTCTACAAACCTAAATTTTGTAAATTGTATAACGTCTTTGAGCATTTTGTTTGGGTTAGGGCGGTTTAATGCACATGTTCAGGTGATTTGATTATTAGATACGATTTACTTGCTATGATACTTGTGACTCACAGACCCCTGGATGGCAAGTTTGTTTTCCTTACAGGACTTTTCCAAATGGACAAATATTCATGAGGAGATGACTAGTTCAAACCTTCATGAGGGCCTGAACCCCACAGATGGATGTTGAGACCCCATGCAAGGGGCATGATGGAGATTGATGGCTTGTACCATGAAGAAGGAAATTGTTTCCTTTGGAGGCACTTAAGTAGTCCTAGATGAAGGGTCCTCAACTCCTCCCACTTGGACGTTATCCCTTGGAGGCCTTACACGTCACCCTTATAGCCCTAGACGTCACCAAGGATAGGGTTTGATATTTTTAAGACATTGATGAGGCTTGTGGAACGTGTGGGCATGATTTAATGCCTTTGGAGGCCTAGAACTACATCTTTCTTGCTCAACGCCCCACACATGGGGCTTAAAATCACCCTAGAGGAGAATGGTGTCACCCTATTAGGGTTTTATATTGCATTTTAGTGAAAATTTATTTTTTGTGATAATTGTTTAGGGTCAGCCCTGATGTTTTGACCTAAAGTAATTAAATGTCATATTTTGGTATAAATAAACAAAAAATACATTCATTTTTCATCATAACTTGTCACTTGGAGACAAGAGGACTGAAATTTTCTCCCTCTTGAGAAGTATTTGGCTTAAATAGTGAGGCACGTCTCTCTTAGAGGCTTTTTCTTGCAAATTGGATAAAATCTTGTGGAGTATTTTTGGTAATCTAATCTATTTTTTCATGATTATTCTTGGTGGAAGTAAGTAAAATCTCCAATTTGTCATCTATTTGAATGGTTAATTGTATGGTTTACTTGCTCATGATAAATATTATGAAATTGCATGCCTAATGAATGCTAGAAGCAAATAAATTAAAGTGATACTTCTTTGATTTCTTTTTCTAAACTTTGCAAGGTTGTTATAATAATTGTCTAAGCTCCAAGGCCCTAAAGTGCTAGCACCTTGGTGGTGGTGACTAATTGTTGTTGCTTAATAAAATTAATTCTAAAGAGTTCAAGAAGGAGGCATTAGGGCCTAGAAGAGCCTACACCCTAGTCACCTTCCTTCCCAAGGTTTAGAGCTTAGGGGGACTTAAGGTACTTCTCCTCCCAAGCCTCTTTCCCTTCTTGAATCTTCATTATCACTTTTTATCAGCCCTTAAATAAATCCACTATCCTAGACTCCATTACCCTCTTGAAGGCACTAGTTTTTAGTCCCATCTCATAGACAAACCTACCAACTTTCAAACTCAAATGTGCACTCATTTCCTTGATAACCTAACCTAACCAACTAAACTAATTTAGTACTAACTCTTAAAATTGTCGGTGTTATAATCATTGTTACAACCATCCTGTAGCAGCATATCTAAGTTTATTTTCTATCCTATTCAATTCATAATCTACATATGACATAGCATTATCATCTAAGTATTCAAGTATTACATTACATTGTCATTCAAGGCATTTTCTAAAGAGCATATTGTGGTTTTCATTACTTTATTCAATGTTGTTTTACATGTCTTAATTGCTGCACATACTTGTTGACTAAAACTATTTATTACAAGTTCATTGTCTTGCTAAAGCATTAATATCACTTGTTGCTTGTAAATTTCCATAATGTTTTCTTGTTGTCTTGGTTAAGGGAAGGTACACCTTATTTTACCCTTTTGATTCATCCTTCAAGAAACAAATCTGATTTGAGTGACCTAGAGAGAAGGGTGGCCTACCTTATCCTTTTCCCTTCATCAAACCACTAGGTCTTGGGACGTCTCCCTTGGAGTGGATTTATCCTTCTCCTAAACAAAAAGGGGTATCCTATTGAGGTGATAGTTATAGGATTACCCCCTTGTTATGCCAATATATCTCTACTTGCCTTGGGATATGGGAAAGTACATATTGTGCGATAACATTTTTGGCGCCGTTGTCGAGCAACATCGATTCAATTTTCCTCAAACGACACATTTTTGGTAAGATTTTTCCTCAAAGCCTTCTTACTTTACAAGCTTACCTAGTGACTCCATTGAGGGTGATTCCCTCTTTTCCCTTTGATAATCCCTAGAAGGATTATTTGGCAACTCCACTAATGATAAATCCAACCATGGCTTCTCAATGGAACCCGGGTAATTTTAAACCCTTGGATATGAGTGAAATTTTGGGTTACCCTCGACAAATTCCTCCAAGGTATGAGAAGTGGATCCCTAAGTTCACTGGTGGTGATGAGGATAACGTTAAAGATCATATGAGTGATTTTTGGGCCTTATTTCAAGTCCATCCTATCAGTGATGATGCTAAATATTTGGCAATGAAACTCTTCTCTGCCACTCTTCATGGAAATGCTATAAAATAGTTTATAGTCTCCCTAATGCCAACATCACATCCATGGAACAATTAGAAGTATTCCTCAAGTGATGGAATATCCAATATAATACTAACATATTACTAAACAAACTTAATTACATAAAGAAGAATTAAAATGAGACCATTAGGGAGTTCCATACCAGGTTCCAGAAGCTGTCATGACAACTCCCTAGAACCTATCGTCCTAGACCCCAATTCCTCCTTTTCCTCTATGTCAGGGCATTCTCAGGACAATCAGGATTCCTACTCGATAAAAGGGTCCCGAGTTCAATCCAAGAATCTTATGACACGGCCATAGAAGTCGAATCCAACATCTCCTCATCCAAGGAAGAACATTCCTTTGTTCCAGAAGTCAATATTGATGACCCCAAAGATACCCCATATATTCTTAGTCTGGAGAGAATATCTTCCCTTGAGACCTTCATTAAATAATTCCCAAAAAAGGTGGGAGCAAGTCATCAATCAACAAGAGGTTGAGGAGAGGGATCTTGATTACGGTTACCAATCCCATGAGGAAGAGAAATAATGTATTCATGATTCTACCGAAGATAATGAGGACCTGGTTGAAGAGAAAAAGATTGTAAATATCAAACATGATGATGAAGTGTTGATGCGTGCTCCTCCCTCTGATAAATCCATCCAAGATCCTATCCCTCCCGCACAAGAAGAAGAGAATAAATTTAATCATTTTCCTTTTCAGGGTTTCGATGATACCTTTTTCTATGAATCAAAATATGAGGAAGTAAAGGAACCCTTGGACGAGTTAGATCCTTCATATTATGATGAAGACGAGGAAATGATTGAAGACGCAAGTCATGAGGATGATGTACTGATAATTGATGAAGTCATCCAGGCCTTTGATGCTCCTGCATAGGAAGAAGTGAATACAGTAAGTTGTTTCCCTTTCCAAGATTTTGATGATACTCTATTTTATGATTTGGAAAGTGAAGAAGTGTTCGAGGAGCCCTTGGATGTATTAAACCCTTCATGTTATGACAGAGTTAATGACATGGTTGATAATATTGATGAGTTCATACATGTTGGGAGATGTAAATGGGATGTGGTTGGTTTTGATGAGGATCCTATTTATGATATGGAAGGACATCTTCAAATGTTTCCTTTACAATTATCATATGAGGTTACTACTAACTATGACATTTGGAAACAAGGAGATGATATAATTACATATGTATTCCAAACACCCAAGGATGACTTGATGCAATGTTTTCATGATGATTTTCGTTCATACCTTAAGGATTTTGATGACTATTTCTTTGATCACTTGGATTTATTCTCTGAATAAAATTTTCAACCACTATTGTGCTCAAATTTTGACAAGGTTGAGGACATTGTTTTCCCAAAGCAAGATACTTATGAAAAGGTCTTCCAACTACCTTCGATTGCTTTACCTCGTTATTTCACCAAGGATGCAACTGGGAAACATGTCCCTTGTCTTAAGGTTTTTTCCATGGAAAATCCTTCTTTTAGAATTCAAAGGTAGGTTGAACGCCTTAAGAAGAAGTTTATTATCTCGATCTTTCAACCTTCCCCTAAGAAATTGTCATTCAACCTTTAGGTTCTTGTTAGTCCCTTCTTAGACCTCGGGGAATGATTACATCCAAGGTATTCAACCTTCAAACTCTTTGAGTCAGCTTCTTGAGCCTTTGACCTTTCACTATGCTTTTCTAAGATGGATTGAGCACTTTCCTAGAAGTGTGACTTGGCATAATTTCGTCCCTCCCTCCCGCCTCCATGAGCTAGAATTTATGATTTCCTATGATATGATGCATGCTCTAACTCATGTTATTTTTGTTCTTAACTTGTCATTGTTTTGGTTTATGATGAAACACATAGGCATGTATTATGAAGTATTGTTGGGATGGTTTTATTGGTTATTTGACTACACCTAACATTCAACCAACAACTAAGTAGAGGTAGGTAGGCATTTTCATCCATTGTACATACCATTGCAAGTCATATTAGTGTAAGCATAGTATAGTTGCATTTACATACTTTCTTTGCTCATCATGTGTTTTATTAGAGTTGATTTCATTTCGATTTTTCATATTATACAAGGAAAAAGGGTGATATCACCATCCTAGATATTATTAACGTCTTCTATTGAGATTTAGAAGGAACATGTCATACCAGAGATGTTGAGGTTTTCATGCACTCGATGGTGATCACATGTCCCCGAGTTGGAGTCAGATGTTACCCCCTAACCTAGGGGTAACTAAGGAGATCATGTCTCGAGGCCCACAAGTTCCAAAAATGGAGTACCAAGAGCCAGATGATCTGAGCATAGCCCCACAAGGCCCCTCTTTTATTAAATACAACATACACATCACCAACAGTAGTGTCCATCACATCGGCCTGGTCCCATGAGGATACATGTCTTTCTCAATGAGGTAAATCAGTCCAGGTATCATGGTATGTATCACTCTGATATTTGAAGCACTTGAATATGTATGTTGTATTGAATATTGAATGTTGTATGTATGAACCTTTGAGATGCTTCGCCTAGGGATCCCCGAGAAAGAAGTGAAATGATTCTCAGTAAGAAAAGGGGACCCACAAAAATAAAGTAAAATACTTAAGGTATTAGTTGGTGGATAGGAGGTCTCATCACGAGCTGGCCTATCATGATCATAAACATGTAGCGGTATGACATTACCATTATCTGGTCACCAAGCCAGGGTAGTGTCTCTTGGTTGCATAACTAAGAGAAAGGGGGTCTCATCACGAGTCAACCTTCTCATTTTCGTGAAGTGTTTGTGAATGACACTATTGCACCTGGTCACCAAACCGGGATAGTGGCCTTCAACTAATTACTTGAAGCATAAAAAGAGAATAAAAAGAGAAAAGATTAAAAATGAAAATGACAATAAATGGGCCTGGAAACAATTGCATTGATGACAAGGTGAAACTTGCCCTCCATAAAGTATCCCATAGGTAAGACTTTACAATCCCTAGAATCACATGAACCCCGTGCCCAAAGGTCTACCCTCGTCATATCATACACACACATGACTAGGATTGGTTCCGCCTGGGAAACACCCTAGACTTAGGGGCTATTGACCCAATAGAACATCTTGAGACCCTCTCCAAACCTAAATTTGGAAAATTGTATAACATCTTTGAGCATTTTGTTTGGGTTAGGGGGGTTTAATTCACATGTTCAGGTGCTTTTATTATTAGATGTGATTTACTTGCTATGATACTTTTGACTCACAGACCCCTAGAGTGTGTGCTTGTTTTCCTTGCAGGACTTTTCCCGATGGACATATATTCATGAGGAGATGACTAGTTCGGACCTTCATGAGGGCCTAAAGCCCACATATGGATGTTGAGACCCCATGCAAGGGGCATGACATAGATTTTTGACTTGTACCATGAAGAAGGAAATCATTGCCTTTGGAGGCACTTTGGCAGGCCTAGATGAAGGGTCCTCAGCTCCTCCCACTTGGACGTTATCCCTTGGAGGCCTTATATGTCACCCTTATAGCCCTAGACGTCACCAAGGATAGGGTTGATATTTTGAAGACATTGATGAGGCTTGTCGCACATGTGGGCATGATTTAAGGCCTTTAGAGGCCTAGTTCTGCATCTTTCTTGCTCAACGTGGCTTAAAATCACCCTAGAGGAGCATGACGTCACCATATTGGGGTTTTATCTTGAATTTTAGTGAAAATTTAATTTTTGTAATAATTGTTCAGGGTTGGCCCTGATTTTTTGACCTAAAGTAATTAAAGGTAATATTTTGGTATAAATAAACAAAAAGTACATTCATTTTTCATCATAACTTGTCACTTGGAGACAAGAGGAATGAAATTTTTTCCCTCTTGAGGAGTATTTGGCTGAAATAGTGAGGCACGTCTCTCTTAGAGGACTTTTCTTGCAACTTGGATCAAATCTTGTGGAGTATTTTGGTAATCTAGTTTTCTTTTGCATGATTATTCTTGGTGAAAGTAAGTAAAATCTGCATTTTGTCATCTATTTGAATGGTTAATTGTATGGTTTACTTGCTCATGATAAAGATTATGAAATTTCATGCCTAATGAATTCTAGAAGCAAAGAACTTAAACTGCTACTTATTTTCTTTATTTTGCTAAACTTTGCAAGGTTGTTCTAATAATTGCCTAAGCTTCAAGGCCCTAAAGTGCTAGCACCTCGATGGTGGTGACTAATTGTTGTTGCTTAATATAATTACTTCTAAATAGTTCAAGAAGAAGGAGGCGCTAGGGCCTAGAAGATCCTACACCCTAGTCACCTTCCTTCGCAAGGTTTAGAGCTTAGGGGGACTCAAGGTACTACTCCTCCCAAGCCTATTTCCCTTCTTGAATATGCATTATCATTTGTTATCGGCCCTTAAATAAAGTCACCATCCTAGACTCTATTACCCTCTTGAAGGCACTAGTTTTTAGTCCCATCTCCTTGACAAACCTACCAACTTTCAAACTCAAACTTGCACTCATGTCCTTGCTAACCTAACCTAACCAACTAACCTAATTTAGTACTAACTCTTAAAATTGTTGTTGTTATAATCATTGTTACAACCATCCTATAGCAGTCTATCTAAGTTTATTTTGTATCCTAGTCAATTCAAAATATGCATATGACATAACATTATCATCTAAGTATTCAAGTATTACATTACATTGCTATTCAAGGCATTTTTTGAAGAGAATATTGCAGTTGTCATTACTTTATTCAATGTTGTTGTACATGTTTTAAATGTTGCACATACTTGTTGACTAACACTATTTCTTAGAAGTTCATTGTCTTGTTGAAGCATTAATATCACTTGTTTCTTGTAAATTGCCATAATGTTTTCTTTTTTTCTTGGTTAAGGGTAGGTACACCTTATTTTACCCTTTTTCTTCATTCTTCAAGACACAAATCTGATTTGAGTGGCCTAGAGAGAGGGGTGGTTTACCTTATCCTTTTCCCTTCATCAAACCACTAGGTCTCGGGATGTCTCCCTTGGAGTGGATTTATCCTTCTATAAAACAAAAAGGGGTATCCTATTGAGGTGACAGTGATAGGATTACCCCCCTTGTTACGCCAATGTATCTCTACTTTCCTTGGGATTTGGGAAAGTACATATTGCACGATAGCATGCCTCATTGCAATGAATATTAAAATAAATATTAAGGATATTTTTGGTGAAGTCGGCCCCAATGGATTAAACATCAAAAATATTATTAAGATAGAAAAGTACAAGTTGGCCCTATTGAAATAAATAATAAAAATTGAATTGAATTTTCCTTTGGTTAAGTCGTCCCTAAAAAGAAGGCACCATATCTAGTATAAATATGACCCCTAGGAGCTCATTTGATTATCAACTCAAACGACTTCCATCTAAGGTAAATCAAGGATATATAAGGTGGCAATATGAGGCAACGAATAAGGACATATAAGGTAGCGATCTGAGGAAACAAGGGCGATTTTTCTGAGGTAGATCTAAGGCAATATTTTGGGTTACACTTAATGAGTTTCAATCTTGTTCTGATGCCTAATCTGTGGTAGAGACAAGGTGCAGATATGAGCAGTTAAGGGAAAATTTTCAAGCTCATTCTGAGATAGTTTTGAAGGCATATATGAGGTGCATTCAACAACAAATCTGAGGCAGACTCTATGAACAAGGTGGGCTCTTTTCTGATCCATTTTCTACAAACCTTTTAAGGTATGTTTTGAAGCATCTCAGGAGAGTTTGAGGCAGGTTTGAAGTCCCATATTTGAAGCATGTTGTGAAGTATATTTGGTCGAGTTTTTCTTGAGATAATATGCCCCAATATATGAGGAAAAAAGGAAGATTTTTTTGAGGAAAAAGGAAAACTTAAAGTCTGTTTGAAGGAGGGTTATAAGGTCAGATTTGGGACAGTCTTTTGGGATGATATGAGGCCAGACTTCTGACAATATTAAGGGAGGATCTGAGGCCTGTCATGTAGCAGAGATCAATGTCAGTTTTACTAGGGTTGTTTGTTGCAATTGAGGCATGTTCTAATACTTATCCTAATAAGAATTTTAGAGAACTTCGAGGGCTCTTTTTTAAAGTCAAAGAGACAGATGTAACTCAACATAAAAGTGTTTTGAAGACCATGTTGCGATGTAGCTAAGGAAGTGTTTTGACCAGGACAAGGATTGACTCTATTTGGCATAAGAAGGCAAGATATGAAGATTATAGATCCAAGGAGAAGGTGTCTATCTGTTGGAACTATTAGGGAAAGGGGTTTCACCTTGAAAAAGTGGAGTGTAATCTGGTAAATCTTGTGATTTTTGTAAAAATATTTTATCGGTAATTAGAATCTTTTGAATCAGGGTGGTTGGGTGGTGCATGGGAGATAGGTGTCTTCAGCTTGCAGGTTGTTTCATGAGAAGTGTGAGTTGGTGCTCACAAGGGGGTTGGTGCCTCCTTGTAGTTGGTACTAGAAAATTTAGGGGCTTGGTGCCTCATAGTTGGTGTTGAAGAATCTTGGAATTTGGTGCTTCCGATGAATGTAATATTCTGATATATCAGAAAGCATTCTGTGGTTTTCTCCCAATTGGGTTTCCACGTAAAATCTTTATGTACTGTGCGTGTGATGTGATATGTTGTGATTTAGAAGTTGAATGATGTTTCCTAATGTTTCTATAACTTTAAAGTGTTAGAGATTGCGAAAAATAGATAAATTCATATTCACCCCCCTCTCAGTATTTCCAACAGAATAATACTCAATACAATACAAACAAAACCCCTACCTTTCCTAGTGGCCTAGTATTTAACATACCCTAATACTCGTCTAGGTTTAGGGTTTTTGCATGCCTCAACCCCAAATCAATGTTAGGGTTTTGGACCCTCTAAAGTCTTCTTGAAATTCCACACATGACTAGCTCCACATGTGTAAGTAATGGAAGTTGACATGGAATCCACTCAATACCATGGTGGTCAACAAGATAGGTCAACTTGTGGGAGACATAACTTCTGCATTTAAACTTTAGTTGACATGATCTTCATGTTGTTGGAAACCACTCTAAGTGTAGAACAAGGTTGAGAGGCTGGAACTAAGCTTGCAAAGTTTTGAGCCCAAAAACTATTAACTTTTTGGGTTACTTAGAAAGTGTTTACACCATGTTTGGTGTGCATCAAGAGATTTGGGGTACATGGTGTATGTTCATCCCACATATGGTCTGAGATGGATTGGCACATGCGAGATAGTCCTTGATGGATTTGAACAACATGATAGCTTTCTAAGTGGATGCTTGACCTTATATGGTTGTTGGCTTAGTGCTCTTCCCTTAGTTGTTGGAGTTCTCTTGATAATTTGGTGGATGCCCTTCATCAGGGCCCCATGAAGGATCCAATTACTTGGAGAGTTCCCTGCATGGGATGAGGAGCATTGTGCAACTTGGAGGAGGGAATTAGTCTCTAGTTGGCATGTGGAATCCTGTATTCTTGTTCATAGGATTGGACATGGCTTAGGGATGCCCGATTTTGACAGTATTCTTGCAGAAGAAACTGACTCAATGGAGTACATTTCTTAGGATGATCGATGAAGTATTTAGAGGCTTCTGATAGAGGGGTTTGGAATTTTATTGCGTAGATACATCACCTTAGATCCATTATTCTGCATGACATCACCTTGGAGCATGGCACATACAATTTAAAGTGTAGGGTCTCACTTGCGTTGTCCTGCAAGTGCTCATTGTAGGTTGCTTGCAAGGGCTAAGGACCACATTGTATCTTCAACCTCCTTTATATCTCATATAAATATAGGAAGGGTAGAGTATTTCATTCATATATGTTCATTCACTCATATTCACCCTTGTGATGAGATGTGACCTAAAGAAGAGTTTGCACTAACTTCTCTCTTTATTTAGAGTCCTCACATGTGCTTGATCTCTCTCTCTCTCTTGATTCATTAGGTTTCTTGGTCTTGTTGGAGTATCTTGGAGCATCTTGGAGGTCTAGGGTTAGGTTTTAATCCTTGGAGATTGGAGATTAAGGTTTTGTGATAAAACCCTCGGGTGGAATTGTGAAGAAGACGAGAGGGCATATTGCTTTAGAGGATGTGTTGGAAGGATTATTTCATATTGGATCTTCTTCATTACAAGGGTTTTGTTTATTTTCCCTAGCTAAGGTTTGGAGAGCTGAGAGGATTTGTACTAGCCTTGAGAGAAGGCTATGGTATGTACATATACTTCATATTGAGCATATTAACGAAGTTTCAACTATCCAAAACTTGTGTGATTTCCATATTTGATCTTCAAGTGTGTGTGTGTGTGTGTGGGTGTGTGTGTGTGTGTGTATTCTTTATGCATTGTTATTTACAACAATATATGTCTTGTTGATTTGAAATACGTAAAAGGACAATTATTAAGTGTTTTGACTTATTCCAAGTGAAAACTAGAAGGGGTTGATTTTAATGTTATCATACTATTGTTGTATTGTTGTTATTACTATTGTAAAAGAGAATTTTCATATTTGGTTCTTGGATGACGTGTTTCCCTAAAAGGGTTGAAAATTATCCCTTTGGTTTTGTATATTTTCTCCTTGAACTGCTAGAAAGTTTGGGTTATTTGAAAGTGAAAAATTTTACTCTTTCTATTTCTTTTTTTAACCTTGTTTTACAACAGTGTTGAGGATGAAAATTCAAAAGGATAAGATCAGGAAAACCTTCTAGGTTGAAGGTGAAATTTTTGTTTTGCATTGAATTTTGAATTCTGAGAAATTTCCACATGGTATCAAAGCTTGTTATGGTTGAGATCACTCTTGAGTAAGAGTGAGTTTGTATTTTAGTGAGAGTTTCATTGGCACAATTACTTGACCTAGTTAAAGTCATTGGGCGAGAAACCCTAGGTTTATTTGGAGAATCATGTGTACCCTAGAAAGGGTTTTGTCTACTTCATATGCTATTGATTTTGTGCACTTGAGACTTGTTCAGGATGGATAAGGTGAATCTTAGTCTCAAAGAGCGTGACAGGTTGGATGGAGATTCTAACTTTGTTCCATGGAATCCCAACCTTCATATTCTTATGAAGGAGGCCAATATTTGGGAGCATGTCGAGAAGGAGATTCCACAAGCTGTAGATCTAGTACCTTTCACCACTCATTGAAAGAAGCAAGCCAAAGTGGAGAATCATTCTCAATTCTATGAAGGATCACTTCATATCACACATTTCAAATAAGGAAACAAGTAAGAAGATGTTTGATTCTTTGGTTGAGTTATTTCAGAACTCCTATGCTTCTTGACAGATGCTTTTATGAAACTAGTTCTCAACGATTTGCATGAGCAAGACATGGTAATATGGTGAGATACTTGACCAAGATCAATTAGCATCCATTAGAACTAAGGTGAAGGATCGAGAATTAATATCCATTTCCTTTAAATGGAATGTACCTTCTTAGAAAAAAAAAAATCAGGGTGTTTGTGCTTGAGAAAAATTACGAAATTTTCCCAAGCTTTGGATTGATCTTGTGCAAGAAGAAATCATATTGCAATGTTGTTTGGAAAAATAAGGGGAAGTAGATGTTGAGATTTGGGTACCTTGGAAAGTGGTCCCCTTGTGTTTGTGAGCTTCTAAACACACGAGGGAAGTACTTTGTACCTTGTACCATGTACTTTATGTCTAATTTCACTTTGACTTAGGAGATTTAAGTCAAAAGTGAAATTTAGTCATTTTAGCCTAAACTGACAATTAATTCACAAAGTGGGTGAATTAAAAGACATAAAGTGAGACTATGGAAACTTAAGTAAAGTGGGTTTTGTGTTGAGATTTACTTGAGATGATCTCAACCATTGATTAGGGATGAGATGAGATGATCTCATCCACCCAACTTTTAGGTTTCCTTATGCTTCCTTAAGGAGGACGCAAGAGGCAAAGGAGGATTCATTCACTCATTTTTTCACTTGGAGAGATTCAGAGAGAGCAAGAGGATGAGGTTTCAGTCATTGGGAGAGGAAATATTGTGCACCTCATTGCATGGAGGGCTCATGGAGGCTTAGTGCCCAGTTTATTTATTGAGGAGCTTCTAGTTCTAAGGAGGGCACACTTGAGGAGGAGGGCACATCATCAATGGGGAGGTATTAGAGAGCTAAGATTGCAGTGAGGTTTTTTTCAAAGGGAGGCTACACTTTAGTGTCAGATTACTATGGAGGGGTTTCATGTTCAAAGCTTCCAATTGGCATCTGGATCCATTTCAGTGATCTTGGAAGCATTTAAGAGGGGCGCACCATCCTAGGGCGCTCTTGCTTCATTTGGACTTGTGTTTCAGCTTGGATCAAGATGCTATTGTATCAGTTTCATCTATATTTTGTACTTGTTGTATTCCACCATCTATTCTCCTCATATATAGACATATATTCCAAATTGGTTTTCCCCCAAGGGTTTTTATCCAGGGTCATGTTAAATTTCATGTGTGTTAGAGTGTAGAACTACTGTATTTTCAGCTGTAAATATCTCTAGGTGTGTTACATTTATTTTAGTATGCATGTGTTAACCCTTGGTGACTAAAACTACATGCCAGAGAACCTAAAATTGTGAATGTAACTGTAACAAATCAGCAAGAATTTCCTGAACTATTGGCTGTCCTAAAACAACAACAAAACCTTCATTGACAATTGAAACTTAGAGCTAACTTGAGGTCAAAGACAGACCTAATTGACAACTTGATAGGACCTGGAAAATCTTCATGGTATCAGAGCTAAGGTGGCTGATTTTTTAGTAGTTTGGACAACATATGAGTGGGTTGTTATAGACATCTTCTTGGAAGATTTTGTGGACAACCATTGATAGTGTTTAGTGGCTACTTGTTGGTAGAATTTTTGTAGAGGATTGTTGAGCAGTTTGTGCACAGTTTGGACAATCTCTTTTCACACCTACGTGGACAAGAGTGATGTTGTATTTCACGACCTCTTTTCACACCTCTATTGCTAGGAGTGAGGTCAATGTTTGCTTTCCTCTTTTCACAACTGTGTTGATAGGAGTGAGGCAACATTCCTTTGCAGTTGGAGCATCAATTGGAGTGCAGTTTGGAAGTCATGTCATCATCTCAGATGTGTGTAGAGGATAGGCTAGATGGAGCTAGCAACTGGTCACCTTGGAAGGAGACAATCGTCTTTGTCTTAGAGGACCTTGAACTATGGGATATAATTGAGGTGTATGTTCATGTTATTCCTGCTATTGCCCCCATATTGTTGGTAGAGTTCAGGAAGAGGAACAACAAGGCAAAGAGGACCATATATGATTCAGTGAGGGATCACATCATTCCCCACTTGACCGAGAAATCTTATGCATATGAGATGTGGACATCTCTATGTAATATTTATCAAATCTCTAATGAGAACCGAAATATGGTTCTTCATGATCGACTGACGGGCATTTTCATGATCGAGGATGAGTCGATTACTTCTTTCCTCAGTTCTTACACCCAGATCAAATATGAGCTTGGAGCGATTAGAGAGGTGGTGGAACCCAATTCTATGGTGAGGAAAACCTTAAACATCTTTACCAAACCATGGGGTCCATTCGTTCGTGGCATTGTTTCTAGGGAGTTCATGTCCACATGGGAGAGGATGTGGGATGACTTCGTTAAGGAGAAGACTAGACTTGTGGCTGAGGCTTCTGGACAACATCAACAACAAACAATGAAGAGTGATGATGACCTTTCTCTTTGGACAAAGGGAAAGAAGAAGACCAGTTGGGGAGGTCGACAGGGTCCCAAGTTTGGGGCCCCGCCACGGGGATAAGAGAGCAACAATGGGACGAAGAGAGATATGAGCTCAGTGAGATTCTTTTCTTGTAGGGATTTGGGACAATGTCCCAATAAGAAGAATAAGTAGCATGATGTTTCAACAGCAACAACATAAGAGCTTGAGTTCGATGAACAGTTTGCGGGAGATTGTGCATACACGACTACTTTGTCTGTTATTACACCATCCAACATCAGATGTGGAGACAAAGTTGAGGATGAATGATTGACTCATAGTAGTGATTTAGAGGGAGCTCAGACTCAAGTTTTGATTACACCATCTTCAGAGGGGGTGACTGCTCCACCCAGGACAACTTCAGTTTCATATTTGTCGAGAAGACAGAGAGTTGGTGCTATAGCTTCAGAGCATCAGATATTTATGAGGAGGAGCAGTAGGGCACCACGGAGGCTTGAGCCTCACTGGCTACAAAGACAGGCAGATCGGGTTCTAGATCCACTTCAGGTGGAAGCTACTTGGCAAGAGGCCAAGTTGAGGATCCTGGTGAGATACTGAGATCCAGGTACTCTTGGTGAGATACCAACAAGGGGAGACTCTTGGTGAGATTCCAAGAGTAGTGACCATTGGCAAGATGCTAGGAGGTAGATATCCTTGGTGGGAGGCCAAGGTGGAGATCTTTGGTTTGATACCAAGTTCTAGGTGATATTGAATAGGTGGAGAGACACTTCCATCTATGGATCATGGAGATTGAGAAGATCTATGTCAGACTACTTTCATTGATCAGGGTACATCCATACTCACCTAGTATATGCCAGGTGGAAACCATGTCCACTATAGGGATGAGATTGGTGGTGAAGGGCACTTTCCTCGATAAGAGAGAATGTTGATATTTGGGTACCTTGGAAAGTGGTCCCCTTGTCTTTGTGAACTTATAAACACATGAGGGAAGTAATTTGTACCTTGTACCATGTACTTTATGTCTAATTTCACTTTGACTTAGGATATTTAAGTCAAAAGTGAAATTTGGTCATTTTAGCTTAAAGTGGCAATTAATTCACAAAGTGGGTGAATTAATAGACATAAAGTGAAACTATGGAAACTTAAGTAAAGTGGGTTTTGAGTTGAGATTTACTTGATATGATCTAAACCATTGATTAGGGATGAGATGAGATGATCTCATCCACCCAACTTTTAGGTTTCCTTATGCTTCCTTAAGGATGGCACAAGAGGCAAAGGATGATTCATTCAGTCATTTGTTCACTTGGAGAGATTCAGAGAGAGCAAGAGGATGAGGTTTCAGGCATTGGGAAAGGAAATATTGGGTGCCTCCTTGCATGAAGGGATCATGGAATTTTAGTGCCCATTTTATTTATTGAGGAGCTTCTAGTTCTGAGGAGGGCACACTTGAGGAGGAGAGCGCATCATTAGTGGGGAGGTCTTAGAGAGATCATATTGCAGTGAGGTATGTTTCAGAGGGAGGATACACTTCAATATCATAGTATTGTGGAGGGTTTTCATGTTCAGAGCTTCTAGTTGGCATCTAGCTCCATTTCAATGGTCTTGGCAACATTTCTCGGGGGAGCACCATCCTAGGGCGCTCTTGCTTCATTTGGACTTGTGTTTCAGCTTGGATCAAGCTACTATTGTATTAGTTTCATCTATATTTTGTACTTGTTGTATTCCACCATCTATTCTCCTCATACATAGACATATATTCCAAACTGGTTTTCCCCGGGGGGGTTTTATCCAGGGTCATGTTGACCAAAAATACCTGTGTTAAATTTCATGTGTGTTAGAGTGTAGAACTACTATATTTTCAGCTGTAAATATCTCTAGGCATGTTACATTTATTTTAGTATGCATGTGCTAACCCTTGGTGACTAAAACTACATGCTAGAGTACCTAAAATTGTGAATGTAACCGTAACAAATCAACAAGAAGTTCCTGAATTGTTAGTTGTCGTAAAACAACAACAAAACCTTCATTGAAAGTTGAAACTTAGAGACAAATTGAGATCAAAGACAGACCTAGTTGGAAGCTTGATAGGACCTGGAAAAGCTTCATTAGATGTTATTGGTCTTGTCAAGAAGACGAAGAAGAATAAAAAGAAACGATTCAAGAAGAAGGATGGGATAGATACATGAAAGAAAGACTTGGGGAAGGTGGTGTTCTTCCGATGTCATGAGATGGGACATTATGTAGGCCACTATCCATTGAAAAAGAAAGGAAAGGGTACGAGACAGATTTTCATTAGGACTATTGTAGGTGTAGAGGAGATGAACTTTCAATTCGAGATTGTCTTCCATGACTTTTTTATCTTCTAACACCTTATGTAGTGTTGGTTAGTATGTGGATACTTGAGCTTATAGGAACATGACATGTGATAGGTCTTTATTCAAAAAAATTCAAGAGAAAAATGGAGGAGTGACAGTGGATCTTGGTGATGATGCCACTTACCTTGTGAGAGGATTTGGCTCCATTTCATTTCGGATTCTTTCAAGAGATATTCTGGAGTTGGATCACATTTTATTAGTTCTTGGTTTGAGGAAGAACCTCCTTTAAGTTTCTTGTATGAAAAACATACATTGGAGAGTTTCCTTTGAGGGACAACAATGCACCATTAGAGATTTTAGTGTATCTAATATGATGACTTTGGCTAAAGGGATGAGAGTGGGTGACCTTTACAGGTTACTCACTAATCCAGTGGCATGCATACATTACAGTGAGAGGTTGGAAGAGACTTCCTTTTTTGAGGAGGCACATGCATGGAAAGAGGTCATAGAGATAGGATCAACACCCATCACAAATGCTATCATAACATCTTGTGTTGATGGGGATGTGAGATATTTCAATTGACATGATTCTCCTTTAATGATCGAAGAGAATGTGGAGGTTGTTGTTCTATATTTAAAGGCTTGAGAGCATGTAGGAGCACCCAAATATTTAGTGATGATACATGCACCTCCTAGGAAATATCCTAGTCATGTTGCATTGGTTTCTTCCATTTGTATATAAGAGAGGTGTGGTGATGAGATTGAATTCATCCATGATCCTTCTAATTGTTCAGTGGAGGAGAGGTGTGATTATTTGATGGAGTATGGAGGATGATGTTGAAATGGATTCTAGAGTTGTAGTTGGTGGAACTATTATAGAGTACAAAGCCATGGATCATAGATTCTCTTAGACAAAGGGAGTTTCCCATGATGATACCTTGCCCTGGATCATGGATTTTCTCAAGCAAAGGAAGTTGACCATGATGTTACTCTTACTTCACGATTCTCTCATAATGAGGGTGTTGAATCAGATAAGGTTGGTCTAGTTTCCAAAGGATTTAAGGTGCATGAGAGGAACTCTCATTTTCACAGGATGATTATGACCTTGCATGGATGGTTTCTTACACCACAATATTTGTATTCTAGGATTGAGGAGTTTACTTGTATGGATCTCTATATTTTTTAATTTGATATATGTGATACACTTGATATTGTATGGAGATGTGATCTTCTCTATGGGATGCCTTGGACAACTCATGATGTGGTGTTTGTTGATTTTGGCCCATGATGCTGACTATGAGGATGATGGAGTTTGGCACGTTCCTTTTGTTCCATAGAGATATTCCTTCATCCACAAGTGGTCAGCATTCATTGGAGGATTGATATGCAGTGATAACATGGGTGACATGTTCTTTACATATGATAGTGGTTGATTATGAGACCATAACAGGTACAAATTTATAGGTAGAAAATTTGGTGGAGTTAAAAAGGAAATCAATAGGTGTTGGTGGAAACACTTTCCTCATAAAGAGGGAGTGTTAATTTTTGGGGTTACTTTGAAAGTGTTTACACCATGATTGGAGTGCTTCATGAGATTTGGGGTACATGGTGTATGTTCAACCCTCAAATGGTTCGAGATGGATTGGCATATGAGAGATAATCCTTGATTGATTTGCACAATTGATATAGCTTTCTAAGTGGATGCTTGACATTATATGGTTGTTGGATTAGTGCTCTTCCCTTAGGTGTTGGATTTCTCTTGACAGTTTGGTGGACACCCTTCATTAGGGCCCCATGAAGGATCCACTTGCCTGGAGAGAACTCTACATGGGATGAGGAGTGTTGTGTATCTCAAAGGAGGGAATCAATCCATACTTGGCATGTCGCAACATGGATTCATATTTGAAGGATTAGAGATGGCTCGGGGATTCCTGGGGCTTCGATAATATTCTTGTAGGGGCAGCCAACCCAGTGGAGTACATTTCATAAGAGGGTTGATGGAGTCCATGGAGGGATGTGGACTTTCCTTGTGTACCTACATCACCTTAGAGCCATTATTGTGCATGACATCACCTTGGAGCATGACACATGTATTTTAGAGTGTAGCATCTCACTTGCGTTGGCCTACAAATGCTCATCGTGGGTTGTTTGTAAGGGATAAGGGCCACATTGTATTGTTAACCTCCCTTACCTCTCATATAA
This sequence comes from Picea engelmannii, assembly GCA_009831015.1. Lineage (NCBI taxonomy): Eukaryota > Viridiplantae > Streptophyta > Pinopsida > Pinales > Pinaceae > Picea > Picea engelmannii. Next base: position 1,012,285 of record ML779377.1, read on the forward strand.
ATAGAGGAAGGAGAGATCCTTTTTATACATATATGTACATTCACTCGTATTCACTCTTGTGATGAAATGTGACCTAGAGAAGAGTCCACACTAGCTACCCCCTTCTCTATATTGTCTTCACATGTGCTTGATTTATCTCTCTCTCTCTCTCTCATCGCTAGGATTTCTTGGTCTTCTTGGAGTATCTTGGAGGTCTAGGGTATTTGAGATTGGAGATTAGGGTTTTATGATAAAACCTAAGGTGGAATTGTGGAAAATAAGAGAGGATGTCTTTCCTTTGGAGAATGTGTTAGAGTGATTCTTGCATATTGGATCTTCTTGGTTTCTAGGGTTTTGTTGATTTTCCCTAGCCAATGTTTGGAGAGATGGAAGGATTCGTACTACCCTTGTGATCCATGTGGATATCGGTGGCCACCCACCTTTTCCGACTGGCTCAAAACAGTTTTCTGGCAATTTTGGCAATTTACTATTTTTAGCAGGTTTTGACTTCCGGGGCCATTTTGAGGGCCTAAATGAAGGTTTTTTGAGATAGAGGTTCTCAATGATAGCCGAATGCATGATTGATCCCCAAAAATGAATCTCCTCGACGATACCTTTCCAACGAGCTATCACACTCCTAAAACGGAGATCGTATGCAAAAGTTACGACCCTGGGAAGTTGATGAACTAACTTACCCAAACGGGGCCCACGTGACTTTTGGCGCTTCATCTCCTAGGGTTAGGTTTTTGGATGTTTATGAATTTTGGCATTCTCTTCTATTGTAAAAAGGCCTCTAGAGCCTCATTGTAATCATCTTCTCACAGATGCGAGTAGCAGCCACATCTCTTCTCAGAGATAAGCTACCAGCGCCCTAGCTAGTTTATTTCCATTCTGTCTGTAAGCATATTTCAGTCATTTGTTATTAATGAAATGAAGTCTTATTTCCGCTGCATATCTTCCTTTATGTGTATTTTTGTATTTCATTGTGTTCCTACATAAATCCGGATCAGTGGTATCAGAGCGGTCTGCTCATTCTCGATCCTTCTTTGCATGTCCCTAACGAGATCAGGGTATAAGGAGTTGGGGCTCGATCTGGTTGAACCTTTGCGAGATCAGCCTCGCAAACCCCGATGACCACCGATGGGGGAAGAAAAGAAAGATGAGGGAGCAGGAGATCCTATCAAAATGTTGCTCGAGGAGGCCCTCGAGAAACAAAGGAACGCGATGATGGACAACTTTGCCCAGATTCTTCAACGAATTCCGACTGGCGGTGCATCGACATC
>ML779377.1:1035538-1056226 GCA_009831015.1 Picea engelmannii
GGTTCTTATTGTATTGTATTTACTGTATTAGATTATTGCTCTACCTCATATATACATCATATCTCAAAACTGGTTTTCCCCGGGGGGGTTTTATCCAGGGTCATGTGACCAAAAATACCTGTGTCTACACATGCATTTTAGCTTCTATTAGAAGCTCTTATTTCTGTCCATATTTCAGCATAAAAGATAGAATAGGTGTGTTGTTATTATTTGGAAAGCATGTATGTATTTTTCCTAACCTGAAACTACTTGCTAGAGCACCCAAACAGACAATAACAACCATAACAAATCAGCAGAAACAAAACTACAGTTGGCTGTTATAAAACAGCAGAAAACAAAATTTATGACAGCAAGAAACTTAGTGTCTTAGCTTGGTCAAAGACAGACCAAGAAGACTGCTGATAGGACCTGTAAATTTTACACAAGAGCCTTCTTCGATACAAGACCAAGCCAATGGTGATGGATGTTGCTTCTGCTGACAAGACGAATCTGATGAAAGAAGAAAAGGATGGGCCCTCCAGGGCCATGCTCAGGTCAATCCTGCTCTCGATACTCCATGTCTAGAACCTGTGGGCCTCGAGACATGATCTCCTAGTTATCCCTAGAAATCAGGGATAACAGGTAGTACGGATGGAAGTGTATCGGGGTTACTGGATCAAGTGTCTTATCATAGACGACTCCCTCGTTTGCATTTCTTGGCACTTCCATCAGCTGCATGTTTGATCTTATAGATCCACTTGGAAGTTACCACAGACTTCCCTTCTGGTCCCTGGATAATATCTTATACATCATTCTTTAAGATATATTGGTATTCTTCTGTTAGGGAATCTTGACATACCTGTTCTCATGTTGCTTCTCTAAGACAAGGAGGCTCAACATTAGTGAAATGGCTCATGACTGAAGGATAGCTCGAAAATCTCTCTTTACTTTCTCAGGATGTGCCTAGAGAGGCTTGTATGTTTCTCTGCCTCTTGCAGAGTGATTCTAGGTAAGCCTTTTATGCCCTACTACCATATCTCTAAACATATCAACTGGAACAACATTTGTCTCCCTCTGAACTGTTGTAGGGGGAGAAGGTATTTGTCGTACTGTCAATCTCCATCTGAGATTCTCTGGATCTTTGAAAGGCTATCTCTTCTTCAAGGACAATGTTTATTCTTGTTCTTGTATAATGAAAAAATTAAATATGGCTTGGACTCTTGTACTAGGGATAATGGTCCAAGTCTTTGAGAGCTCCCGTACTAGGAATAATATCCTTCTTTTATTTGAAAAATGCAATCAACTATAAAATTTGAGATCAATTGATTTACCTAGTTTTGTAGTCATGTATTTTTAGAGGAAGTACTTATCCTCTCTCTTCTCTTCACTCTTTTCAAGTGGATCTGGATCAATCCCAGCGATGGAAGCATATTGTCTTCCCTTCTTCCTAGTTGGACAGTTTCTTGCAATGTGTCCATACTTGTCACATCTGAAGCAATGAATTTCTGAAACATCTCTTCTTTGATAACCTGGATTGGATGAAGTCTTTTCACTTTTAAATGTTTGCCTGGAATTTCTTTTGAATTTTCCTCCCTTCTTTGTATGAAGTGCAAGAGCATGATTTTCTTCTGAGGAATCTTCCACTCCTCTATTTCTAAGTCTAAGTTCTTCTTGAGTGCAATTTGTCCATAGACCATCAAAGGTTGGTAGAGCTTCTCTTCCACTGATACTCTGAATGAAAGGCTCCCATGATTTTGGAAGATTCTGGAGAGTGGTTAAGACAAGTTCTCTATCAGACATGATTTCCCCAATGGTCTCTAGCTATTCTTTAATCTCTGATAACTTCATAAAGAATAGAGAAACTGTATCACCTTTTGTCATCTTGGTACTTTGAAGTTGACTCTTTAAGGTAAGATATCTAATAGTGTTGTCACTTTCAAACATTCATTTTAATGCCTCATACATATCATAGGTTGTCTTCAAATTGGTTATACGAGGCAAGAGGTGATATCTTACTGAGTAGATGATTATTTTTCTTGCTTTGACATCTTCTTCCTTTCTTATTTTCTTCTCTATATCTGTAGTTGTGGCTGGTAGAGTTTTAGTTGTCACATCCAAGAGGTCATATTCTTCAAGAGTGACTAGAAGCTTTGATTTCCAGGGGCTGAAGTTGCTTTCTCCATCAAGCATATCTTCTACTAATGTTTTTTTCTTCATTTGATTGGTTTCTTCAAATACTTGTCGACTGGATTTTGAAAACTTAATGATTAGGTTGAATTAGCAGCCCTGGATTGTGTTGGACTTATGAATGCCAACAATCAATTTGATAGTATCACAGAGATGCTTGCTGATTCAAGAAAACGTTTCTTCAGAAACCCATAATTAATATTCTGTAGGATTTTTCGCACCCTAGAAACCTTAGGGCCAAAAATCAAAATTTCTCGGAATTTCGTTTTGAGAGCTTCTAGAGATGCGCTGGAAGATGTCATACTCTTCTATGCCAAAAGTAGCCCCAATGTCCAAGTATTAAGGGTTGAATCACCACTGAAAATGAGGTTGTACGGAATTTTCTGGAAACCCTAGAAGGGTCGTATGGTTCTGCAAAAGGTGAGCTGAGACTTGGTGGATGCTTGTGCAATGGGTTCTTTCAAGACCTATGCTCTGATACCATGTTGATTTTTCAATAGTCAAGGTTAAACATGAAGTTCATTCCATTTTTAGCATTTAACAATAACCATAAATGTTGTAGCAGCGAAGATCACAAGAAGAAGCACCATGCACAAGAACACAAGAAGTATCCTGGGAAACCCTTCTCAACAAGAGAAGAAAACCCAGCCAAATCCTTTGTTATGTTCTTCAAGAGAAATAACTTCACCACCAAGATAAACCCTAGCACACAAGAGGGTGCTTCAAACCCTAGAACTCTAGCGCCCAAGAGAGGTGCACACCTTTTCCCAAAGAAGTGTACTTGCTGAAATTTCCAAACTCACATGAAGGATATGATTCCACAATGGGGAATCTTCCTTTACTTATATTAGACTTGTCCTATCAATTGGAGTGTCTATTGGCTCAATAGGGCCGACCTCTCTAAGTCACAATATAATAATAATAATAATTATTATTATTATAATTAATATTATCCAGATTAATTGTCTTTTGCATTTATTATTAATCACATTAAGGTAGGGCCGACCTGTACCCTTTGCATAACAATTAGGGTTACAGACAGGTCTGACTCTTGAACAATATATAGCAAAGGATCTAATACACCCACTAGTGCTCATCCACTAGGGGCACATCCATAGGGATGTCATATCTCTGGTTCACTGCATTACACAGAAGAACCAGATCTTCACACGTTCACATGTGCTTGTTCACAGGCGCGTCCACTCTACAGATATTCTTTCCCATTGCCTCACACAGGAGAATCATCTGGAGTCTTCTCGTCAACTCTGCTGCTCAGAGGAGGCTAATACATCATCTTCATTTCTGTTCACATGACGATGCACCCAACACTTTGGGATTTCACACGTTCACCTTGTGCTCATCCACAAGCACGTCTAACTCAACAGATCGCCTTTCCCAATAGATAATCATCTGGAGTTCTTCTCAACTCTCTGAATGGAGGAGGTCATATCTACGTTCCTAGATCTGTTTTAGGGAGGAACCACGTACCCTTCTTAGGTGCTTTCTCTCAGGTTTGTAAGATGAGAGAAAGACTCACATAGCTACAATGATCCACATCTCATAGGTTTGTAAGTTGGAGAATGTTTCACATAGCTGCAATCATCAACAATTTACACTATTTCCTTTCCTTTTGGAGATATTATAGGCCAATAAAGTCGTTGTATTACTTATATCAGATCTGGAAATTATTGTATGTTGGACGACCAAATGCATATTAGATAAAGCAAGGATTCGAGGTACTACCTTATGATTTTTAATAGCTATTGATTTTGTATTTATTTGGTTATCATTGCATGTGTTTTCCTTATGTATTACATGAAGAAATGTGGGCCGAAATACATCAAAAAATACACTTAAATGAATGCTACAACCATTGCACACAAACTGTTTGACAAACTGTTTCAATCAACCAACGCATAGAAAACATAACAACCATCTATTATATATAGCAGCCCACAATTAGGGAGTCATAAGGAGGTAGAAATTATTTCAAATGTCATGCTAACACATCAGAAAACCTCATCAAATTCGAGACAACAACAAGAACGCATTTTCTATGGGAAATTGAACATACTGTCAAAGTGTTTGACAAAAGTTTTCAACCAGTTAGATCTGATTTTTATATCAGATTTGGTTGGGGATATTACAGTGGTATCAGAGCATGTTTCTCGCCAGCTGTGGGAACTCGAGGAACATGACACTATAACCAACCAAATGACTCTAGATAACAGGTAGATTTTAGCTGGGAAGGGGGTTTTTCCAGGTACATACATCAGGGTTGAAAAGCTTACTTCAATCGCTAGAATTATAAATGGAAAACTATTACCTACTTTCCTTCCTCGTTTGGCAAGAGAGCCATCACATTATGGAGGGAATCAGGGAGCCAGTGGAACTCATGGGGAAACAAGAAATTATGAGGAGTCCATTCACAAAGGTCAACCAATGAAGACACTGAAGAGCAAGGAACTTTGCTACAGTTGAAAGGAGCCTTGGGAGCCGGATCACAGATGCAGGGGCAAAGGGAAAGTGTATTACATTGAGGTGCACTATGATAGTGATGACGATGAGGATGACAGATTGCCAACAGGGGACACATCATCAATAGAGATATCTTCTGAGGTTAGCACACATGTGGGACAGGTTGAGGAGCTTGATATGGAGAGGACAATACCTCAATTTGACCATTTATTTGGGCATGAGTATGTGCATAAGGAGGCGGCCTTAGATGTTAAATTAGAGCAATCCCATGAGGCCAATGACACGCACACATTTGATGGACAAAGTGATGACCATGGCTTAGATGTGTTAGCACCTAAGCAGGATGAGATTCAGATGTTGGGTGACCTGCCTTTGGGTGTTGACTTGACTTCTAAGAAGTCATGCGTGGGGGATGATGAGCCTCCTATGGAGTTGAGCATGACACATTCCTCACTTTCTCAGTCACCTATGTTAGGCATGACACATGAGGATATCAGTGGCATGATGGATGTAGTAGAGGTGTCTTGTGTACTGATTGAACACAAGGGACATTTGGATCTAAAGGCCCAGGAGGAGAGGCATGACTTGGAGACAGATGATAATATACACACCTTCCAGTATGGGGAGAGTGAGTCACCTCTTTTTGGGAATCCATTGATAGATCAGGTTGTGGAAACCAACTTGTCAGTGGGATACTTACTTCCGGTACCGATCTACAGTGACAGGGATGCATTCCTTGTTTGTCGGGATGGCCATATCACATGTATGGACACATCCGTATGGGATCCGAGTGTAGATGACATTAGTAGAAGTGCGTAGGAGGGTACAATTGTACATACATGATACATGGTGGTTCAGGGTGAGGCAATAACACATGAGGATGCACCGTGGCCTACAGGGGAACTCAATAGCATATTGGACAGTGGGTAGCTTGGTACATTAGATCTTGAGGAGTGTTTTGATGAGGACTCCACTATTGACACTAGCAGCGAGAGTCATGAGGAAACACTTTTGCAGGGCAGTGTTCCCGAGTCACAACATTTGACAGGTCAGCTGAAAGTCAGAGAGGACATGATAGTGGAAACCATGAGACACATTGATAACAGACATGCGTTGGTGGCAGAGTATAGTTGGAGGTCCATGATGGCACAAGGTAGTCTGGATGGAGAGTTTTCCCTTGAGGACTTTCAAACACTCAAGGAGAGAGTGACTGTGATGAAGACCAACTACCAACAACTACTTTTGGACAAAGATTACCTTCTACAGGCTGGCGAGATGTACCATGGGGCATTGAAGGGGAAGGAGACTGAGCTGGACCGACTCACTCATGAGTTGGTGAGCACACAAGGATTCTCGAAAGGCACACAAACATCCCTTCAAGAATCATAGTCCAAATCGGAGGAGAACCTTGAGGAGGCTAGTCAGGGATCCACTACATCTATCTCAACAGAGAGTAAGATATATACTTTAGCTACATCGCTAGAGGATGTTGGTGGTTTGATAGAGGAGCGCTAGTTGATGGAGCGTGAGGGGTACCCATGATCAATGATGATTATGGAGAGATGTGACTCAGAGACGCTTGAGGATGTTCATGTGTCACAGGGACCACCATTCATGAAGAGCTTTGGGACATTTGGTCATACACATACACATTGGGATTCCAAGATTAGTTGACATCCATGTAGAGGTTGACCCAACAATACACCTAGGATACATGATGATGTAGGAAGATACAAGAGCTTGCATGAGTATACAGGGGCATACAGTGATGAGCAGTAGTCCACATAGGCATGCAGAGGTGTACAGTGGGATCCGAGGGGATGAGTTGCAGTGCAAGGAGGAGACATACTTGGTGGAGCATGGAGATTTACGTGGAGAGCGGTCCTCTCCTTTACAACAATACATGGACCTGGGAGATCACCTTCTCAGTAGCAGCAGTCGTATGAGTGATGATAGAGGGAGTGTGATTGACCATCAGTATGTGGAGTCACCTACCATTGTACATGATGGCATGAGATTAGTGTGGAGTTCAGGAGACTTCTCACCATGGATGTCGGTGGATGAGTTTTTGGTCCAGCCCTTGCGATTGACCAACACATGACACTTCCTAGTCCTACATACAGTTGCAGGTATTTCTGTTAGCCTTCCCCGATACTTTCATTATATACAACAACATAGGGGAAGATAGGCAGTTGCATGGGACATGGAGAGTTGTTGGGCATAGACCACCTGATAGGGGATACTTCATTATATGCAACAGGATAAGGGAGGTTTACCCGAGACAGTTAGATGAGGCCTTGGGTGTGATGGAGAGTATCCTCAACCATGGGACAAAGGATACTTCAGAGGTTGATATAGGTTTAGGGTCTCATCAGGATGAGGATGGGGAGCATAGTAGGACAAATGCTTCCGATGAGGACTATGAGGTCAATTGGTAGGATGTATGGTCGTAGCAGGAAGCGATAGAGATCTTGAGGACCATACATGATGTACCTAGGGTCGAACAACTTGGACATTTCAAGACTCGTCAGCAGATCAAAGAGAGATTCTCCTGGGAGGATCTCGAGGATGATGTCATGAGAGATATGAGGGCATGCTTGGTTTGTCAACATCACAATTAAAAAAATGATTCCTTAACCACCCTTGTTTTAGGGAAAAGTTGGGAGAGTATGCTAGCATCTTTAGGCCCTGGTGCACTAGAGCTATATAGTAGGGATGATATCATAGGGATATTACCAGAGTATGGGACACTGCAGACAGCAGTGTGGGTTGGCACGGAGGCTGAGTTTAGTGATCATGGACATGACAACATAACTATCAATACACTTCGGCTAGAGGTTTACAGTTCAGCAGGCATCGAGATATGTGGTATGGCACAATCAAAGTTTTTTATGTAGGGTTAGTGCACTTCTAGAGCGCATGGGAATTTAAGGGATGCTTATGATTGATTCATTCCATTGTTGGGGGGATTTGAGAGCAGATGGAGATGAGGACGATATGTGGTAGGATGGGTCTCCTTGGTTGAGGATCAAGTACATGGGTAGATCATCTTCTTGGTTAGCAAGAAATATTGCTACTACAAGAGGTGGAAGTTTGGAGACTAGTTTAGGTGAGAGATTCCTTGAGGGATGAATATTGTATTTGCTTCCTTTATTGGTTGGGGGTCTTCAGGAGACTCTTTGTGTTGATGTCATGCCTTAATAAATCAGCTTCGTAATATGAAGATGGAAAACTCAGAATTTGTCTCATCCTATCTTATGAGAGTTTCTTAGATTAGAGATCAACTTGCAGCTATTGGAGATGTCATTAGTGACAAAGAGCTTGTAACCACAACCCTAAATGGGCTTCCAACATTTTGGATTCCTTTTATACAAGGAGTGTGTGCAAAAAACAAGTTACCCAAGTTTGATAAGTTATGAGCATATTGCACACACAAAGAATCTAGACTTGCAGACCAACATAAGAGATTAATTGTTGACGAAGAGGAATCTCTTACATTTCAAAAGAACAAAAGAAGTTCCTTCAAGAAGAACAATAAAGAAGCTAATTATGCAAGAGTTCTAGATAAGAAGAAAGATGTTTCAAAGATCATATGCTACAACTGTCAAAAGTTGGGACACTTTTCCTATGATTGTCCTCAAGGAAAAGGGAAAAGAAAGCATCAAGCACATGTGGCAGAGGAAGAGGAATCTCCTCCCTCAAAGAAAGCTTTAGTAGAAATGGTGGATTATGTACTTTAAGTTGAAGATAATTGATCTGAAGAAAGATAACAAATGGTGGAGTCCGTGGAGCCTCCCCACACACAAAAACAAAAGATAAGTATTCATGATCATTTTTAGTATCTTGTTTACTTTAATACTTTATCATTACAAGTTATATTTTTGTGAGAATGTTAATTAACCTCGTTTTATTTCAGTGTCTATGCAGATTTATGAAGGAAGTATCAAAGAAGAGGATAAAGAAAGAGATAAAATATTTATTTCAGGTATGATCACTCATGAGAGTGACAAAGGTATGTGTTTAGCTATGATAGTAAGGGAAAATTTGGTAATTTCATAGCTAGAGTGAAAAAGAGTTCAAAAGTCTTATTCATGATTAGGGTTTCAGATGTGTACATGGTTGAACAAGTTTTTCTTAAGAAAAGATGTGTATTACTCTAATAGAAATCATGATATAGTTTTATTTGATTACTACTTATTGTTACTGACTGATTGGCTAAGTGACATATCTCAGAAAGCATATTGTAAGTAAGTTTACAGGTCTCGGAAGAAAGAACTTATGCCTTGACTTGCAAAAGTTAGACAACATGAGAAGGACTTATGATATGGTGACAATCAATAAGAAGCAGACAATATCCAATATTCATATAGGAGTAGGAGGCTCCTAAAGATGCAGAACAAAAATGTTCAAGATGAAGAGAAAGATGGATACTCAGATATAGTTGATGAGATGCAAGTAACTGCAGGTTGCTCCAGTACCGTTCTTATAAATGCAAAGGGAGCAGGTTGATCCAGTATGGAGTCAGAAAGAAAGAGATGTTCGAACTCAAGAAGGCACCCAGGATATTACAGAAGAGAACTTCAAGGATGATGATTATCAGATGCTACACAGTTAAAGAAGCTCTTAGTTTGGTGCAAGAGGGAGCTATGTCTCCGAGTTCAAAATGGAGGATCGTGATTTGGTGCAGTTAGGAAGAGACCTTCGTAGAGAAGGAATGAGCAATCCCACAAGTAGACCTTCATCGAGAAGGAAAAGAGAAAGAGACCTTCGTAGAGAAGGGGAATGAGAAATTTGCCAAGGTTGGCCTCTGTCCAAGTGTTGAGTTTTGGATACTCTAGGGACATGCTAGAATACCCTTGTAGAAAGGGGTGTGATCACCCTCGTAGAGAGGAGTGTGGATGTTTCTCCAAGGGGCAGTGGGCAGATACTCTCCTCTAGCCAAGGATTGAGTAGCCTGGAACACAAACCTTGACCATGTGGAATGGTTAGTTGGCTCTTGAGGGTTGTGTCGTGATCCTGTGTGGATCATGGAAAGGGAGTATAGTCTTGCCCAAGCTAGCATCTTAGCTTCTCTAGTTCATGTGGGATGACTAGGAGTGAAGCTATGGTAGTAGTCCTCCCCAGTGGATGGGTGAGATAGATGACTACAAGAGAAGGGAGAACATAAAAGGAATGGAAAAACTCATAGAATATCTTGTGTGAAGATAAGACATCTTTTGTGTGAAGATAAGAAAGAGTATCTTCTGCGTGAAGATGAAAGAAAAAAAGAGTATCTTCTACGTGAAGATAAAGAGAACAAAACTTCTTTAATACGGATTCATGGAGAACCAGTCAGTGATCGTGATGCCAAATGACCAAGTGGATTATATTGATGCCTCTTGTTATCCAGTTGATGTTGTTACCCAGTTGATGATGTTGCCCAGTTGATGATGATATCCAGTGGATGATGTTGCCCAGTTAATGATGTTATCCAGTGGATGTTGTTACCTAGTTGATGACGTTATCCAGTTGATGATGACTATCTAGTTGATGACATTGATGATGACATCCAGTGACCTGTCAAAAGATAAAGAATATCCTTCTTGTTAAGAGGGAGTGTTGAAATAATGTGTAACTGCAAAGAATATTCTTATCCCCTTTTGTGGATAAAGTAAAAGATAAACTATATATATTATATTGACAAGTCGGTCCTATTGTGCCTAGACAAGTCAAATGTAAATTAGAAAGATAAGTGGACAGGTCAGCCCTAACCTAATTATTGGGGGGGCACAACTTGTATTTATAAGAGGCCTAACACCTAATTTGGGCACAGACTCATCAATCTCTCTCTATCAAGTGCACAAGTCTGAGAGTGACGCAGCTACAAGGAGAAGTGACACAACTACAAGGAAGAGTATCTTAGTAAAGGGTTTTGGTTATCTTGGTGAAGGACTATCTTGGTCTAAGTGGTGCGCTACTCTGTTCTGGTTAGGGTTTCTAGTCTTCTGTTTGGTGAGATCTCTCTTGTGAGAGACATTGTACTTGGTTATTGAATCTAGATTAAAGAAGTTTTGTTGGGTTTTCTTCCCCTTGAGGGTTTCCTAGGATAAATGCTTGTGTATCTTGTGATTTTGTTTCTCTCAGTGATCCTATCTATGATATGGTTATCTAGTAAATTGAAAAGAAACCTAATAATAGCTTAAACCTTAACATTTTGATGTCTGGCCTCTTGGCTACAGAGCTCAAGATACTTGAGGGTTTTGACTAAATAAACCCTAGAGATCAACAAGGGAGTGAGAGATTCTCTCGTTCATGATCCAAGCTTGGCCAAGGTGGTGAAAGATTCCACCCTCACCATTCTATTTCAGTTTTAGATCCATTTCTTGCATTGTTGGTAAATGAGGGCGCAATTGCTGGAGAATTCTGCAGAGAGGGTACATTGTCCAATAGGAAGGAGTTTGATTTGGCTTTTGGGAGTGAGATCTTGAAGAGATATGATTTGGTTTGTGTTTGGCTCACTTGGAGCAACTTTTCTTGGCACCCTTGGGGTTTCCAACATCCATATTATTTGTTCTCAGAGCTGGGGCGAATTTACTTGACAGTAAGTTTGTAAGACCTTGATCATGAAAATATGCTCTCAAGAAAGAACTCCATGATGAACTTTGAACCTAGAAATTATCAAGGTATTTAGTATGTTGAGATGAAAATACTAAGCAACAAGATAGGAGGGCAAAGTTTTGTGTATTAGTTTTGTAGACTAGCCTTATAGGTATTCAAGGGATTGCAATCATTATTTTTCTAAATATTCTTTAGATAGGATAGACTTTATAGGAAGTTACATGTCTCCACCTGTTAGCAATATTGAGTTTGATAAATAAATGCCTCGTTGTCAAGATCAGACCCACTTGTAAGAAATTTTCAATTAGGAATAAGAAATAAGCCTTCACAATGTGGGAAATATGAATATATGCAAGGTGAAAGGTGCATACCTTCATGTGGAGAAACTTATCCAAGAAAGCCATTTATATATTAGAAAGCATTTTTTGCATTTATTGATCTTCAAAATTGCTTTGCATGTATGTTGAAGCTTTCTTTAAAGTAAGAGGGCAAGAGCTCCAAAGAAATCCGAGGCCAAAAGCTCCAACAAGGATTTCTAAAAAGTAGAAATGATATTGGATTTTGATAAATATGAAACATTGCAGCATTGCTCGACTTGGAAGTCAGCTCATAAATTAGATATAATCTCCTTTTTGCAGTCACTAAGCAGTTTATTTATGATTTATTTGTTCCACGGTCCAAAAGATAACAATCTGTTTTTCAGGTTTGCAATCTCATTTTTAAAGGTGGTAGCAACCTATTTTTCAGTTAAGGACAAGTTCAAAAGGATGCAGGTGGAAGGAACCCAAATAAGACTGGGACAACAAGACATCCCTAGCATGCGAATTAGGGGAAGCTGAGACTGAACAACACTTCTTGTTTCGTTCCGAACCGTACAACAGCATCAAAAAAGGGTTGGGGTTGGAGGGGGAAAGCTGGTCAACACTATTCAAAAGCAGGCACCTTGAAGACATTGCTAGAAAGGCCACAGAGATGCTGCAGGTAAGAGACGAGCTGTTGTGTGACTGCCAAGCTGGAGAACCCCAGGAGGGCTGCCCAAATGAGTGGATCCTTAACTTGTTTAGGATTCACCCTTAGTGGCATCCTACCTCTTTCAACTGCTTTAACTGCTCTACTTATTTACATGTACTGCTGTTCCATTTTGTTTACTATAGACACAGCCTCTTAAAGATGTAACCTTCTGTCACATAGGCCGTCTGGGCTCATGGACATTTAATAAAAGTCATTTCTATTCTATTCTCTCTCTCTTAATATGTATATCCAAGACAACATAGCGATAGTTTTGCCTTTTGTGCTTGTGTTTCAAATGCAAGCCTGGAAACTATCAATTTCTCTATATGTTACATTACAACAAAAATGAAATGACTGAAATCATTCATGATTCAGTTATGAGACCTGGTAGCAATTTATCATGCAAAGCATCCAAATTAAATTAGTTCTGCTACAACAAAACTTTGCTGTGGGGTCAAAGTGGCTAAGTACTAATCCTTCAAAGCTATTCCAATTCAATACAAAATAATTATAATCAAAGATATATAATCCCAATCTAACACTAGAGAATGTGTTTCCCCTTCATAATAAATTCTCAACCTACGTAAGCCTCTTACAAATCCCTATCCATGCCCATAGGGTTGGGAAGCTATTATCAATTAAATGTATATTCAGAGATCATGTTATGAAGCAGAATACAAGCTACTTTTGGGATTACAAGCTAGCTCGATGGACTAGTTTTTCAGTATTGTAATGTAACTGGAGAGCTTCAAAAGGTGTACTCACCCCTTTGGATTAGAGTAACCATCCTGTCACTGCATGATGTTGACTTTTGAGTTGGAGTTCCTTTCCTGTATTAAACTGCTGAATCATTGCAAACTGCTCATCCAATGAATGCACTTGATGCAGTGAATGTTCCAAATGAAATTGTTTATATGAAGATTGTCCAATAGAGGACATGAGCATGTGGTACAACAGCAATCTGGCCAAAGGCACTGGATACAAATTGCAAGATCCATCTTGCTAGGCTCTACATTGGTAGGTAAGGTAGTTGAAAATTGCATTCTGCCCCTACTATATTCTACTTACACCAAGCTGTGCCCAGCAAAGAATAAATTTCACATTCAGCAACAGAAAAGAAATGAAAGGCAATTGTCCAATAGAAGATGACATACGACGCACAATAGAAAGATTCTTCTGGAATTTACTTCACTTAACTCCACATTTTCTTTTTCTTATCGTGTTCAATATGAAAGTATCCAACACAATACCACATCAATATGAAAGTACCCAACACAATACCACATTCAAACAAAAGTTGTGCTTTGTTTATTCAGTTTACACATGCCACATGGATTCAAAGATGCAATTATATTTTTCTACTCTGAAGTAATACTCCCCAGTTGCATTTAATTTATTGAATTTGTGATGTACAAACTTTCAGCAGACTTTCACAGTTGTTAAAACTAGACCTTGAGACAAGAGGGTAATGGACCAATGACGAGATAATTTATTAGCTTTATTTTCCACATAGCTGAAAATCATCAGGAATCGTCATCGTGCTTTTGAATACAATCATTTCTTACAGAAGAGGGTCAAAACAAAGAACGAAATGTCTAAATCGATCAGTAAGAGAGATAAATATAATATACTCTCTAGTACTGTGCATCCATGTTACTACTTTGTACTCATCATTATATGCAGAAGTGCCTTCTAAAAATTAAATCATTCAGCTAATGGTTTCAATTTATTTACCAGTCAACTTCATGTTTGACAAAAAAAATTAAAAATACCCAGAGTATAGTTAGTTCTAAAAGACTGTAGGGCTGACCCTGGCAAAAGTCATCAATATTACAGATCTGGTTCAACTTGTGCCTCCCAAACCAGACACTTGCCTGAAAATTAACTCTTTTCATGCTGCTGATGTACTGATCAATCTCGAAAAGAATAAGCAAAGGTGAGGTGTCTATGTTCTTAGGGTAAAATTCTGGGCTGAATGCATTGAAAACAATTCATTCCATGGGCATCTTAGGCTTAATAGAATGATCCGTCAGATTTCACCCTCCTTCGCAGATTCTAAGCATTCACGGTGACAATAAAATCATTGTACCCCTAGGCTGCTTCAGAATACAGATACAATGGCAACTTAACTTTCCTTGCTGCAGAGCTATTCATTTGCAACTTTCAACAACTCTTGCCATGAAGTAATCTTTTCCCTAGGTTTACCTCTCACAGATCCCAATTCTTTTTCTTTTGCGTCAATCCTCTCCCAGTCCTTGAATGACACATACTGAACATCTTTTCTTTGTAATGCTTCAAGAAGACCCAATCTTCCAGGATGTGAAGAGTGACATGTATCTAACAAGCCGGCTCTCATATCCTCTGAAATGCTTTCAACCTGTAAAACAAAAATTGCTCATACAATGTAGGAATCATGAGGTACCAATTGATGAGCCTTTTTACTGCAATAATATTATAAAATATCATATTTCAATTACTGCAAAAATTATTTGTTTTAACTCAGGTTTCATCTTATAAGAAGCAGTTAGAGATGCAGGATTCCTTTATCAGAAACTATTTAGCTCGTTTGATTTCAAATGGAGATGGTTGTCAGTTAAAAGCAGAAAATCACCTGCCTAAGCATTTCAAGCTATAACGAATGCTGTCTAAGCATTTAAACTTTAAAACGAATGGTTAGAGATGTAGGATTTACTTATCAAATCATCTCATTTTATTTCAATTGGCTGGAAAATGGAGACATGCCAGTTTGACAAAAGCAAGAAACCACAATGCGCTTGACCATTATCCTCTAGTGAGTTAATATAAGACCATCTAATTTTATTAATGTCCAGGAATAACTAAAAAGGTAGGTCAATGGGACTCAAAAGTACTGAAGAAATTTGAGGATCCTAAGGCTGCCCAACAGATCTGTCATTTGATCTCTTGTTGGGCACTAAGTTCAAGGATTTCAAATATGATTTCTCACTGTTTTAGGACAGCCAACAGATCTGATCTTTTGGCCCACTGAATCTGCCTTTAAGCTTGTGATCTGATGCTCTCTTAGTGCCTCTTGTTTAAGGGTTTAAGCAGGATAGTTTTGCTGTCCAAGTTAGCCTTTAAACATGTACTAAAACATCAAATACTCCTCTAGATCTTTTACACTTTTATGCTGAAAGTAAATAAGCAAACCATGACAAATGAACACAAGTGTTTTTGGTCAACATGACCCTGGAAAAACGCCCATGGGGAAAACCAGTGAGAGAGTAGATGTATTATGGATTTCTCAAGCAAATGCTACAATAAGAAAATGAAACAATGGAACCTGATACAAGAACAAGCTCCTCTTAAGCTTGCTTTGGAGTTCCTTGAAATTAGCACCCCTTTTGGACTTGTGCTTCCCCTTTCCTTTGTGCCTGCTAGAAGAAGATTTGCGCCCTTGCCTGAATGCTTGATTGCTTGCACCCTTGCCTCTTGCTTGGTTGCTTGCACCCTTGCCTCTTGCTTGGTTGCTTGTTGATGAAGTGTGCCCACACACTTGGTGTGCCCTTCCTGCACAACAAATTCACACCTCCTGTTGAGATTTGGGTACCTTGGAAAGTGATCCCATGTGTTTATGAGTCTCTAAAGACAAAGGGAGAGACTATTACCCTTGTACTTTACTTTATGATTCTAATTTCACTTTGACTTAGGAGATTTAAGTCAAAAGTGAAATATGTCACTTAAGTCATTAAAGTAACAATTAATTCACAAAGTGGGTGAATTAATAGACATAAAACAAACTATGGAAAGTGGGTTTCCTAAGTGAGATTTAGGGATTGAATCTCACCCATTGATTAGACTTGGCTAGATTGGATCTAGGGCATTGATATTTTAGGGCTTGGCCAAAGGAGGCTAAAGGAGGGTATAGTGCATTTATGAGTCTCATTCTTCACTTGCGAGAAGAGGAGGAGAGCTAGGGCGCATTTCTTGAGGAGAGGAAGGTGCACTTGTTGGAGGGTTTGTCTACTGAGTGAGGGAAGGTGCATTAGCTTGGAGGAGGTGCTTCCATGGAGGAGGAGGCACACATATGAGCTTGGGCGCATTCCAGTCTTGAGGGCGCACTTGGAGGAGGAGAGGCGCATTCCTTGAGGAGAGGCGCACTTCATGCATGAGAGAGTTGTGTAGGGGAGTTGCACACTTGAGAGAGGAGAGCCTTAGTGAGGAACTAAGGGCACACTTAGAGGAAGATTTTGCTAGAGGAGGGGCGCACCAAACGATGGAGGAGGGCGCACTTGTGTAGAGAGCACAGACTTCAAGGGAGAATAGCAATGGTCACTCAAACCTTCAAGTGGGTAAAGGCAAGATCAAGGCATCTCAAAAGTAAAAGCAAGGCTCAAAGACAAAGGCATTAGGATAAAGACAAAGCAAGCAAGGAGAGGAAAGGCTTACCAAGGCAAGGGGCGCCTTACTTCACAAGGCTTGTGGGGAGGTCTTCAAGGAACTCCAAGGCATCCGAGAGTGGTTGCTATTGTACCAGGTTCATTGGTTTTCCCCATGGGGGGGTTTTTCTAGGGTCATGTTGACCAAAAATCTATGTGTCAATTTTATGCATGCTTAGAAGTGTAGATCAGCATTTTAAAGTTAAAGATCTAGAGGTAGTGTTATTTTTTTTTATGTATATTGCATGTGCTAACATTGAGTAAAAAAAACACTTGCAAGGGCACCTCAAAAGGGAAATTAACCATCAAATATTGAGCTGAAAGTTTGGTGACTGTTTTCTGTCCTAAAACAGCAGCAAAAGACAGCCACAGAATTGAAACTTAGAGCCATACTAAGGTCAAAGACAGACCTTAGATGGCAGCCTCATAGGACCTCAGAAAATCTTCATGGTATCAGAGCCAATGGTGGCTTAGACATGCTGATTTTTGAGCATTTTCGTGGACAGCTCAGGGCAGATTTTGGACAGCTTGCTAACAGAGTTTGTGGACAGCTTGTGGGCAGATTTGTTGGGCTGATTGTTGACACTTGTGGACAGCCTCTTTTCACACCTACGTGGACAGGAGTGAGGTTGTATTTCACGACCTCTTTTCACACCTATATTGCTAGAACTGAGGTTGGTGTTCGCTTGCCTCTTTTCACACATGTGTTGACAGGAGTGAGGCAGCGTTCCTTTGCAGTTGGAGCATCAAAGTGAGCGCAGATTGGCAGTGATGTCAGTATCTCAGATGTGTGTGGAGGACAGGCTAGCTGGAGCTAGCAATTGGTCGCCTTGGAAGGCGAGGATCATCTTTGTCTTAGAGGACCTCGAACTATGGGATATAGTTGAGGCGCATGTTCCTATTCTTCCTGTTACTGCTCCCATCTTGTTGGCAGAGTTCAGGAAGAGGAACAACAAGGAAAAGAGGACCATTTGTGATGTAGTGAGGGATCATATCATTCCCCACTTGACTGGGAAGACTTATGCATTTGAGATGTGGGCATCTCTATGCAAGTTGTATGAGAGCTCTAATGAGAACCGGAAGTTGGTTCTTCATGATCGACTGAGGGGCATTCGCATGCTCGAGGATGAGTCGGTTACTTCTTTCCTTGGTAGATACACCCAGATCAGAGACGAGCTTGGAGCCGTCGGAGAGGTGGTGGATCCCAACTCTATGGTGAGGACAGCTTTGAACAGCTTTACCAAACCATGGGGTCCATTCGTTCGCGGCATTGTTGCCAGGGAGGTTATGCCTACATGGGATAGAATGTGGGATGACTTCGTCCAGGAGGAGACTAGACTAGTAGCAGAGGCTTCTGGACAGCAGTCAGTTCTGGGTGATGAGGACCTTTCTCTTTGGACAAAGGGAAAGAAGAAGACCGATCAGGGAGGTCGGCAGGGTCCCAAGTTTGGGGCCCCACCACTGGGAGGAGAGAGTAGCAGCAGTGGGCAGAAGAGAGACATGACCACAGTGAGATGCTTTGCTTGTGGAGAGATGGGTCACTATGCAGGACAGTGTCCCAAGAAGAAGAAGAAGCAGCAGGATGGGTCAGAAGCGACAACAGAGGAGATAGAGTTCAATGAGAATTTTGCGAGAGAGTGTGCATTCATGACTACTTTGTCTGTTGTTACACCATCCAACATTAGATGGGGAGACAGAGTTGAGTAGGATCGACTAACTCATAGCAGTGATTCAGAGGGAGATCAGACTCAATTTCCTTGCACACCATCAGAGTGGGTGACTGGTCCACCCAAGATAGCTTCAGTTTCAAAGTTGTCGAGCAGACAGAGAGTTGGTGCTACAGCTTCAGAGCATCAGAGATTGATGAGGAGGAGCAACAGGGCACCACGGAGGCTTGAGCCTCACTTGGCTACAGAGACGGGCAAATCATGTTCTGGATCCACTTCAGGTGGAAGCTACTTGGCGAGAGGCCAAGTTGATGATCTTAGTGAGATGTTGAGATCCAATTACTCTTGGTGAGATACCAAGAGGGGGAGACTCTTGGTGAGATGCCAAGAGAGTGACTCTTGGTGAGATGCCAAGAGTAGTGACTGTTGGCGAGATGCCAGGAGGTAGATATCCTTGGTGGGAGACCAAGATGGAGATCTTTGGTGTGATACCAAGATCTAGGTGATCTTGGATAGGTGGAGAGACACTTCCATCTATAGATCACACAAATTGAGCAAATCTGTGATAGAGACTACTTTCAGTGATCAGGGTACAACCATACTCATCGAGTATATGCCAGGAGGCAACCATGTCCACTATAGGGATGATATATCATATTGGTGGTGACGGGCACTTTCCTCAATAAGAGGGAGTGTTGAGATTTGGGTACCTTGGAAAGTGGTCCCCATGTGTTTATGAGTCTCTAAACACAAAGGGGGAGACTATTACCTTGTACTTTACTTTATGATTCTAATTTCACTTTGACTTAGGAGATTTAAGTCAAAAGTGAAATATGTCACTTAAGTCATTAAAGTGACAATTAAATCACAAAGTGGGTGAATTAATAGACATAAAGCAAAGTATGTAAAGTGGGTTTCCTAAGTGAGATTTAGGGATTGAATCTCACCCATTGATTAGACTTGGCTAGATTCGATCTAGGCCATTGATCTTTTAGGGCTTGGCCAAAGGAGGCTAAAGGAGTGTATAGTGCATTTATGAATCTCATTCTTCATTGTGAGAAGAGGAGAAGAGGAGGAGAGCTAGGGCACAGTTCTTGAGGAGAGGAAGGCGCACTTGTTGGAGGGTTTTTCTACTGAGTGAGGGAAGGTGCATTAGCTTGGAGGAGGTGCTTCCATGGAGGAGGAGGCACACATATGAGCTTGGGCACATTCCAGTCTTGAGGGCGCAATTGGAGGAGAAGAGGCGCACTTCATGCATGAGAGAGTTGTGTAGGGGAGTTGCACACTTGAGAGAGGAGAGCCTTAGTGATGAACTAAGGGCGCACTTAGAGGAAGATTTTGCTAGAGGAATCACCAAAGTTAAGTGCGTACCAAACCATGGAGGAGGGCGCACTTGTGTAGAGGGCGCAAACTTCAAGGGAGAATAGCAAGGGTCACTCAAAGCTTCAAGTGGGTAAAGGCAACAACAAAGGCATCAGGATAAAGACAAAGCAAGCAAGGAGAGGAAAGACTCACCAAGGTAAGGGGCGCCTTACTTCACAAGGCTTGTGGGGAGGTCTTCCAAGGCATCCAAGAGTGGTTGCTATTGTACCAGGTTCACTTGTATATGTTTCCTGTGTTGTACATTTTGCTTTGAGGCCTTCTATATATCTTCTCCAAACTGGTTTTCCCCATGGGGGATTTTTCCAAGGTCATGTTGAACAAAAATCTATGTGTCAATTTTATGCATGCTTAGAAGTGTAGATCAGCATTTTAAAGTTAAAGATCTAGAGGTAGTGTTATTTTTTTTTATGTATATTGCATGTGCTAACATTGAGTAAAGAAAACACTTACAAGGGCACCTCAAAAGGGCACATAACCATCAAATATTGAGCTGAAAGTTTGGTGACTATTTGCTGTCCTAAAACAGCAGCAAAAGACAGCCACAAAGTTGAATCTTAGAGCCATACTAAGGTCAAAGATAGACCGTAGATGGTAGCCTCATAGGACCTCAGAAAATCTTCACCTCCAATGGTGCACCCCTCCTCAAGCAATGCACGCCCTCTACCAAGAGTGTGCCCCTCTCCCAAGTAGCCTCCTCACAAGCTTGGTGCGCCCTCAACAATGGTGCACCCCCTCTCAAACTTTACTTCTTCTTCAAACCCTCTTCTCCTCTCTTCCTCCCCTTCACTCTAATCTCCAAGTGAACAATGAATCTCACTTTTTCCCCTTTGCCTCCTTTAGCCTAATCCTTGTTAATGTTTTATGCTGATATTATAGTTCTTTGCATTTCATAAGATAAGAGCATAATATAAACAAGATCACTGAGAAATACACATCCACAATAGACACAACATTTATCCTGGGAAACCCTCTAGGGGAAGAAAACCCAG
>ML779377.1:1125590-1135766 GCA_009831015.1 Picea engelmannii
CACTCCCATGATTACCAACTGGAAGAAGCTTCATGCTTCTGAGTCACAGTTGGTGGATTCCACTTTGTATCATCAGTTGATCGGGTCATTGATGTATTTGGTCAATACCAGGCCAGATATTTGTTTTGCTGTCAACACTCTCAATCAGTTCATGGTGGAGACTAGGAGAGTGCACTGGGTGGCAGCAAAACATGTGCTCAGGTATCTTTGTCGTACCATAGATTATGGTCTAGACTATCAGAGAGAAGATGGCGTTCGTTTGGTTGGCTATACAGACTCGAATTGGCCAGGATGTGTCAGTGACAGGAAAAGCACTTCAGGGTGTTGTTTTGGATTGGGATCAGCAGTTGTGTCTTGGTTCAGTCGGAAACAAAAGTCAGTGGCTTTGAGTTCTGCAGAGGCTGAGTATATGGCAACCAGTCAGGCCAGTTGTGAGGCCCTTTGGCTTCGCAAGATAATGGTGGGATTGTTCGATGTGCAATTGAGGCCTACTGTGATTTACTGTGATAATCAGAGTTGCATTAAACTCTAGGAGAATCCAGTTTTTCATGACTGGTCTAAGCATATCGAGATTCGTTATCACTTCATCCGTGACTATGTTCAGAGAGGAGTTGTGGAGCTACAGTACATATCTACAGAGGAGCAGGTTGCAAACATACTCACCAAGGCATTGGGCAGAGGCAAGTTTGTATTTTTCAGGGACAAGCTTGGAGTGCTGAAGAGTGAGGCGAATCCCAACCTATACTTCATTGTGGTTGGAGAGGATCCTCTCATTCTTCTGCTATATGTGGATGATCTTTTCATTACAGGGGCAGAGAGACTCATCAGCAGCTGCAAGGAGAGCCTTGCTTCAGAGTTCGAGATGACTGATATCGGACAGATGCATTACTTTTTGGGATTGGAGGTTTGGCAGGAGCCTGGACACATCTTCTTGGGACAAGGGAAGTATGTGTGTGACATTCTGAGCAGATTTCAGATGGAGGATTGTAGGCCCATGACCACTCCCATGATTACCAACTGGAAGAAGCTTCATGTTTTTGAGTCACAGTTGGTGGATTCCACTTTGTATCGTCAGTTGATCGGGTCATTGATGTATTTGGTCAATACCGGGCCAGATATTTGTTTTGCTGTCAACACTCTCAATCAGTTCATGGTGGAGCCTAGGAGAGTGCACTGGGTGGCAGCAAAACATGTGCTTAGGTATCTTTGTGGTACCGTAGATTATGGTCTGGACTATCAGAGAGGAGATGGAGTTCGTCTGGTTGGCTATATAGACTCGGATTGGGCAGGATGTGTCAATGACAAGAAAAGCACTTCAGGGTGTCGTTTTGGATTGGGATCAACAGTTGTGTCTTGGTTCAGTCGGAAACAAAAGTCAGTGGCATTGAGTTCTGCAGAGGCTGAGTATATGGCAGCCAGTCAGGACAATTGTGAGGCCCTTTGGCTTCGCAAGATGCTGGTGGGATTGTTCGGTGTGCAGTTGAGGCCTACTATGATTTATTGTGATAATCAGAGTTGCATTAAACTCTCAGAGAATCCAGTTTTTCATGACCGGTCTAAGCATATCGAGATTCGTTATCACTTCTTAGAGAGGAGCTGTGGAGTTATCTACAGAGGAGCAAGTTGCAGACATACTCACCAAGGCATTAGGCAGAGGCAAGTTTGCATTTTTCAGGGACAAGCTTGGAGTAGTGAGTAACACTTTCCTCGGTAAGAGGGAGTGTTAAATTTTTAATTAAATAAAGTACCTAGGCAAGTGTTTCTCATCCCTAGGCGTCTAAGGGGTGAGAAAGGGCCTAATGTGGGCCCTAGTCATTTAATTTGTGAGATGCAAATTAAAAGGTGACTTTATGACTTTAGTGAGGGTGAATGAAGAGACATTAAATCTCAGCCACTCATCTAATCTAATCTCAGCCATTGGATTAGAAAACTCCTCACCTACCTCATGAGGTCAATTAGGGTTGAGGGGCGCACCCATTTTTGGGTTGTTCATGCATTTTTATTGAGAGAGCAAAAAGAGAAGAGAGAGGTCGAGCTTTGAGAAGAGAGACAGCATTTGCAGGAGGAGAGGCACGCATCCCAAGGCAAACTGTAGGCACGGATTGCGAGGCAGCAGACAGCATTAAATATCAGTCCGTATAGTACGGACTTGAGGGGCCATACAGCATTTATTGTGCACAAAAATCGAGAACAGCAGCACATAATTCTGGTAATATTGGCATGCATTCCAAGGCTATCGTACAGTACTTTTCAGGCACAGAAATCGAGGAAGGTGTTGGGCAAAATTTTCTGGGTAAAGAAAATCCGTACAGTCCATACGGACTTGCACAGAAAACGAGGGTCATACTGCCATAAGTTCTGGGCACGATTTTCAAGGTGTTGGGCACGTTTTTTAAGGCATTTGCTTAGCTAGGTTTTCCATACAGCTGCAGTAGAGATTTGGCATGCAAAACGAAGACAGATTGTACAGCATTTAATGTTGTGACAGTCGTACAGTGGTACGGATTTCTGGTTCAGAAATCGAGGAGCAAGCTACAGGAATGTCCAGATAAGTTTGTAAAATTTCTGAAGATGAATATGTTGTAAAAGAATTTCTCAAAAGCCCATAAATAATAAAAATCCCTCTCTCACTGGTTTTCCCCTTGTGGGTTTTTCCAAGGTCAATGTTAGACCGAAAATTTCTGTGTCATTAATTTTCTGAGTTTTATATGTTGCTGATATTTTATTTCTGCATTAAAAACGAAGTTCAGAATCCTCATGTTTTAGTTCTGAAATAAATTTTCTGCTAAGTTTTTATATGCTGATATAAAACTGGGTTTGGGCATTAAACGTTGGCTGGAAAAATCAACGAGACTGAAACTGGGTTGGGGTCTGAAAATTTACAGTACTTTCACGGAAATAAGAAGGTTGACTCGTGATGAGACCCCCTTTCCCTCAGCCATGCAACTGAGAGTCATTACCTTGGTGTGGTGGCCAGAAATGATAATGTGATACCGTTAGATACCCATAGTCGTGATAGGTTGGCGCGTGATGAGACCCCCTATCCTCAACTGATCCTTTAAGCGTTTTTATTTATTCTTTTCAGGGGGTCCTTAATTTCTTGCGGAGAAGCTTTTCACTGCTTTCTCGGGATCCCCCGGGTGAAGCATCTGGAAGGTTATTTTATTAGGCTTTTATCTTTTGCCAGCTAACTCCCCTTTGGGCCTTTAGGCCCTTCTTCCCATGAAATGAGGAATGGTCCCTTCTAGGGTCAGTCTACCCCAAAATCCCAAGAGATGGTGTCATGAGTAGAAAGAGTGATGGAAAGTGGTAAGTATGGTCGGGAGTGGCACGATGACTCATCAAAGGTGTTAATGTTTATGCCATTATTATAGTTCTTTGCATTTCAATAGATAAGAGCAACATAAGAACAAGATTACTGAGAAATACACATTCACAAGAGACACAACATTTATCCTGGAAAACCCTCTAGGGGACGAAAACCCAGCAAAAACTTCATTATCATAAATTGCCAATACAATGTCAAGAGATAACTCAAACCAATAAAGATAGTCCTCTCCAAAAGATGCACCACTCTTCTCGCTCTCTCCAACTGGTAAGTTGCAGCTTGCCTCTTAAGAATGAGCAAGTGTGTTGTGTGATAAAGTGAGGCGCTAGCCTCTCTATATATACAAGACTGGCACGTGTGAAGGGTCTTCACTGGCAAGGCCGACCTCTCACTCTGGGTGGGTAAACCCACCTTTAATTTATTTCTGGGTCTCAATAATAACTGTTGGGGCCGACTTCTTATTCTGCCTATTACAATTGTTCGTTGACCAATCCGCAAAAGGGGATTTGGTCCTAATACAATTACCGACATGATTAATCCACAATGGGGATTAATCCTATAAATAATATATCAATAATAATAAGAATACTCTTTGCAGTTACATTATTTCAACAAAAGGAAGCTTCCAGAAACACCCCATCCTAAGGGTGACCATCTACTTGAGTGCCCAAGTCAACCACCAGCATTTAAACAAAGGTAAAAGGGATGACCAAGTGTTGAGTCACTATGGTGGCGATGCGAGTCTCCAGTTGTGCAAAAAAGGATGTTGTTGGTCATGTGGTCTCTCGGCACTCCATATCTGCAACCTGAGGGCCTCGAGACGTAATCTCCTTAGTTATCCACAAACTGGAGATAACATAACTTATACATTGCATTAATTTGAAAATATCATACATTGTGTAATGATCCCAAGCCAAGATGCAAGGAACATCACGGTTTTGGGTGTCTTCTAAAACTTTTATTGGTTGTGGCATTTCGTCAAGCACTTCGCTGACCTACTTGTTTACATGTGTTTACTTGCAGAATGGCCTCTTAATTTCGGCCTTAGGGTTTCTGTTGATGATTTTATATGTGTTTGCAGCAATAAACAAGAAGATATAATCATGGAACATACCTCAACCATATGCAATATGATAGACAAGCCAAAACATCTCAAATCTGTTTTTATTCATTAAATAGAAGAACCTGTGTTGACGGCCTATTCAACTAGAGGGTCAACTCCATGTGCCATGAAGATATGCATCATCAGATGCAAATATGTCGAAGACAGTTTGGTTCTACTGGGCAATTTATGCCTCCAGCACAAAATTTTGTAAACGAAATTTCCGCACCCCTGCGTGGGTTAATAATGTAATACGTCTACATGGATCATAGTTAGGTCAGGTACCTTGGGATGTTTTCATTGGGAGAGTTCCTTTCACCGAGGGTTTTTTATCCTCAAGTTATTAATGGGGCTTTTCAGCCTTATTAATTTCCCTTGAGTTTTTCCCTCACACCTGCAATAATTCTTCCAAAGTGGTGAAGGGCGTTCTAGTGGTCTCATCCTTTGGTAGCTAGTGTTTAGGAATGATGTAAATGACCATGTAAGACATCTTAGAAAGTTTCGCGGAATTTCGTCGACTCTAGATAGGTTATTTTTAATTAATTAAATTTAATTAATTTTCCTAAAGTTGGGATTTTAATTATTTAATTAATTAATTGTTTTTGAGCAATTATTGTAAAAACTAGGTCCTTGGGCTTTTGCTAGGAGTATTTGTGCTCAAAAGAAATGGAAAGGCACCCCCTACACCCTTGGACCAAGTTTCAACTCAATCGGACAAGTTTTGTTAGGCATTTGTCCACCCAGAGTATCAGTCAGTCAAAACAACAATTTTAATTACTAAGTATGACATTGTCGAAATGTCAAATTTTGTAATTTTTGAGTGAATGGGTTAAGAGCAAGAGGGATGATTCCTAACCTACCCAACCCACCTCCTAACCTTTTCTCACCCCCTTGCACAACCCACTCACTAAACACCCATGCCCCTAAGGGGATTTGCGCCCCCCCTCACATGAAAACCATTGAAACTCCATTAAATTGATTTGTGGGACCCTCCCATGGATAGTGCGCTCTTCCTAGCCTACCACCTCACCCATTGTTTTTCCCCACATGCCAAATCACTCATCCAACTCATCAATCCTCACCAAAACTCTAAGTGGTGCGTCCCTCTCCTTGAGATGCTCCCTTTGGCTTGGTATTTGACACTTGGATCTCATTCAAGAGGGGTGAGTTTGCCTCTCCGTCCATAAATAGAGCCTCTCCTCACTCATTTCTTCACCAATCTTTGAGCTATTGTTACTCTACTAAAATTCCGCCCCATCTCTCTTACTCTTTACCTCTTGCTTCCATCCCATTTTTCTCTTGAGAGTCTTGGAGCAACTTGTTGCTACAACACTCTCCCATTTGGATTAATAAAGCTTTGGAGGATTTAGGATCACCAAGAGTATTCTGGTTGCATTCTCTCATATGAGGTGATATTATGGTGCTTGAGTTCATTGTGTAGTGTTGAATAAATCTTGAGTAAAGTAGTTTATTTGGGTAGATTAGCAAAGAGTATTCTTGTTGATTTATTTATGTTGGATAGCTAGTTGTTTGAAGTATTTCAGGTTGTTAGTTTATCCATACATATTATGTATTCCATGCTTCACCATTTGTCTTGAGTTTTGCAGGTTTACCTCAAGGGATTGTTGGGAAAGCCTCAAGAAGGAGTCTTCCCTCAAAGCCTTCTCAAACTCCTAGCTTTACTTAGTCTTATTTTTTGCTCACATTTTATTTATATTTCAGTTTGATAACCATCTTAGATAGGTCATATAATTTCAATTTCATTTGAAGATTTTTATGTGAAAAATTTCTGCGTAAAAAACAGAAATTTTTCTTAACATTTTTGTGTTGTGTAGCATTTCCAGCAAGCATTTGCTTGCTGGTTTTTGCAGATTCTTACCAGGAACAAGGGGATATGCTGCCCGAATTCACCCATACAACACTACAAAACAGCCTTCTTTGAGTGGGTAACGATTTCCATCTTTTCTCCACTCTTTTCTAGCATTGTAGCAAGCCCCCAGGAAGTTCCCTTGAGGCTTGCATTCTCTTGTATTTAGTTTCATTCTTGTAAGTTATTTCAACAAACCTTTGTTGCCTACACCTTGGGAGAGTAATTGGCTCAGCCAACCCCCTCAAAATCGTTGGGCTAGGACTTAGTTCTATTTTTGCATTTGTTATTTTTTTTGCCCCAATTGCCATTAGGACAAGGTTGTGTGGCTAGTTTGTTCTAATAATAATTGTGTTTACATTCCAACCGTCTTTGGCACAACATTCGTAGGTTTGCCTTCACCTTGTGCCATTGTGAGTGGTTTGCATCTATTTTCAAAGTTTTGCTTAACTAATTGCCTACACCTTGGGAGAGACATCCCCATATCGTATGGCTAGGATGGTCATAATGTGTTGATGGATTTTATTGTTGACATGGTTAAAATCTTCTAGAGTAGACATCACACATATACTCATCTTAGTTTAATCTTTAGACATCACACATATACTCATCTTAGTTGAAGCCCTCAAGGCATATTTCCATTTACATGCTCTAGTTTTCTTGGCAGCAAGTATTTCAATCTTTAGCATGCTATCTTCAATGGGATAACTTACATGGCTAAATGGTGATAATCTAAAGCATTTTTGTGTTATAATTGGCAAGTTGTTCTTGTCTTTCACTTTACTTTTCCTTCAAGTTTACATGCATACATGGTTAAGTGGATGATGATATGAATGTCTTTACTTTCAGTTTTTCTTTACATGTTGTAGATGCTTCATATGCTTTAATTTCATAATCTGCAACACACTCTTTCACAGTTGTTGACCACCTATTCAGCTAGGGGGTCAACTCATGTGCCATGAAGATGCATCACCAGATGCAAATTTGTTGAAGACAGTATTGGTTCTATTTGGGCATTTGATGCTCCAGCACAAATTTTGTAAACGAAATTTCCGCACCCCTGCGTGGGTTGATAATGTAATAAGTCTGCATGGATCATAGTTAGGTCAGGTACCTTGGGATGTTTTCATTGGGAGAGTTCCTTTCACCGAGGGTTTTTTATCCTCAGGTTGTCAACCGGGCTTTCGGGCCTGGCTGACTTCTCTTGAGTTTTTCCCTCCACACATGCAATAATTCCTCCAAAGTGGTGAACGGCGTTCTAATGGTCTCATCCTTTGGTAGCTATTGTTTAGGAATGTTGTAAATGACCATGCCAGACAGTGTAGAAAGTTTCGCAGAATTTCGTCGAGTCTAGATAGGTTTTTTTTAATAAATTAAATTTTTAATAATTTAATTAATTAATTATTTTTTGAGCTAATATTGTAAAAACTGGGTCTTTGGGCTTTTGATAGGGGTATTTGTGCTCAAAAGAAATGGAATAGCACCCCCTACAGCCATAGACCAAGTTTCAGCTCAGTCGGACAAAGTTTACTATGTCTTTGTCCACTCAGAGTCAGAGTCAGTCAAAACAACAATTTTAATTGCTAAGGTGACATTATCAAAATGTCAAAACTATTGTAATTTTGAGTTATTGAGTAAGTGTGAAGGTGGTAAAGAGCAAGTTAGACCCTCCTAACCTACCCAAACCCAACCAAACAACTTTACAACTTAATTCAACCCTTTACCTTACCCCCTCACTTCTCTAGCTCACGCCCTAGGGGGAAAAACGTCCCCCTTCACTCCAAACTCTTGAGTTAACCCTTGAGTGGTTGAGTGGGCCCCTCTTAAGTGAGGTGCGCCCTTCCTAAACCCTAACAACCCCCTAACCTAGCTCCCTCACACCTCAATTCACTCCCTAACCTCACGCCCTCTCCTTAGCTTGCGCCCCCTTTGGTGGAAACACTCACCCACTCACCCAAACCTAAAATAAACACCCAAATTAGAACGTGGGCCCTCCTAACTTACCTAGTGCGCCCCCCTTAACCTAGTTTCTAACCTATCCTTTGCCCACACCTCTCCAACTCACCAATCCACTACCAAAACCCTACTTTGGGTGCCCCTCTCGTTGAGATGTGCTCTCTTGCTCTTGATTTGACACTTGGACTTCATCCAAGTGCCTTCACTTTGCCTCTAGAGGTATAAAGAGAACCCCTCCTCACCCTTTTTCCTCACCATTCTTTGAGCTAGAGTTATGCTACCGAATTCTTGTCATCTTTCTTGCTCTTGCCATCTTCCACTCACTCATTTCTCTTGAGATCTTTGGAGCAATTAGTTGCTTCAAGGTTCTCACATTTTGTATTCAATAAACAAAAAGCTTTGGAGGATCTTGGACCAATATAGATTAGTCATGTTTGTCCATTGCATATGAGGTGATTTTGTTCATTTACATCTTGTAGGTTTCTAGCTAGTATCTTGGATAAATTAGTTTATTTGGGTAGATCAAATAGACATTAGTGTTGATGATCTATGTATGTTGGTTGGCTAGGATTGTGAATTAGTTCATTTTTGTTATTCTAATCATCATACTATACTGTTTTGAACTCACATTTTGTCTTAGTGTGCAGATTTTTCTCACAAGGGTTGGTTGGGAGAGACTTTAGAGCAGTTTCCAGCCAAAGTTTGCACAAACTCTTTGCCTTTTGATTTTGATCTGATATATTGCTGTCATTTCATTCCATTTTCTGTAGCTAACATTCTCTTAGATAGGTCATTAAAATATCAACTTTTTATTTGCAGATTTTTATGTAAAAAAATTCTGTGTAAAAACAGAATTTTTTTGACATTTTGGGTGTGTTGCCGTCCTAATGCACACTTGCTAACGTGAGCTAAGTCCAACTCACTTAGTGTGCCCTCAGAGACACAATGTCTAAGTTCCAAGTCCACACTGTCACCTTGACTCACTCATTTTCTCTTGAGATTTTTGGAGCAATTAGTTGCCCAATCTTCTCACATTTTTGGATGCAATAAAGAAAGCTTTGGAGGAACTTTGGATTGCTAAGATTAGTCTTGTGGTCAACTAAACATGAGGTGATCTTGTTCCTTTTTCATTGTGTGGTTTATATGCTTGCATCTTTGGTAAACTAGTTTATTGAAGTAGGTCAAATATACATTAGTGTTGATGATCTATGTATTGCTGATTAGATAGGGTTATGAATTAGTTCAGATTTCTATACTAATCATCATACTATGCTGCTATAAATTCACATTGTGTTTGAGTTGCAGATTTGTCTCACAGTTTGTGGCTTGGAAGAGACTTTAAAGCAGATTTCAGCCATCACTTGCACAAACTCCTTGCTCTTTCTTTTACATCTGATATATTGTTGTCATTCCATCTTGTTTTCTGTAGCTAGCTACCTCTTAGATAGGTCAAAAAAATTACTTTTATATTTCTGATATCATTGCTGGAAATTTCTGTGTAAAAACAGAAATTTCTGTAACAATATTTGGTGTTTTTGCAACATTTCCAGCAAGCTTTTGCTTGTTGTTTTTTGCAGGGTATTGACAGATTTTAAGGAGCAAGCTGCCAAGAAACACCTAGGAGGATTCCCAAACACCTCTTCTTGGTTTGGGTAACATTTCTCTTTACCTTTTCTTTCAAATTTCTAAGTTTCTAATCATTTTTCTTCACTTTTGGGATCCTAAAAAAATAAATTTAATTTAGATTAGTTGTTTATAATTTAACCTAAGCTATTCTTTTGTTCATATAATCTTAGTTTAGTTTCCATTTCATTCATTAATTTGTTAATAACCTAAGCTACCCTCCTTGACCAACATTGGAAGGCATTGCCACCACCTTGGCTATTGTAGTGGTGTTTCCTTTTTTAGTTTTGTTTTTTTTTT
>ML779377.1:1174874-1188214 GCA_009831015.1 Picea engelmannii
TTTATATTATATATGTGACGTCCCCCCGTCCCCCATTTCCCAAAAAATCCCTAAAATTTGGGGGTACTCGCGTCACGTCCCCCTTGTGCGTCTCCCCGCACCCTCGTCCCCCCGTCCCCCCGTCTTGGTGGAACATTGGTCTATCCACTACACAAGGGTCACCATCCTCCCCAAGCATGCCATAATCACTAGCATTTGCAAGTCTGCAAGAGTCACTGTCCTCCTCAAGCGTGTCAGAATCACTAGCCTCTGTACTGGAGTCACTATCACTAGCCTCTGTGCAAGAGTCACTATCATCATCAAACTGCTCCAGATAAGCATCAATCGCTCCATCCTCACCTACCTTATCATCACTGTCATAGTGCACCTCAATAATATGCTTTTTACCCTTACCTCTACACCTATGATCTGGTTCCCAAGGACACTTGCAACTGTAGCAAAGTTGCGTGCTCCTAATGGGTGTGAGGTTACTCTGTGCTTCTCTCCATCTAGCTGTTGTGGCCATGTATTCCTCCGTCTGCTTGACCTAGAATGTAATCTCATCTGTGCTCCACCTAGGATATTTCAAGGATAAATATTGTTGGAATGTTATTTGAGCCCTAGTTATCTCACTAAGGTCGTAGTAGTATTCCCATCTATTACGTACAGTCTCTCTAGTAAAATCCACAATATCCATCTCCTCTTATGGAAGACCCCTCTATGGCTCTGCATGCATGTGCTAATTCCCACTGGTTGGCAGGAATATAAGCTCTGATACCACTGTAATGTTCCCAAGCCAAGATGCAAAGAACATCACGGTTTTGGGTGTCTTTTAAAACTTTTATTGGTTGTGGCATTTCGTCAAACACTTCGCTGACCTACTTGTTTACATGTGTTTACTTCTAGAATGGCCTCTTGATTTCGGCCTTAGGGTTTATGTTGCTGATTTTATATGTGTTTTCAGCAATAAACAAGAAGATATAATCATGGAACATACCTCAACCATATGCAATATGATAGACAAGCCAAAACATCTCAAATCTGCTTTTATTCATGAAATAGAAGAACTTGCTACAATGAAGATGTCGATCTAGAATGCTCAACAGATGGCTAAGAAGATAGACAATAGAAGCTGCTACAAAATGCTCCAAAAGAAGACTACAATGAGCCTCCAAAGGCTGAATATACCAAGAATACCGATACCAGGGAGATCTGGGTCGTATGAAGTGTCAACCCCCAAGCTGGAAGATGCCACGCTCTGCTGAAACTGTCAAACCCTACAATTTCGGCCCTACTGTCAAGGACCTCCAAATGCTATTCTGAGGATGTCGAACTATAGATCGGGATGAGTGGAAGCCCCTCCTAAAGTCTCAAACCGAAATACCAAGGGAAACTCTTCCAAATGCTAAATCCTCCAAGTGAGTTGCGCCCTCTTCAAACTGTCAAACCCTACAATTTCGGCCCTGATGAAGGAGGCCTCCAAATGAGTACAAACTCAGCCAAATGATAGATTGGGGTGATAGGATCCCCCTCCTAAAGTCTCAGGCCGAAATGCTATGGATAACTCCTCCAAACTGAGTAGATCTGAATCTCAAAAATGCCCTCCTTCTCTCCAATTCGTCCCACTACTCTAGGAAATAATTTGAACCATAAAGCTCTCTCAAGAGGCACTAGAAATCATGGCTAAGGCCCTGCAAGTAAAACCCAAATGCTCAAATGTCCAAGATCCCTCTCAAACTCTTACAACGAACCTTCCCTCAAGAATGGTGTGCCCCCCCCCCCTTGCTGGAAACCCCAAATGGTGCGCCCCTCTTCCTTCATGTGCCTGTGGCTGGTGTAGAACCCGCCTGCACTGATGTAGAACTGAACTAGAATCGTGTGGGAGAGTATTGCATCTCCGAGACCAAGCTTGGGACAAGCTAGGTGGAATCTTTCACCACCGAATCATCCTCTAGGGTTTGTTAAGTCAAAACCCTCAAAACCCCCAATGTTGGGCTCACTAGCTAGAAGCCAGATATCAAAATATGATCATACATGAATCCATGAGTAGAGGCCCTTGCCTTTCCTTTATACTTTTTGCTCCTCTTGTCCCTCCAAAATGACTTTCATTTTATTAATATTTAATTAGTTAATTAATAAACCTTTTTACCTCTGAAAAACACCTTATCTCTCCTTGTGGCTTCCCTAGCTACTTAAAGTCACTTCTCGCCATCCTATCATATAGTGTTGTTCCTCCCGATTCCAATAAGTTATTACATTGAGAGGCTCCTCCAAGTATTGTGCCCAAAATGACCTCTTCACTGAATTTAATTGACTTATAGCAAAAAATACTCAAAACCATGGAAATCGTCAGAATGCCACGTAACCAAAACCAATCTATGCGGAATGGCTCATAATGATGAAATAGGATGAGCAATGCAAGTTGGACCCCACAATGCCTCTCAATAACCCCTGTACTCGCTATAACATCCATCTGGCTACTCTGGTCATCATAAACCTCTACACTGTGATGATGTCCCAAAGTGGGGACATTACACATTGTATGCTTTCTACTAACTACAACATAGGCAGTGTTATCCCCCATTCATAGGTATAACTAAGGAGATGATGTCTCGAGGCCCTCAGGTTGCAGACATGGAGTACTGAGAGGCAGATGAGCGGGCATGGGACCCTATCCACCACTCCCAGCTTGGCCCACAGAGGAAAACAAGTTTTGCTCCATGAGGTAACAAGTTCGGTGTCATGGTAAGTGTCATTTTAATATTTGGAGCATTTGAACATGTTGCTAAGGATCCTTTCTTGATTTTGAAAACATTTGCTTGGAAATTATGCTTTTTTCCCTATTTCACCTTGGTGAGTGTCATGATTTCCTAGTAAGTGGCCACCTTCAAGGAAAGGGTTGCTACTAGGGGTTCTCCATGAATTTGATTATCCATTGGAGATGACTCGCTAGCCTTACCAGCCCCAACATTTGACTTTGGAGGCCATACTCTTCTCCTTTGGGGCATGACGTCATCACTTGGAAGGCTAGGGTTTGGTAGAAAAAGTTTTTTTTTTTATGGTGATGTGGCTTGGATTGATGGAGAGAGAGACACTTGGCATGCATATGACATTTATTAGTAGGATATATGGCCTTTGGAGGCCCAACGATTTTGACCCTAGACCAAAACGTCTCTCCTAGTGGCCCAGCATTACTCTTTAAGGCATGACGTCACCCCTAAAAGAGGATTTTCTTTTTGTAATTTTGCGTTTTAAAGTTGAAAAGGAAAAAAGAGGAGGTCGGCCTCCCTAATTTTTTGTTGACATTTTGAATTGTGGACAAATGGGTTTTAGGTGACCTCCTATAAAAAGAGATCACCCCATTTTCATTTTACACATAACTCACTTGAGAATTACATATTGTATGGCTGAAATTTTCGCCCTACTTGGGCATTTTGCTCTATCTCTCTCTTGAATCTCTCATGGGGATGCTAGTACTTGTTTTTTGGTAAACGAAGCTAAGGCGCTATCTCTTGGATGCTTGTTCTTGGTAATTTTGGTGGAATACGCTTGATAAGAAAGGGTTTATTCATACCTTTTTTTTGGAATGGTAAGGAATTTCTGCATTTGTCTAAACCCTTTGGAGGAGTATAAAGGCATACACCCTCCATCAAGACTACTTTGTTATCATTGAATAACTACTTTGCAAACGTTGATAGGAGGAGTAAAAAGGCTTACACCCTCCTAGATTTACCTTGCTAGTTTTGTTTTCTCTAGGGAGTAAAAAGGCTTACAGCCCTAGAGAAGTAACACAACTACCTCTTACACAAGATGAAGAAAGTTGAGGTCCTAACAGACTGCCAACTAGGATTGTCTTCCTGAGTTTGGCTCTAAGTTTCAACTGTCAAATAAGTCTTTGTTGTTGTTTTATAACAGCAAATTGTTCAGGAACTTTTATGTTGTTTTGTTAAGGTTACATAAGCTTTTAAGGTGCTCTAGCATGTAGTTTTAGTAGCCAATAGGTTAGCACATGCATACCTTAAATGTATAACACACCTCTAGATCTTTACAACTGAAATAATGTTGTTCTAAACTCTAGCATACA
The DNA here is from genome assembly GCA_009831015.1 of Picea engelmannii. Taxonomy (NCBI): domain Eukaryota; kingdom Viridiplantae; phylum Streptophyta; class Pinopsida; order Pinales; family Pinaceae; genus Picea; species Picea engelmannii. The sequence goes on from ML779377.1 coordinate 1,178,938, forward strand.
TGAAAATAGGACACAATAGTTTTTGGTCCACACGACCCTGGATAAAACCCCCCCCGGGGAAAACAACATTGAAATATAAGTCTATATATGTGATGTAAAGAATGTGAGATACAACAAGTACATGAAACAAATGAACCTGATACAATGGAAGCCCCTCTCAAGCTGCTATACAAGTCCAAGAAGGTGAATGTGCCCAAGCATGGTGTGCCCTTCTCCTTTGTTGCTCAATCCCACTGAAAGCTTGTACCCTTGCTCCTTGAAGCCTTGTAGAAGAAACCCTTGCACACAGATCTGACCTTGTGTGCTACCTCTCCAACAAAACACTCCTCAAAGCAATCTGACAAGTGCAAGACCTCCCTGCTAGATGTGTGCCCTCCTCCTATAGTCCGCCCTCCTCCAAGCAAGCATCAACACCACAAAATAATGGAAGCCAAAGCCTCTTAGAGCCCTCCATGGAAGGAGGCGGCCTTGAAACCCTCATCCATTGCTTCCATTTCCATCTCCATTGCTCTCCTCTTCCTCTCCAAGTGAACAAAAGATAGAATGAGCCTCTCTTGACCCTATGCGCCCCCTCTTGAACCTCCATAAGGAAACCTAAGAGATGGATGGCTAAGATCTCTCCATCCATTCTCTAATCAAAGGTTGAGATCATCCCACAATAATCTCACTCACAAACCCACTTTGGGTTAAGTTCCCTAAGTTCACTTTATGTCCCTTCATTCACCCACAAAGTGAATAATTAGTCACTTTTGCCTAAGTGACAAAAATTCAACTTTTTGACTTAAGTTAAGTCAAAGTTGAATTAGACATAAAGTACAAGGTACATAGTGCCAGAGTATTTCCCACTTGTGGTTAAAGACTCAAAACCACAAGGGGACCACTTCCCAAGGTACCTAGATCTCAACACGAGAGACTCCATAACCCAATTGATTTGGCCCTAGTCTAATTTGCTTTGGAGATATAAAATCATTGCATTGGTATGCATGAAATGTTGAGATATTGCAGTTGTCTAAGTTGGAATTGATTCTATATGTTATAAGTTTTCTTGTGCCCTAGGGGTGTCTTGATTAGCCAAGAAATTCTCTTTGTTGTTACAAATGAATGCTACGGCCATTAGGGTTGGTTGCAGCAAACTCATCTTCTTTGCAGCAAACTTGTTAATTTTTGTGGTTAGATCTTGCTGTTGTAGCAGTTATTTGCTACATCCACTTGGCTGTCATAATAACTTGCTGATAACACTTAATAAACAGCCCTAAATATCATCAAAGTCTTGGCTAAATCGTTGGAAGTTCAACTAATCATTACTAGCTTTATTTCCAGCATCTTGTATTTGATTTTTGATGGTTAGATTTGCAGCTATTGTAATCATTTGTTGCTGATATATATATTTCCATACTGCTGCAATTTGGGATAGCAAGGGTTCTTGCTTGATCCCCTTTGATTTAAGGCTTGTATATCTATCGTTTGTCTTGTTCTGGGCAGGGCTAACATTGTTTTGCAGGTACATAACGCTTGGCAACCATTCTCCATCTACAAGACTCATTCTCAAGCCTTATTCCTTCTCCAATCTTGACCTATAGGGGTGTTCATTGATCATCATTTCACTTTCCATCTCAATCCCCCTAGGGTCACCGGGATTACCCCCTTGTGGTGATTTTATCATCACTAAAGCGAGGGGAGTGTTTATCTAAGGTGATAGTGGGTAGGTACTCCCGTAGTTGTCACACTTCCGTGGATTGGATTGGGCTTTGCCCAAGCTACAGATTATGCGACAACATGCAGCATGTTCAAAGAATAATTAAATGCAGTTGATTGAAGTAACAATTATAGAAACATAAAGGATTCTTTATTTTCTTTTCTTTTTTTATTTATATGTGCATGTGTGCAAATGTGCATGTTATAATCAAAGTATCCAACCTTCCTTGTTTTCCTCTTTCATTTTCTATTTTCCAACATGTCAATTAGATTGCATAGTGTTAAAATATTGTGTAACTGCAAAGAATATTCTTATCCCCTTTTGTGGATAAAGATAAAATATATTTATTATTGATTAGATCAATCCCCTTTTGTGGATTGATCATGTCGGTCATTGTAATTGACCAAATCCCCTTTTGCGGATTGGTCAAACCCTAATTGTAATAGGCTAAATAAGAAGTCGGCCCCAGTATATATTAAAGAGGCCCTAGAATATATTAAAGGTGGTTATAACCACCCAGAAGAAGAAGTCGGCCCTACCAATGAAGAGACACTTCCACATGTGCCAAAATTGTATAAATAAGAGAGGCCAGCGCCTCATTTGAACACACACTTAGTTCACTCATCTAGTGCGTAAGTTTTGAAGGAAGCTGCAGTTGCCGATTGCCGGAAGAAGGAAGAGAGAGAGGCGTGTTGCTCAGTGTTGGATATTCTCTGTTGTCTGGTTCATTATCTTGGCATTGTATTGGCTATCTATATTAAGGAAGTTTTGTTGGGTTTTCTTTCCCTTGAGGGTTTCCCAGGATAAATACTTGTGTACTCTTGTGATTGTGTTTCTCTCAGTGATCATGTCTATGTTATTGTTATCTAGTAAATTGAAAGTAACCTAATAATAGCAGAAACTTTAACACATAGGTAGGTTAGGCTGAGGCCTATACATTGAATTCAAAATTATCATATCTATAAAGCATATTTATTGTGGTTGAAGGACTGATTGCAGTCCATCACTGGCAAAAAAATAACACGTACACTCGAGAAAGTAAAAGTGAAAAAATGGCATCATTTATTTTCCTTCCATTTGAACTACTAGGAAATATAGTACTGACTGAATTTTATTGTTTTAATTTGTATACCTTTTAATGGAGATGCTTAAAGCATTCCCAGAGAAATTTGTTACATATTGCAATGACTGCATTTTTCCAATTTGGGGACCTTGATATAATCTCTTTCATCTTTAACGTTAACTGACCCCCTTATATTTTATAGAAATCTTCTTCAACTACACTAGAACTCGTGTCTTTTGGATAAGGCTATTTCGCAGATGCTAATGTTTTCGATTCTATTAATATAAACTAACCAATGAAAAATAAATTAAAGTTGAAAAAACTGTGTGAAGCACGTCGTGATATACAATAGGATTAGTTGGATTGGCTGCTTAGCTTGAACCAAAAAACTGTGAGCTAGAATTTGGTTGACTCAGGGATTTGTTTTAGAATTTTCATATTTAATAAGAATATTTTCTCATTTAAAAGATTGACTGCTGTCCATGACCAGCAAGAAAATGACAAAGTTGTTCAATTGAGAAAACAAAATGACAAGATTAGATCTTTTATTTTCCTTCCATTTAAACACTATGAAATACACTTAATCAAATTCAAAGTTTTATTCTTTGTACCTTTGATAAGATTATTAAAGCATTACTACCACTGCAGCTATATAAGCGAGCATTAAACTTAATTAACTTTAACTGAAGGTATTAACAACATGACATGAAATGGAAAAAATCTTATCGTTTATCTACTTGTGAGAAATGGCCTTTAATTGCATGTTTGATGTTTAACAATCAAATGTTTTCAACAATGTATAAGGATGCCACCAAAATTCTCAAAGGCACGTTATCATTACGAAAAAAGTTAGTCGACTGAAATCCTCTCAAGCAAGCCTTTTCATCAAGATGTTAACATATGAAATAAACATGGCACCAATCATAACATGATCATAAGTTGGGAGAATGAACATACTCATGTGTGTAGCTATGTGTACCTTTGTTATGGTCAAAAGGGAATTCATCTACACACAACGACTTGTATCCAATGCTTTTTAGAACCAACCTGAAAGCAAAAGACAAGACTACAAAATAAAAATTCTTGGCAGAAAAATGCTTAAACCTAGACAACAGTACCATAAACCCAGAATTTTTATTGTGATTAAAGGTGATAGTAGTGCCTAAAGTTTGCAAGGGGTATAAGGAATTGGAAAAGGCTCAATGGGAGGCTGCCCTAGTAGAAAGGAAAGGGAAATTATGGCCGAAGCATACAACTCCAAATAACCCTCCCTTTGTTGTTGTTTAATTTCAAATGCCTACAAATGGAAATTCCTAGCATAGATAAATTCCAATGGCTACGAAAATTATACCGATCATGAGTGATTATAAAAGCATACAACAAAGTTTAGAAAAATATGCATCTAAATAAATATCTCAACGATAAGCATAGCAAAGTAGGAATGGTATTACCCGATTTGTTATCGCATAACCATGCATCAAGTATATATCATCAACAAAAACAGCATACACATGTAGAAGACTTCCTCATCTAATGAAGCACTTTAGTCTTTCATCCAATAGCTCCAAGAAAAAGTACAAGACAACAGTACCAACAGTCCAATGCTCAATCCTTCAACAACCATTACAAATGAGGAGAGCCTCTTATTTATAGAGTTTTAGGCTCAACCACCTCATAATAAAAAAATAATATCATGTTTGATGAGTCAAACAAGTAATAAAATATTCCTTCCATGAGAGAACTAAGGAGCTAGGGTGCATACCAAGGAGATTTATCTAACAAATAATAGTAAAATATCCTCAAGGAGAGGTGTGCCCAAGGGAATGGTGCAAGGTGGTTGCAACCATTCTCCAAAAATAGTACAAAGCAACCTCCGAGAAGTGCACCCTCTAAGAATAGCATGGGACAATGACAAAGCACAAAAATAATCCTCAACTAACACAAGCAGTCCACCAAGAGAAGGCATGCCATTCCAAAAATAGCATGAGACTATGTCAATGGAATAAACAAATAATCTCAAAGTGACAACTCATCCATGCAAATCTCAAACCATGTGAAAAATCTCCCAAAATAGCAAAAGCTCACTAGTTCCAAGTCAAACACTCTTGATCAAGGTGAAGACATAGTGTGAACAAGGCTTATTCAAAGGTGTAGGTGGACATTCTAGTGGAGCGTACCAACAAGCATGAAGTGCCAAGAAGATGGAGTCAACATGTGAATGGAAAAGTAGTTAGAATGAATTTGAAAGAGGACAAATGGACAGGGCACATACATAACTAACCCTCAAAAATTGTGCAAGCTTGACCACCTTCTCAAGATATGTGCCAAGTCAACAAGTGTGGCACGTGTGAGTGTGAAAAGGGCTAAAGAAATCCAACGAATCTCTCATGAGGGATACCACTAACAAAAAACACCTTTTAATGTTGAATTGCCTCAACATGTGTGCTAAAGGGGAGCACTACCCTCAAGTTATGTACATTATGAATTTTACCCTCAAGTTATGTACCTGATGAGACTGATTTCATTGGCATGTGTGATGTTGTTGTTTTTAGCAGTGCCTATTTTTAGGCATGCTATAGTTGGCAGTGATCTTATAGTAGTTAGCTTCATTTTCTATCTTTCCTATTTTTTAGGAGTTGGACTGCTACTTTTGGCATGCCTATATTTGGCATTAGTAATTTTGGCAGGTATGGGTCCTACACTCTTGGTTCCAGTGAACAGCCAAGAACTGGTTCGAACCAATGTTACATGTATCGTTATCGGGAATTTATCGTCGAGTGTCCAAAATTGAAATTATCGGCAATATAGGGGAAAATATCGGAAATTATTGGGAAATTTGAAAAAATACAAAAATAATCTTTCTTTTCAATTTTTTAAACTCATAAAGCAGCATCAACATCAAACAAACACATTGTTACGTAAATATGAAAACAAAACTTATATATAAGATGTATAAGATGTCAAATCGTACAACAGACATCGATATTAAAATATGATATTCGCCCTTGAATCATAAGTCTTGACAGGATAATACAAAATCACATCCAAACAAAAATAAATGATCTTATGAGATAAATCATGGCAATGAAAACAACGGATTTCCACTTGGTTGCTAGATGGAAAATGGTCATAGTATCCTCAAAGCTCAAACCAATGTTTTAAAACTTGGACTTAGACTCATATTGACTCGGGCTGATCTGATTTCAATGACTTGGTTTACTAAAAAATACACAAAATATTTAACTTTTAATGAAAAATTTATATTTTAAACATTCCAAACCATGATTCCAAAAAATTATTGAAATTTCAAAAGAAAGCATTATGAATAAATGAGCAAGATCATTTAAATGACAAGCTAAGTCACCAGACACGTGGACACGGGACACGGACATACGAGTGTCGGACATAGGCAAGGTGACCCCCAGAAACAGGACAGGGAGGACACGTTATATATATATATTAAAAAAAAAGAAAATAAATAAATAAATAATATATATATATATATATATATTAAATTATGAATTACACATACAAAAATGAAATAATTAATAAAATTGTAAACATTTCAATTTTACATGAATGATGATGATGATATCATGATACATATTACAAATTCATTATTCAATCATACAATGAATCATGATACATCATACAACTAGTAGTAAGTTCTAAGTTCTAACATAAATCATGAATCATGATAAATATTAAAATCATAATGACAAACATTGAAATTTGAAACACAAGAAATTCAAACCATAAACTGCAGTTTTCTCATTAAGTCATCAAAATCAAAATGTGTTACATAGACACCGACTCATGAGTCACTGCTACGGGCTACTATAGGTGTGAATGCCAGTGAAAAATACAAAATAAGGTAGAACCGTAGAACTAGATACTAGAACCGTATATGGAAGAATCCCATAGCACAAGACTGTCACTGGTCAGTAGTCATCTGAATCCATGTCATCATCATCAAAATCAACATCGTCGCCACTGCTCTCTCCAATCTCCGACTGCTCTGCATGATCATCCAATCCAATCTGTGGAATTGGATCTGCTACTGTGGAGGATGACCCCTCAAGAGGAATATCATCCTCAAAAGTGACCGGCTCTAGCACTGGGTCATTAAGATCCATGTTGGCCAATGCCAACGCAACAGTGTCGTCCAAACCCATATCATCAGGAAATACATCCCACATCTTCGTCTTTCCCTTCACCCACTCCTCCCTCTACCTGTAAATAAGACGGAGGTCGGTGTGCACATACACCATTGACTCTGCCCTAGACTGCTCAAGCCTGCTCTTCTTCAAACTGTACAAATTCCCATATGTGCTCCAATTCCTCTCACAACAAGAGGATGAAGTAACCTAAGAAAGGATCCTCATGGCTAACTCCTGTAGAGGAGGGCATGCTAACCCATGAGTTTCCCATCAAGCATGGGGCTTCTTAGCCCCCCTGTCTCTGAGCACATCATAGCTAGAAAATCTCTTGCTGGCAGTGGAAAAATCTATAAAGCCTGCCTCCACCTCATCAAAGGATGCTCTATCCTGATATATCCGTCTAAATGCCTCCTTCCACCCTTCTGAAAGCTCATGATCCATGTGAGGCGGGAATCTGCGTGATGTCCCACCACTGAGCCACTCGTTGTTGTAGTATTTGGGATTCAAAGAGTGAGCCAAGCAATGCAAAGGTGTGCAGTTCTTATTCCACCTGTTGATAAGAATATCTTGTATGGTGGTGAAAAAGATCTCTGCTGGTGTCCCATACTCAGGGAACTCATTATGTAAAATAATGGTCCTCATGGACTCAATCATGGAATCCCACCCCTCATAAACCTCTCCTAGGATGGGCTTGTCTGTGTCTACAAATCGTAACAAAGAGATGATAGGGTCCATGATCTTAATGGTAAGATCTACCCTCTCCCACCAAGCATCATCTAACATTGTATCCTTGACCTTTTTTGAAGAAGCTTGATTGGTCTTTCTCCAAAAAGACCAAAACTCTTAAATAACCATGGACCTAAGAGCGGCCTTGAAAATAACCATGTGCTCGTTTTACCATTGAAAATACCCTTGTCACCCAACCATAGGCCGAAGCCACCCTCTGAGCACCTTAACCTTGACAGAGAATCACTCCGGAAGCAAACCCTAGGCTAGATAGCCAAACAAAGGGTAGCGCACATTTTCCCAAGGATAGCGCATCAACAAGAGTTGATCAGATAGTCCAAACCCTAGCCAAGAGATAGTCCAGGCGTAACTGCTAGCTATAGCAACTGCAATGGCAGCTCTCCTCCAAACCTACGCAGAAACTAGGCAACTGCAGTGTGCACAAGTGTTGCTCTGCAATTCTATGACTGCCTGCCAGAATGAGAACTTGTAATGATCCCAAGCCATTATGCCAGGATCATCACAGTTTTGGTGTCTTTAAAAACTTTTGCTGAGTGAGGTATTTCGTCAAACACTTTGCTTACAGTTACGTTTAGAGTTTTACTGATGTGTTTATATGTGTGTTGCAGCAAATAACAAGAAGATACAATCATGGAACATACCTCAACCATATGCAATATGATAGACAAGCCAAAACATCCCAAATATGATTTTATTCATGAAATAAAGGAACCGGCTACAATGAAGATGTCGATCTGGAATGCTCAACAGATGGCTTCAAGATAGAAGTATGAGCTGCTACAAAAAGCTCCCGACAATACAAAATAAGCCTCCAAAGGATGGATAAGAGATGAAGACCAATGCCAAGGTAGATCTGGCCGTAGGAAGTGCAGAAACCCTAACTGGATGATGCCACGTCCTGCTAGAATGCTGAAGCCCCTCAACAATTCGGCCTGCTGCCAAATGTGTCCAATCACCCCAAGAAAGATGCCAAACAGTAGATCGGGTGATGGCAAGAACAACCCAGGAGCCCGAATCTCCAAGATCCCTCTCAAACCCTATGGATCTGAATCTCCTCCAATGTGTGGTGCGCCCTCCTGGATGGTTGAAACCCTAATAATTCGGCCTCTCTCCTAGAGACCTCCAATGGCTCCACAAATCGGCTAGAATGATAGATCGGGATGCTGTAATGGAAACCCAAGTGCTCAAATCATCAAAGGACCTGCTAGACCCTTGGATCTAGCCACCCTCCAAGAAATGGTGTGCCCTCCTCTTGGGAAATCGTCCCAATCTCAATACAAATAAACCCTCCGCTGAAATGCCTCCGGAAACAACCAAGAATGATGCCAAGACACCTGCAAGGAAAACCCAATACCTGGAATTCCTGAAATCTCTTCTCCTCAGCTAGAATGAATCCTCCCTCAAAGGATGGTGAGCCCCTCTTGCTAGAAACCCTAAACTGGCGCGCCCTCTCTCTATCTGCACATGTAACTGATGTAGAATCCTCCTGCAACTGAGTAGATCTGGAACTAGAATGGTGTGGGAGCGTATTGCATCTCCGAGACCAAGCTTGGGACAAGCTAGGTGGAATCTTTCACCACTGAATCGTCCTCTAGGGTTTGTTAAGTCAAA
>ML779377.1:1204624-1229945 GCA_009831015.1 Picea engelmannii
ATTCATCTTCATGTCACGGAGCTCGTTCTTCAGACTCATAACTTGTCCAATGTTTCTGACCGAGAAGAGATTTGTTAGGGCATCGTACATCTTCTTCGATGAGTCAAGATGGGAGATGTAGGGTATCAAGTGGTCTTTTATAGTTTCCACTATGATACTCATAGCATTGATGTCACCGTCTTTGAACTTCTCTGTAGCTGCAACGTTCTGCGGTTCCTTCTCTTTCCCTTCTTCAAACTCTGGTTTCACGATATCCAGCACTTTATTCTTGGCAAGGATGAGATCAATCCTTGTCTTCCACACGCTGAAGTTAGAAGCTCCATCTAACTTGTTCTCTGACTTCATAGAGTAAGTCATGGCTGCTTTGACTTGGTCAACCATAGATTTGACCAAAAGCTCAAACTTCACGTCTTGGCTTTCTGAGAGGACCAGAAGATGCGCTAGGCTAGGGTGCACTGATCTATACGGAGATTAGGTCAATCCCTTCATTTAAGGTGCCTCAACAAGAGGATTAGGGTTTCTGTAACTGCACCTGCTAGTAACCCTAGCGGCAGTGCTATGGTGACTACTCCTGCTAGAAACCCTAGCAGCAGTTCTTCAACGAGCTTAATATCCTTACGGCTATGTTTCCTTCCAGCGGTTAGACTGAATGAAGGAGGTGTGGGCCCATAACCTGTTAGAATATAAGTGGATGTGCTCATTTTACCATTGACAATACCCTTGTCACCCAACCATAGGCCGAAGCCACCCTCCGAGCACCTTAACCTTGACAAAGAATCACTCTGGAAGCAAACCCTAGGCTAGATAGCCAAACAAAGGGTAGCGCACCTTTCCCCAAGGATAGCGCATCAACAAGAGTTGATCATATAGTCCAAACCCTAGCCAAGAGATAGTCCAGGTGTAACTGCTACCTGCAGCAGCTGCAACGGCAGCTCTCCTCCAAACCTACGCAGAAACTAGGCAACTGCAATGCGCACAAGTGTTGCTCTGCAATTCTGAGACTACCTGCCAAAATGAGAACGGACCTCCTATATTTATACTAATTCTGGCTAACTGCCTAGGCTGACTTCTCATTCTGGGTATCTGTCTGTTCAGTATATATTATTATTTCTGGCCGACTTCTTCTCTTGGAGGCTAATAACCTAATATAAATTATCTTCTTGAGTCGACAAGTTTTCTAGGGTTATTAGCCAACTCATTAGGGTTTCTACTTGCTTCTCGGAGTATTCTATCCTTGTCAGGTTTACACGTGGAGGTAAATACCTCCCACAGCTACCATAATATCAACAGAAAGAGGAGGAAAACCGTGTATCTGCAACCTTCAACAATGATAGTTGTGTGTACTTCTTATAGATTGCGAGGGCATTGGTATGATTTTGTACAAAATTGCGGATATGACGTGCATCCTCAATAAGACTTCCGATCCATGTCACATCCGAAGTAATGGATTTAAGTGCTAAATTCAAGGCATGAACAATGCAAGGTGTCCAAAATATTTGTGGATATTTAGCTTCCACAACCATGCCAGCAGCCTTGCAAACAGGTGCATTATTTGTAATAATTTGCACACAAGAATCAACACCTACATCTTCAATAACTTTAATTAACAACTCACCCATATATTGTGCATCCTTGTATTTTCCAAGAGCATACACCGCTTTCAAGAAAATTGGTCCATTCAAGGAAGACCCCATGAAGTTGATGAGTGGACGTCGTGTTGCATCTATCCATCCATCTGAAACAATACTAACACCAGATGCGGGCCAAGCTGCTTTAATAGGCTCTAGCATTTTATCCACCTGCCTCTTTGCCTTAACCAACAATGTGGTTCTAAGCCTCTCTGAACTAGGAGGCATGTACCATGTTGGAGCCCCTTGAGTTAGACTTAGACACATCTCAATAAACAAAGGAGACTGTGCCACATTAAATGAGATGAAGTTGAGATAGAAAAAAAACCCAATGGTAAGATCCAACTCATCTCGCCTCTCTTGCTGAAATATCTTGTCCATTGGACCCATTGCAGGCCTCTTTCTTGTTGTGTCAGTCCCACCCCCAAATGGGTATTTGCTAGATGGTTTCCTCAAGAATGGAAGAGGATCCTCATTCTTGTTTTTCCTAGATGTTGCTGCCACAATCCCCTCGCAAACATTGACCTCTCTTTCCAGTTCTCTTTGTTCAGATGCACTCACTCCTTGACATGCTCCAAGTCCACAAGGTGTGCCCAACAAATGGCCCTTTACTCGGAAGTAGGTGCTTGTAAATTGAGATTTGCAAAAGCTACTTGTCCAAAGAATATTACCTCCCCCCTTTAACTTGGACCCGGGCCCTTGATGTCTTGTGACATACTTCCACAATGGATACTTTGATTCTTGGGCTTGTTGCCTTGCTAAAACAGCATGTTTTTCAGCCTCTGAACTTGTTGTTGCAGCCCCACTTCCAGCAGATGGAACACCAGTTGACCCTGTTAAAAATGAAGGAAGGGGGACAACAATATTAGGAAAATCCCTCCCTTTCTTTTTCCCTCTTCTTGCTGCCCTTGATGATTGAGCCATGACTGTTGTAGCAAAGTTCTTGGACTGCTGCAATAGAAAAATACTTGAAGAATGGTGGACAAATCCACTTGCTTGGCACTTGGAATCCCTTCTCACACTCCACCAAACCTCTTTGATGCACTCTAAGTCTCTTGCTGCTCCAACCTGTGGGTTAAATGAGTGAAATGAGGAGAGGAAACCCTCTTTTGAAGGCCCACGGCACGCTTTTCTGAGGGACACGTGTCCTATAATCGTGACACGAAATTAGGTGGTGTCGGACACGATTTTAGTTTTTGTCCCATACACATGACACGCACATGCATAGAATCCGACACGTGTCAGATCGAATCGTGTCGGATTCGACGGACACAAGACACGGAGGGGGTTTAGGACATGTCCTGTGACTTAGATGACAAGCATTGCTCCACCATCGCTTATATCGGGATCTTCATCATTAGTATCACCCTTTGCCTCTTGTCTAACCTTTGCCTCTACCTCGATCCTCTAGGGACATCAATCAACACCACCCTATTTTTATGAAACCAGCTAAGCCAAGCCTTATAATATGGTAGAAAAAGCTTAACATGCTTAATCAATGATTTTCGTTTGAGTGAAGGGTACATTTTTGCTAAGGCCGTGACAGAAGAGTTCAACAATCAATACCACCAACATCAAGGTATATAAAGGGCTTGGTGCACTTGATTAAATGCTAATCGCATACCCTCATACATGATAGAATCCAATGAAAATGTTGCAATCCTACCAATCCTGAAATCCTAAAAACTCTTAAGTTTGCTAAATTTTGAATGTGATATGAAATTCTACTTTCTCCATATGAAGTCCGATGATGTTGGAACCACTCTCAAACATCCTGAAACAATTAATGGTAATGTTAAAAATTTAAGTAAAAGGATAAAAAGGAAAGACAAAGGAAATGTCAACTTTTACTTGCCATTAGTTGCCAGAATTTTTGGTCAAATTGCGTGAGGCAAAACTCACTTTTGCAAAATGAGGGTTAAAAGACCAAGATTTTGGTTAATAAGGTGATATTGATGCAAACAGGGCGATAATTTCCAATTTATCGCAATAATTACCCAATTTATCGCGATAATTTGAATTTATAGCGATAAATTCAAATTATCGAAATTATCGTGATTATTTTAGGCGATATTATCGTCAAGGTTGGTTTTGGCGATATTATTGCGATAATTTCGATAATATTGCAATAAGTGTGACACATGGCAACCATTGCAAGGCTTGTCTCATCAAGAAAACCTTAGGTTGTTCTCTTTTGGTATATTTGGCAATTTGTTAATTTTGGTTTCCTCTCATGACTTCAGTTCTATCTGCAGTGGTTGACTCATTACCATTTATGAAACCTAGGTCTCCTAGCTAAAATTGGATGCTTTCCTATTTCTCTTTGCTAACTTTGGAGAACTGGAAGTCTTGGAAAATTCCTATCTTTTAGCAAGTCAACCTATTTGACCAATTTGCATGGAAGATGGTCCAATTTGATATTTGGACAAGTCAGCTGACTTTAAAAATTCTTATTAATAGAGAGGCAGCAGGGCTATTTGAGAAGATGTCGACTTCATTTTCAGTTGCATGAGAGATATCTGATAGGTGATTGGAGTTTGACAAGTGTGAGGATTAGATATGCTAAAACCTTGACTTATTTTGCTAAAACAGCAATTCTAAGTCAACTTCTTCCGTTATAAATGGAATTCTGTGAGAGTTTGCATGAGTGATGCTTTATTTATGGTAGGTCAATCCTTGTTTATACTTGCTGGTACGAATTTAGAGGGTTTTTAACAGAGGTTGATAATGGGGTTATCAAGGACGGCCATATGTGTGGCCGTAGGAAGAGTGGAAGAGGAGTTTACTAATAGATCTGTGGACTTAATAAACAGTTAACAGCAGTTAAGAAGGTGCTGTAGTGGTGCTTATAATCAGCTTACATAACAGGACTGTCACCAAACAGCAGTAAACTAGGAGTTAAGGCGCTGATGATTGACAGGTACAGGGGCAACAGTGTGCTGTTTATGGCAGTTATGAGCAGTTTTGTCTTCATTTAGCTAGCTGCCAGCCAGTCATCCGTAGACTTTGCCTAGAAACAGGTCTGGGAATAATTTGTGACTGTTACGAAGCAGAGTTTAGAGTGATTCGCTCCACAGGTACAGCAGTGGGTTACTTTATTTTTGGCAATCCTTGTGGGCATGTACATAACAGCAGTTACAACTTACAAGTGCATGAACAGGATGTAAAGATTTGGGGTGTAAGGTTTTGTAAGAGAGGAGTGAATAGGACAGAGTGAGGGAGTTTTATCATTGAGCAGCAGCCAGCTTTCTTCTTTTTCCATTCATTCTTTCATTGCTGCCTCCACTCTGCGCAGTGCATGTCATGCAGCCAGTCATGTATTTGTCTTCATGATGCAAATAATCTTTTGACTAATACATTGATAGAGTTTGATTAAGCAGTGTCTTTACAGCTCTTCAAATTCAGTGGTCGAAATAGACTTCCTTTGTTGCAGTGGTGTGAGTGGCTTAAGTGCCTTTACTTCGATTTTGTTCACTTAAAGCACATGTCCATCTTCTTTTATCTTTTCATAGTTTAGCTGTGTGCACTGTGAAGTGCAATCTCTCGAATTATTTAATTTTAAATTTTTTTGTGTCCTTGGTTGATTGAACACTTATCAAGGACTAATACTTCATGTGCTGATCACTCATACTAACCACGCAAAGTTTTGTGTGTTGATGGTGCATGATTATTAAGGACAGCCCCCTGTGACTGGAGAACCACCAGTCCAAACGGAGGAGTAATTAGCAGTAACTTTAGGCTAATTACTTATAGTTGTTTCCTAGGTTTGCCTAGAGCAGATTTGAGAGATAACAAATTGGCACCATTGCCAAGGACATCATCAATCCTCGAATATTACAATGACAATGGTGAGTTTTTATTTATTGATTTATTTTATTTTGACTCACCTGGCGACTTCATTGCTGTAGGGTTGGGCCATACTAGATAATGAGCAGAGATCTCCAAATTTGATCATACACAAGACATAGTTCTGGGCCTTAGCGAACCTAAACACCTTTTCTAGAATGTGACTACATTTCTACCAAGAACTCCATCTGATTTAGTAAGCGTATCAAGTTCTTTGGTAAGTTCGTCTCCTGTCACTTCTACTTTTCCAATAAGCAATTTAGTGAGTGTTACTTCAACACTTTCTTTGGGTTCACGTTTGTTTTCATCTCAGTTAATACTGTGGCGGCACCTGGAAACCCAATGAGGTTTACTCTTACTGTATATGCCCCGTTGTGTTTTGCTGCAATTCGTAATCAACCTCAAGATATGCCTGCAAGTGAATATCAGAAGCATCTACCAAAGTTTGCAAGAAACAATGCAGTATCGGTTGATGACCACTTAACTGAATTTTTGAAATTTGTGGATGACTTGGAGGTGGGGTATGAGGATGTGGTGATGAAGATTTCCATGCAAACCCTTGAGGGGGATGCAAAACATGGTACAAATCCATTCTTGCTGCCTCCATTGACGGTTGGGATGCCTTTAGACAGAAGATTACAAAAAACTGGGGCTGCAAACAAGACAATTCTTTCTTATTAGTTGAATTTACCTCTATTTGTAAAGATGAAAATGAGACTGTGTCTGAATTCAATAATTGTTTTTCTAAACTTTATTCAAGGGTTCCTCACCCTGTACGTCCTAATGATGAATTTGCATTAATTTATTATTTAAGGCATTTGACGAATCGTTTGGTTTCTTTCTCAGGGAGAAGGATATCCATAATTTGGAGGAAGCCCTAGTTGTTGCTCTCAAATTGGAGAAAAATATCAATGCTGCCAAGAAAGTTCAACCAAGTTCTTCCAGGTTGTTTGATCCACGAGGCAGAGCATCCCAGGAGGTGAAGGAGGGGGTTGATTAGAACAGTTGGATACCGACAATGCTTGTTGATTTATTGCAAGATTTAAGCAATAAATGATCAGGTTAGTGAAAAATCTGCAAAATCAACAGGCTACCCTAAGTAATTAGAGAACATTTCAGCCAAGGCAGCCCCTTCCTAGGAGACCTCTCCAGTAGGAAAAGAAGGCAGAAGCTTCGAGGATTCTTGTGCCCATAACTAGTAATAATTTTGTTAGGTATCCTTCTTCTAGACAATATTACAAAGCTTGCAAGTTGCCTCATAATGAAGAAGGTTGTGGGGTGTTTTCCCAAACAACCTATCTATTTCCTCCGAACCATCCTGAAGATCTTTCCAATCAGCCCAAGGATAGTTTGAATATGTTATCTTTCATTGAGGATGACAACAACCCACATGTGTTGCAATTTTCCAACAATAAAGAGGGCAATCGACAGAAGTTACAAGCCTTGTAAATCTCACATCTATGTTCCACAAAATAAACCTTACTAGTACCTCCATAGTGCAATCAAGAAAGTACAAAAACATTTACTACAATATTCCTAAAAAAGCAAAAAACAAATTATATCTCCATGCAAACAGCTTATCTCAGATATTGTAATGTCCCCTTCCACTTGATCATGATGGGAGGATGACTTAGTAGCCTATATGACTCTCGTAGGCTATAGCCAGTGAAGAAAAGGGGGGAGTCAAGAGGTTTATTTGATGTCACCTAGCTAGGAGACGTTATATTTCTAAAATGGAATTTAATAAAAGAGTAAAAAAGTAACTTTTAGATTAATAGTTACTTAAACATGTTGATGTTTTGGTAGCTGCGGGAGGTATTTTCCTCCTGGACAACTTTTCTTAGAGAAGAAGAAGATTCCAAGAAGTCAAAGGAAGACCATTGAACAGTTGAAGAACACTCCGGAAAAGAATAAAGTGAAATAGAAGATCACAGAAGAGAAGTCGGCCCATAGGAAATAATAATAAAGTGGAAATATAATTTCCAGGAAGAGAAGTGGCCCACAGAAATAATAAAGACCCAAAATAAGAAGTCCCCAGACATGCACCCAGATTAGTATAAATACAAATCTAGTTCAGTTCATCTGTACAGTCGGGCAGTTCTCCTTCTGCAGTGCGCACTAGGCAGTTGCGGCAGTTTCGCTATTTCTGGTTTCTGGTTCTCTTGGAGAGTGCACCCCACTTGGGGAAGGATATTGGTTCTTGGTGATCTCTCTTGTGCGCTACCTCTGGAAGAGTTGCGCTAAGGTTGTGTGGTGTTGCCCAGTTGCTTCGTTCCAATTGCAGTTACAGTAGCAGTTGCAGTTGCCAGTTGTGAGAAGAGAAAAGTATTTGGTTCTTCATTGTTGGTTTTCTCTTGTGATTAGAGCCTGTTCATGGTTGTATTGGAATATTCTCTCTAAGAAAAGTTGGCAAGGTTTTTCCCCAAGTTTGGGGTTTTCCCAGGATAAATCTTTGTGTACTCTTGTGCTTGTTTATTTGTTGCTTATATACTTCAGTATACGATTATTGAATGTTTAAAGAAGATTAAAAATGCTATGGTAAATCTAATGTTAACGAAACTAATGAAAATCTAACATGGTTTCAGAGCTGGTTACCATCAGAACAGTCTAACCCGTGGAAGGAAGATCGTGAGATTTGCCACACTGCTGAGATTTGTCGCTGCACATGCAATTTGTCGTTGCACAGTTTTCTTTGTCAAGCTCATTGAGATTATGTACGCTGGGAAGTGTTCCCCATGTGTTTGTGAGATCCTAAACACATGTGGGAAGTACTATGTACTTTGTGCCTTGTACTTTATGTCTAATTTCACTTTGACTTAGGAGATTTAAGTCAAAAGTGAAATTTGGTCATTTAAGCCTAAAATGACTATTAATTCACTTTGTGGGTGAATTAGGAGACATAAAGTGAACTTAGGGAACTTAACCCAAAGTGGGTTTGAGAGTAAGATTATTATGGGATGATCACAACCTTTGATTGGACTTGCGATGGGATGATCTCAACGGTCCATCTTTTAGGTTTCCTTATGGAGGTTCAAGAGGGGCGCAAAGGGAAAGGACGAGCTCATTCACTCACTTGTTCACTTGGAGAGTTTGAGAAAGAGCATGAGCATGAGGTTTCAGACATTAGTTGAGGAAAGCTTGGGCGCTTCTATCCATGGAGGCAGCCAGCAAGCTTAGGGCCTCATTTATTTATTGGAGAGGTTCTTGCTTGGAGGAGGGCGCAGTTGGTGAGGAGGGCACACCATCAGCAGGGAGGACTTTCAGAGCTCAGATTGAAGTGAGGTTTGTTTCAGAGGGAGGCTACTTATCAGTATCAGAGTATTGTGGGAGGGTTTCTCCATCAGAACTTCCAGTTGGCAGTTGGCTCCAATTCAGTGGTCTTGACAGCATTTATGGAGGGCGCACCATCCTAGGGCGCTCTTGCTTTAGTTGGGCTTGTGTCGCAGCTTGGATCAAGCTGCTATTGTATCAGGTTCTTCTATATATTGTACTTGATGTATTCCACCTTCCATTCTCCCTATATATACACTTATATTCCAAACTGGTTTTCCCCGAGGGGGGTTTATTCAGGGTCATGTTGACCAAAAATACCTGTGTTCATTTTCATTTATGTAAGAGTTTAGAACTACAGTATTTTTCAGCAGTAAAGATCTCTAGGTGTGTTACATATATTTTGGTATGCATGTGCTAACCTTTGGTAACAAAAACTACATGCTAGAGCACCTAAATGGCCTATGTAACCGTAACAAATCAGCGAAGAAGTTACTGAACAGTTTGTTGTCCTAAAACAGCAGCAAACTATTGTTAGACAGTTGAAACTTAGAGCCAACTTGAGGTCAAAGACAAATCTAGTTGGTAGTTTGATAGGACCTGGAAAATCTTCATTATAAAGTCGATTGGGACAAACTCCACCACTGATCAACTCACCCTACTCTAGCACACCTACTACACTTCTCAAATTGACTTTTCGTCAAAATTATTTTTTTAAGGTTTTAGGCTTGTTGACATTTTCCTAGACATTGAACCTTATGATTCAGATTTCTAACTTTCTCTTATTAATGTAATGTCTCAGATTAGAAGATAAGTTGGATCATGTAATTGTATATAAGATGAGGGTGTTTGCAGGAAACATACACTTAGCAAAGGGACATTTATCCAAGCAGTGATAGTAGATCCAAAGGGATCTTAGATCTAGTGCACTCAGAGGAAGCCCAAGAGTTGGAGGCAGCAACGACAATGTCTCCTACAGTATATGACAACTCAAATGGGACAACAGCAACTAGAATCCAGGTTTGCATATCAGGTTTGATATTTTATATTGCTACAGCCCAAGTAAGTGTTGTAACTAGAATAGCAGTCTTCAGAGTTCTATTACTGCTATTGCTATCAAATGTTTAGTAACACTTGAATATTGTTGGTATTATGATCATTAAGTAAATGCTCATTATTCAGTACTAACAATGCACTTATTTACAAGATGAATTTATCTCCTCTGGGAGATGTTCTTGGTTGTTGACCTTATTCCAGGCATGTTATCTTGTAAATTCCATGGAGATATTGTTGTTCGTATTTCTTGTTATTGTATTTTTGTTTTGGCTCCTGTTCCAGGAAGGTCACAAGTGATAGCTATGAGAAGGAGCTACTATGACGATTGTTCTCGTTCTTGTTTTTATTATTGTTCTTATTATAAAGTATTATTTTTGTCTGTTGTTTCCCCTTGTTGTTGCTCTTGTTCCAGGCAGGTCACATGTGATAACTCTGAGAGGGAGATATAATGACGGTTGCAGGAGGCAACAGATTAGATGGTCTGTAGCTAAGACATGGAGCAGACTATCCAGACATAGAGTTGTGTACATGAGCGTACACATCCATGTAATGAAGGAGAAGAGGATGAAGTCAAAAACCTTCTGGTAGGAAGGGTACTTTTGCGGGATACAGAGTATCTCATATGGAGAGTGATTGTAAGGAGCAGAAGGCTCCGAAGATGACCGTACCAATCCCTCTAGATCAATTGATCACTCTTCAGATCATCAAGAAGAGCCAGAAGGGCCTACCCATAATCGTTGTAGTGACCAGGAAGAGACCAGCATGGTCCCGTGATACTCTATAGGATGCAAAGGGGATAGAGATATATGGCATTGATAAGCCATATCATGAGGAGGACGAGATGGCTCCACCAGTGGTGAGGCGGGAAGCCCCACCAAGTACTAGCTCAGAAGGAGCTAGAGTTCAGAGGGAGTCATCCCTCTAGATCCAGTAGGGAGGAGAAGCCTCCCTAGAACAGTACATACGAGACCAAACTTCAGAAGATTCTCCCAGAATAGAGAAGTACAAAGCAAGATTTGTGGCTAGAGGATTCTCCTAGCAAGAGGGAGAAGATTATGATGAGACACTTGCTCCAGTGGCTAGAACAAGTATACATAGAGCAGCCACAAGATACATGAGAGGAGTCTTATGTTTGCAGATTGAAGAAAGCTTTGTACAGGCTCAAGCAAGCACCAAGGGCAGGATATGCCAGACAATTATTTTTTATGAGCTTGGGGATGGTTTCCACTTGATATCCTATAGAGATTCAAGATGATGGTGTTAGATTTTCTTTATTTACAAAGCAATAGAGTTACTAGTGTTATTTTACTTCTTTAACATTCACTTATATATCATGTACTAAGCAATAGCAACATAAAGAAGAGACAAACGAACACAAGAGATTTATCCTGGGAAAACCCAGCAACCTTTCTTAGATAGATTTCATTCACAAAGCAAGTCCAATCATGAACCAACAGATAAACCCTAGCACAAAGGGTAGCTCAAAGTACAACCAAAAATACCACCCTACCTGCAGCAGCAGTACAATACCAAGGTAGCACACCTCTACCAAGAGTAGCGCACAAGAGAGAGATACCAAAAATACTGAATAAGAAGAATCTTTGCCACTGTCGCTACTATGTCACCTTCCTCAGACTTGCGCCTTGCTTCTCTGTAGATGAGAGAGTGTGAGTGAGTGTGTGTCCAAATGAGCTAAGGCGCCTCCTATTTATAGTCTTCCTATCCTTTTTACTAGGCTGGCTTCTCTTCTAGAAAGGTGTCACTTCATTGTTCTTTATTCTTCTGGGCCGACTTCTCTTCTAGGGTATTTCCACATTTGTTCAATGGTTCTGTTGCTTCCAGAATATTCTTCTCGTCTAAGAAAGGTCGTCTAGGAGCGAAAGTACCTCCCGCAACTACCAAAACATCAACACTCCCTCTTGGCTAGGGAAATATCTTTCACAATGTCTTCATCTAGAAGTCCATTGACTACTCTGCAATCAGCTAGTAGCACACAGCTACTACAATGCCATCGGTAGCTCGAATCATCTGTGACATTCTCTACAATCAAGTAGCACACAGCTACTCCCAATGTGAACTAGTAGTCTCCATGGAAATCAGCTAGTAGCGCACAACTACTACAATGTCATCCAATAGAACATGACTATGTCGATTCATAGTAGTACACAACTACTGTCTAGTAGTACACAACTACTGTCTAGTGGTACACAACCACTCCAAGTAGCACAAAACTAATGTCCAAAGACACAATGTCTCTATCCTACAATCAACTGGTAGCTACACAAGCTACCACCATGCAGTCCAACAGTCTCTATGATTATGCAGCAATCAACTAGTAGCACACAGCTACTACCATGCCACCAGCCATAATAATAGTCTACAATCCCTATGACTATGCAGCAATCAACTAGTAGCACACAGCTATTGCCATGCCATCATTCATAGTCATAGTCTATAACTATGCAGCAGTCAAGTAGTAGCACACAACTACTACCATGCCATCAGCCATAGTCATAGTTGATGTCTCTATAACTATGCAGCAATCAACAAGTAGCACACAGCTACTACCATGCCATCATCCATAGCTATAGTCTCATCCAGCAATACGAAGCTACTCCCATAGTCCTCACGACTATGTGTGTGATGTTTCTTCTCTCATCAAGTCCGGCAGTGCATCACCCCCTCAGTCACCTCACATGACTAATCTAGGGAACCCTTGGCCAGAGGGGTTAGCCAGCAGGAGGAGAAACAGCATACCTCCCTCTCAACGAGGGTAGACATTCTGCATCATGCCAAGCTTGTCTCTGAAGTACTCATACTTCACTCTAGACAGAGGCTTGGTGAGAATGTTCACTATATGCTCATCTGTGGATATGTACTGGAGCTCTATAGCTCCTCTCTACACCATGTCTCGGATGTAATGATATTTGATCTCTTTGTGCTTAAACTTGTCATCAAAGACAAGGTTCTCTGAAAGCCTTACGCAACTTTGATCATCACAATGTATCAAAGTTGGCTCCAACTCTAGATCAAATATCCCTGCAAGCAACTTCCGAAGCCACACTGCTTCAAGGCTTGCCACACTAGCTGCGATATACTCTACCTCTGTTGCACTGAGTGTCACTGATGTCTGCTTCCTACTCAACCATGAGATCATACCTGATCCCAAACTGAAGCAGCATCCAAATGTGCTCTTCCGGTCCACTGTACTCCCTGCCCAGTCAGAGTCTGTATATCCCTGCAGCTTCACATCTCCACCCGAGATATATCTCAATCCATATCCAAATGCACGACGCAAGTACCTCAACATATGTTTTGTTTCCATCCAATGTACATGTCTAGCTTCAACCATGTACTATCTCAAGGCATTCACTGCAAAACATATGTTCAGCCTGGTGTTAACCAGGTACATCAAGGATCCAATCAGTTGTTTGTACATCATGGGATCCACCAAATTTGAAGATGAACCACTCAGAAGCTTTAGATTTATCGTCATGGGTGTGGCCATGGACTTGCAGTCCATCATCTCGAATATTTGTTGGATCTCAACAATATATTTTCCTTGGCTAAGGAAAATCTCTTCTGATCTCTGCCACACCTCCAATCCCAAGAAGTAATTAATCAGACCTAGATCCTTCATCTCCAACTCTGAAGCGAGCTCCCTCTTGCACCCAACTATGAGCTTCTCATCTCCTGTCAGAAACAGGTCATCCACGTATAGAACCAAGATCAATGGACAACCATTCTAAACCTTATAGTAAAGGTTGGGATCCGCATCACTCTCAGTAAATCCCAAGCTCATCAGTTAGCTATCTATCCTGGCATACCATGCCCTGGGTGCCTACTTCAATCCATACAAGGCCTTCTTCAATCTACAAACATGGGACTCTTTCCCATGGATCACAAAACCTTGTGGCTACTCTATGTACACTTCTTCCTCTATTACACCATTCAAGAAGGCAGTCTTGACATCCATCTAGTGTAATTTCCGTCCTATTGCGAAAGAAATCGCAATATTCGAGCTTATGGAAGTGTACTTTGCTACAAGAGCTAATGTCTCATCGTGGTCTTCTCCCTCTTTCTAGGAGAATCCTCTAGCCACAAATCTTGCCTTGTACTTCTCTATGTTGTTGTCTGTAGCATGTTTTATCTTGTAGATCCATTTGGAAGTCACTACTGACTTCCCTTCTGGTCTCGGAACCACCTCCCACACATCATTCTTTATGATGGACTGATACTCCTCCATCATGACATCCTACCATTACAGCTTCTCAGCAGCTTCTTCAAAGGTGGAAGGCTTTGAATCAATGATGTTGCTCATCAGTGCCACGTAGCTGGAAAACATATGTGGTCTCTTGCTCTCTCTAAAAGAGCCTTTTGGAGCTGCATGTCCTTCAGCTTCCTGCAAGGTGTTCCAAAGCCAAGTTGGTCTCTTCCTATTGACTGCAACTTCTTTGGGTGGATCTACAGGTCTCTTTGACTCTACCATCTCATTCTAGACTTCTGGAATGGATGCCTATGGTGTAGAGTCTTCCATGACTGCTTCCAAAGGAGCCTCCTGCTCCTCGTGATCCTCATCCATGTGAGACTCCCTTGATCTTCTGAAGGCTTCATCTTCATCAAATGTTACATCCTGGTTGATCTCAATCTGTCTCTCTCGGGAATGTATATTTTGGAAGCCTTCGAAGTCTCACTATATCCAACAAATGTGCCCTTCTTTCCAGAAGGTTCCAGCTTCATTCTCTTTTCCTTTGGAACATGTATAAGCACTGGACAACCAAAAATCCTCAAGTGACTGACTTTTGGTTTCTTTCCAGTGAACACCTCTTCAGGTGTCTTGTTCACCAATATCTTGTGAGGACTTGTATTCTAGATATACACAGTTGTACTGGATGCTTCTTCCCATAAGTGCATGGGTAGGCCCTGGTCATGGATCATCGCTTTTGTTGCTTCTACAATGGCTTTGCTCTTTCTTTCTGTAACCCCATTGTGTTGGGGCTTGTAGGGAGTTGTTAGCTCCCTCTTAATCCCTGCTTCTCTGCAAAAGTCTTTAAACTCCTTTGAGGTGTACTCACCTCCATTATCAGATCTCAAGACTTTAATCTTCCTTTCAGAGAGATTTTCAACTAAAGCCTTGAATTCCTGGAACTTGTTGAAGACTTCATCTTTTGCTTTCAAGAAGTAGATCCATGTCTTTCGAGAATAGTCATCTATGAATAAGACATAGTATACAAAGTTTCCTAAGGATGGCACGGTCATCTGTCCGCAAACATCGGAGTGTATGATGTCCAAAATACCCTTGGACCTGATGTCATTGCTAGTAAAGCTTCCATTGGCATTCTTGCCAAGTGCGCAACCTTTGCATACTTCATCATGATCTACCTAGATCTCTGGTAGACCTGTAACCATCTTGCTCAATACCGGTAGTGCTCTATAGTTTATGTGAGCAAGTCTTCAGTGCCATAGCTCACTGGAGCTAACACTATTTTGTACAAGAGATTGTTCTTGGGGTCCCTTCAATTTATAAATCCTCCCTCTCGGACACCAATCACGGTAGCTTTATCCATGCTTGAGTTCTTGGGACATAGAAAAACTTGGCCATCCACAAAACCTACTCTAAAACCTTTATCTTCTAAAGCAGAGATAGAGAGTAGATTCTTCTTTAATCCTTGTACAAACAAAATATCCCTAATTAAAAGAGGGTGACCGAAGTCAAGTTAGGGAGGCTTCTCCAACACCTTTGACTGCATGCTTGGAATCATCCCCAAGCTCCACGTGAAGGGACTAGCTCTTTTCTGTCAAAATTGAAAGAGAATTTCTAGATCCAGTCATGTGCTTGGAAGCATTGCTATCTATGAGCCAAGTATCACTCCCTTGAGTGATAGTTCTTGTGAGTGTTGAAACAAATACAAATTCTTCATCCTTTGACTGGTGATCTTCAGTGTTTGTTGTATGTCCATGGTGCTTCTTCCTCTTTCCCTTTTAATGTTTATGAGGACATTGTGCGGCATAATGTCCCATCTTCTTGCAGGTGTAGCATCTGATATTTGACGCATCCTTCCTGTGACGTGGTTTCTTAGACTTCTTTGGGTTGCCTGCTTCCCTTTCCTTTCTCTTATTCACTTGGGAAAGAAGTACTTGATTTTCATCATCATTAGTCTTCTATGATTTGGATATCAACCCAGATTCCTCTTGGGTGCAATCCGCCCATAGTTTGTTGAACTTGGGCAATTTGCTTTTGGCGCAAATCCCTAGAACAAATGGATCCCAAGAGGAGGGAAATCCATTGAGTGTAGTAGTCACGAGTTCAGCGTCTTCTACTGGATCTCCAATGGCTACTAACCGGTCCTTGATCTATGAGATCCTCATAAAATAGTTGGCTATTGTTTCTGACTTATTCATTGTCACGTTTCTAAGTTGATGCCTTAGAGTAAGCTTTCGACTAGTATTCTTACTTTCATAAAGTCTAGTTAGGGCATCAAACATTTCATCGGTGTCTTCAATTCGGATACATTAGGTATCAAATGATTCGTTATTGAGGATGTCAAGATCCTCTTGGCCTTGACCTCATTCTTCATGAACTTTTCTTTGGCGTCTTCTTCTTCTAGTTCTGGAAAATCTGCTTGATATGATCCAACAACTCATTCTCTTCTAGAATGAGGAGAACTTTGTGCTTCCAGGAAATGAAGTTATCTGCTCCATCCAATCTATCTTCAACTCTCATGCTGGTTGACATTTGCGTTGTTATAAACCCTAGCTCTAAAAAACTTTGATTTTTCAAACTTCACCAAACTACAAACTGAGGGTTGCAGGGGGCGAGCTAGGGTAGGGCGCACTGCTCTATGTAAAGACAAGTCCCAACGCCTTTGGAACTAATGCTTCAACGAGCTTGACAAAGATATTACGGTCCAGCGCCAAGGTTTTGCTGCAAATGATCTTCCTTCCAGTGGTCAAATTGTTCTGAAGGTAACCAGCTCTGAAACCATGTTAGATTTTCTTTATTTACAGAGCAGTAGAGCTACCAGTGTTCTTTTACTTCTTTAACATTAACTTATATATAATGTACTAAGAAATAGCAGCATAAACAAGAGACAAAAGAACACAAGAGATTTATCCTGGGAATACCCCAAATGGGGGAAAAATCCAACAACCTTTCTTAGATAGATTTCGTTCACAAAGCAAGTCCAATCATGAACCAACAGATAAACCCTAGCACAAAGGCTAGCTCAAAGTACAACCACAAATACCACCCTAGCTGCAACAGCAGCAGCACAATACCAAGGTAGCACACCTCTACCAAGAGTAGCGCACAAGAGAGAGATACCAAAAACACTGAACAAGAAGAATCTTTGCAACTGCAGCTACTGCGTCACCTTCCTCAGACTTGTGCTTGCTTCTCTGTAGATGAGAGAATGTGAGTGAGTGTGTGTCCAAATGAGCTAAGGCGCCTCCTATTTATAGTCTTCTTGTCCTCTTTAATGGGCCGACTTCTCTTTTGGAAAGGTGTCACTTCAATGTTCTTTGTTCTTCTAGGCCGACTTCTCTTCTGGGGTATTTCCACATCTGTTCAATGGTTCTCTTACTTCCGGAATCTTCTTCTCGTCTAAGAAAGGTCGTCTGGGAGGGAAAGGACCTCCCGCAGCTACCAAAACATCAACAGATGGACTGCAAGTCCATGGCCATACCTATGACGATAAATATGAAGCTCCTGAGTGATTCATCTTCAGATTTGGTGGATCCCACGATGTATAGACAACTGATTGGATCCTTGATGTACCTGGTAAACACCAGGCCAGACATATGTTTTGCAGTGAATACCTTGAGCCAGTACATGGTTGAACCTAAACATGTACATTGGATGGGAGCAAAACATATGTTGAGGTACCTGCGTGGTACGATTGGATATGGATTGAGATATGTCTCGGGTGGAGATTTGAAGTTGCAGGGATATACAGACTCTGACTGGGCAGGGAGTGCAGTGGACCAGAAGAGCACAATCGAATGTTGCTTCAGTTTGGGATCAGGTATGATCTCACGGTTGAGCAGGAAGCAGATGTTAAAATAATGTAACTGCAAAGTGTATTCTTATTATTATTTGATATATTATTCATTGGATCAATCCCCATTGTGGATTGATCATGTCGGCTACTGTAAAAGGACCAAATCCCCTTTTGTGGATTGGTCATAATGTAATTGTAATAGGCAGAAAGAAAAGTCGGCCCCAGATATATTAAAGAGGCCACGAAATATAATAAAGGTTGTTATAACCACCCAGATTAAGAAGTCGGCCCTGCCATTGAAGAGACACTTCACACGTGCCAGATTAGTATAAATAAGGAGGCTAGCACCTCACTTAGACACACCTCACTTGCTCATTGAGAGACAAGTTTCAGAATTGCAATTGGAGAAGAAAGAGATAGAGTGGCGCATCTTTGGGAGAGGATCTTTTGTATTAGCTTGAGTTATCTCTTGGCATTGTATTGGCTATCTATAATAAGGAAGTTTTGCTGGGTTTTCTTCCCCTAGAGGGTTTCCCAAGATAAATGTTGTGTCTCTTGTGATTGTGTATTTCTCAGTGATCTTGTGTTATGCTATTGCTATGTATTGAAATGCAAAGAACTATAATAATGGCTTAAACATTAACAGCAGACATCAGTGGCACTCAATACAACAGAGGCAAAGTATGTTGCAGCCAGTGTTGCGAGTCGTGAAGCAGTGTGGCTTCGAAAATTGCTTTCAGGAATATTTGATCTAGAGATGGAACCAACTTTGATACATTGTGACAATCAAAGTTGCGTGAAGCTTTCAGAGAATCATGTCTTTCATGACAAGTCAAAGCACATAGAGATCAAATATCATTACATTTGAGACATGGTGCAAAGAGGAGTTGTGGAGCTCCAGTACATATCCACGGATGAGTAGATAGCGGACATTCTCACCAAGCCCCTATCTAGAGAGAAGTATGACTACTTCATAGACAAGCTTGGCGTGATGCAGAATGTCCACCCTCGTTGAGAGGGAGGTGTGTTGTTTCTCCTCCTGCCGGCTAACCCCTCTAGCCAAGGTTTCCATAGATCAGTCATGTGAGGTGATTGACGGGGTAATGCACTGCCTGAGAGAAGAAACATCACACGCATAGTCGAGACTATGGAGGAGACTATGTGTCTCTAGACAATAGTTGTGCTACTACGGTGGATGTGCTACACTAGCAGTGATTGTGTGTCACTGGACAGCAGATTTGTGCTACTACGGTGGATGTGTTCCACTAGCAGTGATTGTGTGTCTCTGGACAATAGTTGTGTGCTACTGGTGGATGTGTTCCACTGACAGTGATTGTGTGTCACTGGATAGTAGATTTGTGCTACTACGGTGGATGTGTTCCCCTGGCAATGACTGTGTGTCACTGGACAGTAGTTGTGTGCTACTACGATGGTTGTGTACCACTAGCAGTGATTATGTCACTAGACAGTAGTTGTGTGCTACTATGGTGGTTTTGTACCACTGGCGGTGATTGTGTATCATTGGACAATAGTTGTGTACTATTATATCGGTGGTTGTGTACCACTAGGCAATAGTTGTGTACTACTATCACTTCACAGCAGTTGTGTTCCATTGGATGGCATTGTAGTAGTTGTGTGCTACTAGTTGGTTGCCATGAGACTACCAAACCGCTTGGAAATAGTTGTGTGCTACTGTTTGATTGCAGCACAGTCAAGAGGACTATGGAAGTAGTTCTTGTTAGGTTTTTATTGTTGTTATTAGGTTATTTCCAAATTACATGAGCATTCAATCCATTTCCAAAACAACAGCATAAAGAGGATCATTGAAAGAAACACAATCACAAGGTACATAGCATTTTATCCTGGGAAACCCTCATGGGGGAGAAAACCCAACAAAACTTCCTCAATAATAGATTGCCAATACAATGCCAAGACAAAGACAAAAACAACAAGAATAAACCAAGACTGAGCATGCACCTCTCTTCTCCTTCCTCCTGCAATTGCAACCACCTTCAAGATATGCACACTATATGAGTGAGTGTATGTGTGTGAACAAGTGAGGCACCATCCTCACATATAAATACTAGTTGAGGAGGCATTAGGGTTATGTCTCTTCACTTAGTAGCACAGACTTCTTCTAGAAGTGGTCAAAACCACTTTATAAACACTAGGGACCGACTTTACAAATACCACCATATAAATATGGTTTGACCAATCCACAAAAGGGGATTTGATCTTATACAAGACCCAACATGATCAATCTACAAAAGGGGATTTGATCTATAAGATAATAACTCAAATATCATTAGAATATTCTTCGAAGTTACAATATTTCAACACTCCCCTTTAACGAGAAGGGTATTCTACTGACATGACCCAATACACCATCATCAAGAGAAGGAGAGGGTGGCATCATCATCAGCATCTGGAACACTGATTGGCATATCTACAAATCATCGAAAGTTTTTCTCATCATCAATATCATCATCGTTCACAGCATGGAGCTGGAGTAAGATCATCAGCATCAGCATCAGCATGAAGCTGAAACATCAACATCAATAGCATGAAGCTGAAACATCAACATCAACAACACGAAGCTGGTACAACAACATTATCAACAGCACGAGGCTAGAACAACATCATCAACATGTGGCAACAGAATGAGACAGTTGTATCAACAACAACATTTGCGGTAC
Organism: Picea engelmannii; assembly: GCA_009831015.1. Taxonomy (NCBI): domain Eukaryota; kingdom Viridiplantae; phylum Streptophyta; class Pinopsida; order Pinales; family Pinaceae; genus Picea; species Picea engelmannii. The sequence goes on from ML779377.1 coordinate 1,225,121, forward strand.
TCTGACAGACCGTCCTTACCGGACCTTCGGGATCTGCCCAAGAATCATAAGATTCCTTAGGATATAAAATCCTAAAAAGCTACCACGTGGGACTCTGACAGACCATCCTTATCAGACCTTCGGGACCTGCCCAGGAATCATAAGATTCCCTAGGATATAAAATCCTAACCGAGCTACCACTACTGACCACAGCTGGCATATACATGCACAGGTACTCTGACAGACCATCCTTACCGAACCTTCGGGATCTGCCCAGGGATGATCAATCCTCTAGGATATAAAATCCTAACGGAGCTACCCATTGTTGGTCAGGATACCATAGTATCATCAGCGTCACTCCCCCTTACGAAGGAGGTCCTTTCGGACAACACCAAGCTTGTCTCGAAAGTACTCAAACTTCACACGAGACAGAGGCTTGTTCAACACATCTGCAACCTGCTCATCTGTGCCAACATATTGGAGCTTTACAGCTCCCCTCTGCACCATATCACGAATGTAGTGATACCGAATCTCTATGTGCTTCGACTTACCATGGAACACTGGGTTCTCTGTCATTTTTATACAACTCTAGTTATCACATAGAATCACGGTGGCTTCCATCTCTAGATCGATCAGACCTATCAACAACTTTCGAAGCCATATGGTTTCACAACTGGTGGAACATGTTGCAATGTATTCTGCTTCTGTCGTCTAAGAGAAAAATACTAGATTGCTTCCTTCTTTGCCATGAAGTCATGGTTGAACCCAAACTGAAACAACCTCCTGAAGTGCTCTTTCTATCTGAGACACTTCCAACCCAATCTGAATCAGTATAACCACACAGTCTGAAGTCTCCAGTATAACAGAGACCATAATCCAACGTACCCTTAAGGTATCTCATCACATACTTTGCAACTACAAGGTGAACACGTCTGGGCTCCACCAGATACTGACTCAAGGTGTTCACAGCAAAGCATATATCTGGCATGGTATTCGTCGGATACATCAATGATCTAGTAATCTATTTATATAGAGTAGCATCAACCAACTCTGACAAAGTGTCAACCAGGAGCTTCAAATTTGTTTCCATGGGTGTGTTCATGGCTTTACATTCCAACATGTCAAATCTCTTCAGTATTTCAACTGCATACTTCCCTTGGTTAAGGAAGATCTTCTCTTGGCTCTACCAAACTTCAAGAACAAAGAAATAATGCATCGACCCTAGGTCTTTCATCTCAAACTCTGTAACAAGCTTCTTCTTGCAATCTGTGATGAGCTTTTCTTCTCCTGTTAAGAATAAATCATCCACATATAGTAACAATCTAACTGGCTCATCATTCATAACCTTCAAGTAAAGGTTAGAATCAACTTTACTCTTGATAAAGCCCAAGCTCGTCAGGAAACTATCAATTATGCCATACCAAGCTCTAGGAGCTTGCTTCAACCCGTACAGAGCTTTCTTCAACCTGCAGACATGAGTCTTTCTATCTTCAACTTCAAACCCTTATGGTTGTTCTATATACATTTCTTCGTCAATAACACCATTTAAAAAAGTTGTTTTCACATCCATCTAGTGTAACTTCCACTTCATTTTGGATGCAAGAGCTATGATGGTTCTGATAGAAGTGTGTTTGGCTACAAGAGCAAATGTTTCTTCATAGTCAATACCTTCCTTTTGAGAAAAACCACAAGCCACAAATCTTGCATTATGTTTTTCAATACTTCCATTTGCTGCATGTTTTATTTTGTATATCCACTTGGAAGATACCACATCTTTGTTCTTTGGTCTGAGAACTACTTCCCATACATCATTCTTCATAATGGACTGGTATTCTTCTGTCATGGCATCCATCCATTCTTTCTTCTGAATGGCTTATTCAAAGCCAGTAAGTTCCTTTTCTATGAGATCACACATCAAGGCCATATAGCTGGAGAATGGCTTAGGTTTCTTGCTTTGTCTGGGGCACCATACTTCTCTGCATCTTGAATAAGTTCTCTTGCCCAAGCTGGCTTTCTCTTATGAGAGATCATCATACGGGGAGGTTCCTGAGATTCTATCATATCATGATCTTCTGGAATCTCATCATCAGGGGTACCTGTAACTTCCTTCACTGGTTCTACAACTCTGGGAGCTACAAGTTCTTCTTCATATACTTCTTCAAGCTAACATTTCCTTGATCTTTTGAGTGTTGCATCTTCATCAAAGGTTACATCTCTGTTGACCTCAATATGATGGTAACCTGGTATGTAAATTCTGAAGGCCTTAGAGACCTCACAGTATCCAACAAAAATTCCCTTCTTTCCTGAAGCATCCAACTTAGTTCTCTTTTCTTTTGGAATGTGTACAAATACTGGACAACCGAATATTTTGAGATGGCTTACTTCTGGCTTCTTTCTGGTGAACAACTCTTCGGGAGTTTTGAATCCAAGTACACTATGGGATAATCTGTTTTGAACATATAATGTTGTTCTTGCTACTTCAACCCATAAGTGCATTGGAAGATCTTGATCGTGAATCATAGTCTTTACTGCTTCCATAATTGTTCTATTCTTTCTTTCTACTACACCATTTTGTTGAGGATTATAGGGAGTGGTGAGCTCCCTCTTAATCCCGGTATCTCTGCAAATTCATTTGAAGTGTACTCTCCTCCATTGTCTGACCTGAGTATCTTGATTTTCCTTTCAGAGAGGTTTTCTACCAAGGCTTTGAATTCCTTGAACTTTCCAAGTACTTCATCTTTTGATTTCAAGAAATAAACCCAATTCTTACAAGAGTAATCATCAATAAAGGATACATAGTATACATACCCGCATAGAGAGGTTGATGGCATTGGACAGCATACATCTGAGTGGATAAGCTCCAAGATTCCTTCTGCTTTACTGTCACTCTTTGGAAAGGGATTATTTATGTTCTTTCCTTGTGCACATCCCTTGCATACACCTTCATGATCAACCTTTAATTCTGGTAAACATGTAACTACCTTGCTTACATATGTTAAGGATTTGTAGTTGATGTGAGCTAGTCTTCTATGCCAAAGTTCACGAGGACTTTCAATAGAGTGAGTTAAGGCTACATCTGAGTGACCTTTTAACTTGTACAAACCACCTTCTTTTGTTCCAATAACAATTGCATCTTCTATGGTTTTTCCTTTAGGCCACATAAGAACTTCACCATCTATGAATGCAACCCTAAAACCTTTCTTATCTAGAGCTCAAATAGAAAGTAAGTTCTTTTTCAAACCTGGTACATAAAGTACATCCTTCATTCTCATCGGAGCTCCTGAATCAAGTTTGTCAGTGGATTCTCCCATTCCTTTGATAGGGTACTCATAATCATCTCCAAGTGAAACTTTCTAGGGGAAGTCCTTTTCTGTAAGACTAGAGAGAATGTCTTTCTGACCTGTCATGTGCTTAGAGGCACCGTTGTCTATGAGCCAAGTATCCTCTCCATGTGTCACAGATCCTGAGAGGGCTGAAAACAAAACATAATCTTCAATCTCTTCTTTAGTTAACTTCTTGGGTGGCTCATCATCTTCAGTTGCATGGGCATGATGTCTTTTGTTATTTCTCTTCTTGTATTCTTCCCTTCTGGAAGGACAGTTTTTAGCAATATGTCTTGTTATCGCACAATTTGTAGCTAGGAGAAAAGGCTATAAGGTAGAGGACCAAACTGGCGTAACAGGAACCTATCCCACCCAATGTCACCACGATGGGATGGTTATTTCTCTTTAGGGAGGTGAGGCCCAGGGGAGACGTCCCCGGTGACCTGGGGTTTTGAAGACGCTAAAAAAGATAATTAGACAATGACAAGTTTCCCCCTTCATAGATCACCACCAAAGCAGATAGTCCGGCCTATAGCCAATAAAGACAACCAAGTAGGATCCCTGCCCGAAAACAAAGCAACAATAAACTTGATATATGCAGGCTTTGGTTAGTACTTCATATATATTAAAGACTATCTGATATTCAATAAGAGCAATTTAACAGTAAATGTTGACGAAGTCAATGTTTACAAAATAGCAATAGCAGTAATGTCACTTCACCAATAAATACTAGAATGATACAACATTCAATATAACAAATCACCTATTAACTCAATTCATGCCTTCAACAACCATTCAATTACTCAAAAGACAAAAGGTTGTTGCATCAATGATATAATAGCAAGGAGTGACGTCAGCATTCAGGGTTAGTAGGGTTAGGTAGAGCTAGGGTTAGTGCAGTTAGGGTTTCAATTCAAAGGTATTAAAAGTGTTTAGATCAAGTTCTACTTCAACGTTTGAGGTCTTAGATCAGTGCCTTTAGGGTTAAATGGAGTCAATAATGAAGGACGCGGGAGTTGAAGGAGGACGGCTAAGGACTGGAGGAAGAGCTCTGAAGTGCTGCTATGGCAGGGCCTCAAAGACAAAACCCTAGGGGAGAGAGGCTCACTTTGGTGTTGCTATGGCAAGGCCTCGTGCTCTCTCCTCCTTCTTTAGATGGCAAAACAGGCTAGCATGAAAGATAAAGTCAAGACAAGAGAGTCAAATGAGGGAGAGTGTTGCTACAGCATGGCTCTATCATCAAACCCTAAAAGAAAACGGCCCTAAGTGTAGATAACCTAGGCCTGGGACGTCTCCTCCTTCTTGAGCTCTAGAAAGTACGGCTACCATATGAAGAGGGGAAAAATGACTGTAGTTAAGGTTAGTCTCAATCCTCTTCACCATGAAAGAGCAGAGTGTTGCTATGGCAAGGCTCTATCTCACTTCAGCAAACAAAATGGCTAGAAATCTTGACGGGGACATGAGACAAGGACCAATTATGTGTGCTTGTCACCTAGGGTTTATGCAGCAAATTTATAATAATA
>ML779377.1:1230045-1241214 GCA_009831015.1 Picea engelmannii
CTCTAGATATGTATTGCACTTGGTGTCCTTTTGATATATTCATGAGCATACTTTGGATATGTTGTCTCTAATTGTCTCTAATGCTTTGGAAACATGATTTAAAATCTTAAAAATATATTTTTTTCGTTAAAATTTAAATATTTAATGTATTTTTAAAAAAAACGGTTCATTGAAACCGGTTCGACCGGTTTATTACCAGTTCCGGTTCCGGTTCAGGTTGGACCCTCGAACGGTTCCGGTACCGGTTTCGGTTTTTAAAACTATGGTCACTGCTCCCGTCTTGGTAGCAAAAATCAGGAGGAAGAACAACAAGGCAAAAAGGATCATATGTGATGTTGTGAGAGATCACATTATTCCCCACTTGACTGGAAAGACTTGTGCATACGAGATGTGGGCATCTTTGTGCAAGTTGTACGAGAGCTCTAATGAGAACTGGAAGATGGTTCTTCATGACCGACTCAGGGACATTCACATGCTCGAGGATGAGACGGTTACTTCATTCCTTGGCAGATACACACAGATCAGAGATGAGCTTGCAACCGTCAGAGAGGTTGTGAACCCTAACTCTTTGGTGAGGCAAGCTATGAATAGTTTCACCAAACCATGGGGTCCATTTGTACGGGGCATTGTTGCCAGGGAGGTCATGCCTACATGGGAGAGGATGTGGGATGACTTCGTCCAGGAGGAGACTAGGCTAGCAGTCGAGGCTTCTAGACAACAACAACAACAGCAGCAGACAATTCAGGGTGTTGAGGACCTTGCTCTTTGGACAAAGGGCAAGAAGAAGACCGATCGTGGAGGTCGGCAGGGTCCCAAGTTTGGGGCCCCACCACAGGGAGGAGAGAGCAGCAGCAGCAGTGGGCAAAGGAGACATGAGCACAGTGAGATGCTTTGCTTGTGGAGAGATGGGTCATTATGCAGGACAATGTCCCAAGAAGAAGAACAAGCAGGATGTGTTAGCAGCGATAGCAAAGGAGATAGAGTTCGAGGAGAAGTTTGCGAGAGAGTTTGCATTCATTACTACTTTATCTGCTATTAGACCTTCTAGCATTAGTTGGGGAGACAAAGTTGATGAGGACCGACTGACGCACAACAGTGATTCAGAGGGAGATGAGACTCAGTGTCCCTGGACATCTTCAGAGTGGGTGACTGGTCCACCCAGTATAGCCACAGTTTCAGAGCAGTCGAGCAGGCAGAGAGTTGGTGTTACAGCTTCAGTGCATCAGAGGTTGATGAGGAGGAGCAGCAGGGCACCACGGAGGCTTGAGCCTCACATAATTTTTGAGACAGGCAGATCAGGTTCTAGATCCACTTCAGGTGGAGGTGACTTGGCGAGAGGCCAAGTTGATGACTCTTGGTGAGAGGCCAGGAGTAGGAAGAAATCCTTGATGGGAGACCAAGGTGGAGATCTTCGGTGTGATGCCGAAATCTAGGTGATCTTGGATAGATGGAGAGTCAGTGCCATTTATAGATCATACAGATTGAGTAGATTTGTGACAGAGTCCACTTTCAAAGATCAGGGTACAGCCATACTCACCGAGCATATGCCAGGAGGCAACCATGTCCACTATAGGGATGTTATTGGTGGTGACAAGCACTTTCCTCGGTAAGAGGGAGTGTTGAAATTTGGGTACCTTGGAAAGTGGTCCCCATGTGCTTATGAGTCTCTAAGCACAAAGGGGGGAGACTATTACCCTTGTACTTTACTTTATGATTCTAATTTAACTTTGACTTAGGAGTTTTAAGTCAAAAGTGAAATATGTCACTTAACTCATAAAGTGACAAATAATTCACAATGTGGGTGAATTAATAGACATAAAGCAACTAAGGAAAGTGGGTTTCCTTAGTGAGATTGTTGGAGTTGATCTCACCCATTGATTAGACTTGGCTAGATCTAATCTAGGCCATTGATCTTTTAGGGTTGGCTCAAAGAGGCTAAAGAGAGGGTAAAGGTATTTTTGAGACTCATTCTTCACTTGTGAGTTTTGGAGAAGAGAAGGAGGGCGCATTTCTTGAGGAGAAGGAGGGCGCACTTCATGAGGGTTTGAGAGAAACCCTTGAGAGCTTGAGGAGAGGCTCTTGGTTGCTTGGAGCTTGCATGGAGAGTATTTCCATGGAGTCTTAGCCTTCACTTCTGAGAGGGAGCATGCATATGGAGGAGGGGTGCATCTTGAGGAGGAGGGCGCATTTATAATCCATCATTTGCTCATCAGGAGAGGAGGACTTGTCAGATCAGGATGAGGTCTGATGCATAGGGAGAGGAGAGCTTCGGCGCTTGTTTCTGTGGAGAGAGACATTCAGTTTATGGCTCAGTTTATTTCTGGTGATCATTTCTGCTAGGAGAAGGGCGCACATGTTGAGAGGACTGGCAGCTACCTGGTAGCAGATCTGCTTGGAGGTTTCGAGCTCTGACAGTTTCAGTGGTGAGGCAGCATAGGAGAGGACATTCCTGTGGAGGGATTTCTTCATCCGGTTACTGATAGGCGGGAGGTATTTTCTTCCTAGATAACTTTTCTTAGAGAAGAAAAAGATTCCAATAAATCAATGGAAGACCATTGAATAGTTGAAGAACACTGCGGAAAAGAATAAAATGAAATAGAAATCCACAGAAGAGAAGTCGACCCACAGGAAATAATAATAAAGTGGAACTATAATTTCCAGGAAGAGAAGTCGTCCCACAGAAATAATAAAGACCCAAAATAAGAAGTCGGCCCCAGACGGGCGCCCAGATTAGTATAAATACAAATCTGGGTCAGTTCATTTGTACAGTCGGGCAATTCTCCTTCTGCAATGCGCACTAGGCAGTTGCAGCAGTTTCGCTATTTCTGGTGTTTGGTTCTCTTGGAGAGTGTGCCCCACTTGGGAAAGGATATTGTTGGTGGTTCTTGGTGATCTCTCTTGTGCGCCACCTCTGGAAGAGTTGTGTTAAGGTTGTCTGGTGCTACCTAGTTGCTCTGTGCTAGTTGCAGTAGCAGTAGCAGTAGCAGTTGCAGTTGCAGTAGCAACTATAGTTGCAATAGCAACTGCAGTTGCAATTTGTTGTCGTCCTTATACACACTTGCAAATGTGAGCTAAGTCCTGCTCACTTAGTGTGTCCTTGGAGGCACAATGCCTAGGTTCAAAGCCCACGATGTCACTTTGACTTGAACCTCTTTCGTCTAGGCTTACTCCTAGGGAAGCGAAGGGGGGTAGACCCTAGTTTCTAGATGAGATTAGTGTTAAGTTATAGGAGTTGATTTTAATTAGTTTAAAGGTTGGGGGAAAGTCTAACCTATGATGCAAAGGCAACAATGCAATGTGCAACAATATAGGATGAGAAGCAAGCCTTTTCCTAGGACAACTAAGACTAGTGCCTAAGATTGGGCAAGGGGTCAACTACAGTTTGAGGGAGATTGATTACAATGATTACACAATGATACAAATAAATGAACTACTTCCAACAAGATTAGATACAAGAGTTACAATTAGATACAAGATGAATAGACGATACAACTATAGGCAATATACAATGACTACAATCATGAATATTCTAGAACTACCTCAAGATTATACTCAACAATAGATTCAAAGAATACAAATAGATTAACTAATCATATGCTTGCATGTGCAGGAAATAAAGAGATTCAAGACAAGATGACCATCAACACATCAAGCCAAGCATGCTCACAATAGCACTTACTCTATTGGGACTACTTATCAATGGCAATAATGACACAATTCACTCAAGATCCAGTCAAGAGAGTGTCTCCAAGTGGATGCGCAACTTCTTGAGGGATCACACCAAAGATAACTTATTGAAAAAGAAAATCTTTAAAGGGAAAATGTCAACAAGCACAAATTATGACTCTTAGTGATTAATCTTCAACCATAAGATAAACTTGCATGAAATGTAAATGTGAAATGAAGTGCTTGCAAGTGTAGATGTAGACCATAAATATATATTAAGTTGATTGCCCAGAAGTTGAAGTGGATTAAGGATTGATTAAGTGTTTAAGTGAAGAGTGAATCCTAGCTAAGTGTCAACCCAATACCCCCCCCCCCCCCCTTNAGAAGTATGGCAACAAGGCCTACCCTAGCTCCACAAGTCAACCCAAGGGAAAAGAGTACTCCCGGGAAGGACGTCGCGCGTCGTGAGACCGTCCCTGGCCTAGCACCTTCCATTGCTTCCTCTAGTCCTCGTTTAAATGGTAGAAGTTGGGTCAATAGAGGTGTCCTATTAAGTCTAGTTGATTATTATGCCTATGGACTAAGTGTTTTTAGGTGATTAGGTGTGCTTAGGTGAGTTTTACTTACCCAAAAAGTGTCAAAAATGGCCAAAACCGAAACTTAAAAGCAGCAAGAAATGAAGTGTTTACACCATGAGTTATTGCTTGAAACACATGTAAAGGAGAAACCACAATAGCTTGCAATGAAAGAGATTCAGTTTCCTTAAACCATCACCATTTTCCCATGACCATTTGCAATAAGATAAATGCTTGAAAAGTAAAACTTGCAAATAAAAGAGACTTTAAAGCATGAGATCTAAATCTATGCCTCCATGGGCTTAAGTTAGTGTTTAGTTGTGTGACATCTACTTCTAGATGATTTTAACCATGAACATAAGCTTATCAAAAATACACCACTAAACTAGCCATACTATATTGGGGGTTGGCTTTGTCAACTTCTCATCCAAGGTGTAGGCAACAAGGCATGCAAAACTTGAAGTGAAAAAACAGAAATACAAACCACTTACAATGGCACAAGGTGGAGGCAAGCCTTCCTATTTTGTGCCAAAGGGGGTTGGAAATGAAATGAAACGGGCTAAAACTAAAACTAAAGCAATCCTAGCCATACAACCTTGCCCTAATGACAAGTGGGGCAAAAGAATGAAAAAATTGCAGTAAATTAAAGATACAACCTAGCCTTACGATTTTCGGGGGTGGCTTTGTCAAACTCTCACCCAAGATATGGGCACTAACAAGCTTTACAAGAACAGAAAATTAAGTACAAGAATGCAAGCCTCAAGGGACTCCCGAGGGCTTGCTACAATGCTAGAATGATAAGAGAAATGGTTGGGTGTTGTTGCCCAATCAAAAGAGAGGTCCTTGGTGTGTTTTGTGACTGAAAATTGGCAGCATAACCCCTTGACCTGGTAAGAACCTGCAAAAACCAGCAAGCTATTGCTTACTGGAAATGTTGTAAAACACACAGAAAAGTTAAGAAAATTCTTGTTTTTCAACAGAAATTTCCTACATATAAATTTCAGAAAATAGTATTTATTTTTGACCTATCTAAGACTGTTAGCAAACCAAATCTGAAGTATGTATGTAACAGAAAATGAGAAGGGGAGAGCTATGAAGTTTAAATGAGCTATGAGGGTAGATTCTTGCTCGAAGCTATCCCAACAAAACCCTTGAAGCAAACCTGCAAACATTGAAACACAATGTGAGACAAGAGAACATAATGAGTTGCATAAGCAAATAACATAAACTAATTTATATCATTAACTACTCAACACATTTAGGCCAGCAACTACACGATTGCCTAACCTATCCAAGTAAACTAATTTACCCAAGAGATCTACTCAATATTCCACAAAATGCATAAAGAAACAATGTCACCTCATATGCAATGAAGCACCAAGACACAATCCTTGTACTCCAAAATCCTCCAAAGTCTTTCTTATTATCAAAGGGAGAAGTTGCAGCAACTAATTGCTCCAAGCTCCCCAAGAGCAAAATGGAATGAGAGCTAGATGAGAGATGAGAGAAAGAGATGGGGGAGAAATTGGGTAGCATAACAATAGCTCAAGAGATGGTAAAGAAATGAGTGAGGGAGGGGTTCTATTTATACTTGGGAAGGCAAAGCTACCCCTCTTGGATGAGTTACAAGTGTCACAGATCAAGGAAAAGTCACTTTTAGGGTTTTGGTAAGTTAGGGTTTTGGCATGGATGGATGAAGTGGCAATGAGTTGGAGTGAGTTGGCAAGGCTTTGACAAGTCAAATGATGAGTTGTAGGGTCTAGGGAAGTGCACCAAGGGATAGAATAAGTCTCCCATTAATTTTTTTACTATTTGTTTACTTTTTGGAGACTTTCTAGAAAGGGGGCACACCTCTCTAGGGAAAGTGACGTTTTTGCTTAATGGCTAGGTGAGGGGGTGATGTGAGGGTTCGAAAAAGTTAGGAAAGTGTTTTCTCATCATCTCCTACCTTTGCTTTACTCAATTTGCTCAAAAATTACAAAAATGACATTTTTCCTATGTCATGACTAGCAATTAAAATTGTTGTTTTGACTAACTAAGACTCCCTATGGACAAACACCTAGCAAAAGTTGTCCGACTGAGCTGAAACTTGGCCCAAGGGTGTAGGGGGTCTCATTCCATTTCTTTTGAGCACAAATACCCCTAGCAAAACCCCAAGGACCTAGTTTTAACAATATTTATCAAAAATTAATTATAATTAATTAATTAAATTACCCAACCTTAGGCAATTTTAATTAATTAAAAAAAAACTATCTAGACTCTATGGAATTCTGTGAAACTTTTTGAGATGTCTTACATGGTCATTTACATCATTCCTGAACACTAGCTACCAGAGGATGAATCCACTAGAATGCCTTTCACCACTTTGGAGGAATTATTAATGGTGGGAGTGAAAAACTCAAGGGAAATTAATAAGGCTGAAAAGCCAAATTAATAACCTGAGGATAAAAAACACTCAGTGAAAGGAACTCTCCTAATGAAGAAATCCTAAGATAACCGACCTAACTATGATCCATGCAAACCCATTACATTATTAACCCACGCAGGGGTGCAAAAATTCCAATTACAAAAATATGTGTTGGAGGCCAAAAATGCCTTGTAGAACCAAATAGTCCCTGACTTGGCAGCATCTAATGATGCATCTCTTCATGGTACATGGAGTTGACCCCCTAGTTGAATAAGCGGTCAACACAGTTACCAGTTGTGCCAGTTATGTGGTGTGCTATCTTGCTCTAGTGATGCACCTATCTTGCGCCAGTTCTGTGGTGACTCAGTTGTCTACCCTCGCTAGGGTTTGACAAGAAGAAGAGATAAGTATTTGGTTCTTCATTGTTGGTTTTCTCTTGTGATTAGAGCATGTTCATGGTTGTATTGGAATATTCTCTCTAAGAAAAGTTGGTTGGGTTTTTCCCCGAGTTTGGGGTTTTCCCAGGATAAATCTTTGTGTACTCTTATGCTTGTTTATCTATTGCTTATATACTTCAGTATATGATTATTGTAAATCTAATGTTAATGAAACTAATGAAAATCTAACAAAACATTACTAAAAGTGACTTTTAATCTTAAAGTGAAAAGTAAAAGGGGAATAAGGGTCATGTTGGATTAAGTCAAAGGGGAAGATCTAGAAGGGTCATCGAGGAATTATAAAAGGAGTAGTGCTTCACTTTACTCATTATGTTTTGAATTGATCTCCTATTGTAGTGATCTTGTGAGCCAAGGTTTTCAATGCGTTTTGGCATAAACCCTTCCATTTGAGTTTGGTTTCGTTGGTGCAATATCCACCCTAGCTAGACAAGAAGGAGGATCCATCCGAGATCATCATTTGAGCTTCCTCTTGTAGATTGACTTCAGCTTAGGGGCGGTCGTGAGGGTTTTGGGAAGGTTCGTGGCACTTAGGAGGCTCATTGGGGTTTCTTGGAGGGCACGATCTCTTTCTTTTGCAGGGTCGTGAGGCTAGAAGGAGCTGTGGAGGCATCTTGAGGGACCGATCCACCCTTTTTGCAGAGTTCTGAGGGTTTAGAGGGGTCGTGACGGTTTTTGTAGGCTATGAGGGTTTGGAGGAGGGCCGTGAGCCCTATTCTTGGCCTTTGGAGGCTCGATTTGATTGGAGACGGAAGCGTGAGGCTTGGAGAGCCTTTGTAGGAGGACACATCATCTACTAGAGAAGGTTGTGGCATTATTCCAGGTTTTGGTTTGCATATTGTGTGTTTAGATATTTGTATTGTTGTGATTGGGGTTCCATTCATAATAAAAATGCCCATGTTGTCTCTTCTATTTTATGTGTACTTGGAATACATACAATGTGTTTGACGGAAGTCTTTTAGTAGAATGTATGCAAACTGTTTGTAGGAAGCTGTCAACCAAGTTATAACATGGAAACATATGTAATGCAAACTGTTTAAAAAAGCACACAACCAGAAACAACATAAATTCCACAGCAAAGCACTAATATCCTAGCCTAGCACACTTGGGAATATTACAGATATGACAACAAAGGAAAAACAGATCCAATTATTTCTGAGGAAAGAATTAGCTCCCTAATAGAAATTCAGTTTTAAAATGAAAGGTACACACCCAGATTCAATCTCTTCAAACTCTCTAGTTCCCACAGCATATTGGTAGCCGGTAGCATCATCTCCTGTAGATGCATTCGAAATGATCTTACATTCCACCTTCTTATAAATGAAGCACCCCATAAGTCTTCATACAATAATTAAGTTAGAAACAGATAAAGTGAATTGACAACTTTCCAAAGCAAGCCTCACTTGGCTAGGTTTTTGTTTTTTAATTGCAGCAAAGTTTATCAAGTGCTTATTGTGTTGAAAACCTACTTTTGCAAGAAAACAAGTCAAATATAGTTCAAGGCTCAAGAGTGCAAAGATACACGGAAATGCAGTAGAACTAAAGACACTGATCTAGAATTGAAAACCCTATATGATAAAAAGAACTAGGAAAGTACAACAGAAAACCCTATATGATAAAAAGAACTAGGAAAGTACAACAGAAAACCCTATATGATAAAGAGAACTAGTAAAGTACAATATGCAGGCGCTGAAAAACAGTTACAGAGAGAATATTAGTCATATTATATAACAAACCTTTCAAAATAGTCTTCTCTAAGCGCACTCCAGCCACCTTGTCAATGAAGGGTAAAAATCTTTCTGGCTTTCTAAAGAAAACAAAGTGAAGATCACGATCATGGACTGAGAATTCTTGGCAAGGCTTTGATTTGGCAGCCTTGCAAAAGAGCTCATATACACGTTTTTTACTTCTACTCTTTTTTGTTTCTTCCTGTTACACAACCACAATAAGAACACTTTGTAGCGACAAAACTTAATATTCTCAATTCAAGACCTAAACAAGTAAATACCATTACTGCACAAACAGTATTTATAATAAACATGCCAACAAAATCTGGAAATCTAGCAAAGCTTGATGTTATTAGAATCAAACCATTTGTTGATTAACAATTGATAAATAAATTACAGTGTTGCCTATTGGATGTTTACCAGGTCAGCAAATGGAGATATTATTATTAGCAACAAATGAAACATGCAAAAAATGCAAAACACTGTAAATTTGACTTTTCAAATCATAGAACTGAGAAAAGTAGATCGAACCTCATCCAATGATGAGGTGACTAAATCTGCTTCCTTTATGTGTACATTCACTCCTTGTATACCTGTAGCCAATTTAACATTTACATATTATACAGAGAAATGGAGAGTAAATTTACTGGCAATACAATTTGTCAATAAAATGAGTTGATAGTTATCCATTAGATATAAGACATGTACAAGACATAAAATAAACAGGAAACAACCACATGATATGACTTTCATGCATTCAACAACAAAAGAAAGACAGTTTGTTCAATAAGTGGCGCTGAAATGCAAACATTGCAAATCCCTGAGATCGACAATTTTGGAGTGAGTACCTCCAATGCAATAAATAAAAGCCGCTTCATACACTACAGTTGGAGTTGCTACATTTAAAATTCCAACATTATTTAGAACTTCCATGTCCAGTCTAATGGCCCTGGAAATGTGAATTGCTTGACTTTAGCATGCCTGCAGCCACTTTCTGAATATGTTTGGTGACACTGCCTTCCATAGGTTGGAGTTACAGTATCCATGGGATACAAAAGTTACTATGTTGAGTAGCACCAGGAGGTATGGTGTCACTGCCTTCAATGTGTATAGAGAGATGGTTCTGAAAATGTAAGCACAACCTCCATGGTATCTTGAAAAAACTGCACCTAATTCTTCAGAGCCAATCATGTTTCTAGACTGTTGGTAACTTCATAAAGAGCACCTCTGTTAATGTGAAAGCAAATACTATGTCTCATTAATGTGCCAGCTTCACTAGGTAAGCATATACATAATCTGACTAGACAAAAGAAGCTTGTAATTATTTCTAATTTGCAACATTTTAATAGTGATCACTATGCATTTTGCTGCTTCTATCTTTTCACCAGGTATTCTACTGATTCTGCCTTTACTATAGTGCCCATTCTTGCCTTTATTACTCATAAGATAGAAATTTTGATTCAATCTAAGTACTGATAATACAAGGCATCTGCAACATGTTAATTCTCATGTAATACAAACACTTCTATATTCCAACTTTCACAGCGATCCAACATCCAGTGATATAAAGCCCTCTCAGAGGCCAGCATAAATATTCAAAATCACTGTTTGGACATTTTGTAGTATTATGACAAATGATATATTAGCATTTGAGTATTTGAATTTTTTTTAAAGCAAGCTCAAGCCATTTGGTATGGTCCTTATTACTTACACCATCACACAACAAATGGGTCCCGATGTATTCAAGTTGGACGTCCCACCTCACCTTGGCATCCATGATGGTGAATGCCAATCAGCTGAAGTTGTGTGAGCTACCTGTTGACCGCTGGTTTAGCACAGAGGTCAACTCATTTTCATGAAGAGTATTCTATGTCAGAGACAGAAATGGTTCTACTGGGTGTTTTTAAACACCAGCACTTAAATTTTTGTAAACGGGATTTCCGCACCCCTGTGAGGGTATATAATGTAATAATGTCTGCATGGATCATAGTTAGGTCAGGTACCTTGGATGTTGACATCAGGGGAGTTCATTTCATCGAGGGTTTTTTCATCTCAGGGGGTTAATGTGGCCTAACTAGTCAGGTTAACCTCCATTGAGTTTTTCCCTCCCAGGCTTCCTCCAAAGTGGTGGAAGGCGCTCTGATGATCTCGTTCATTGAGTTACCTCTTAGGATTATTGTAAATGACCATGCCAGGCAGTGTCTAAAGTTTCGCGGAATTCCGTCGAGTCTAAGTTAGTTTTTTTTAATTAATTAAATTTTTAATAAATTTAATTAATTAATTATTTTTGAGCTTAATATTGTAAAAACTTCGTCTTTGGGAGAAAGATAGGGGTATTT
>ML779377.1:1255918-1268035 GCA_009831015.1 Picea engelmannii
CTAGACTGACTCTAAGTGGACTAAGACATAGTAAACTTAGTCCGACTGAGCTGAAACTTGGTCTATGGGTGTAGGGGGTGCTATTCCATTTCTTTTGAGCACAAATACCCCTATCAAAAGCCCAAAGATCCAGTTTTTACAATGCAAGCTCAAAAAATAATTAATTAATTAAATTATTAAAAATTTAATTAATTAAAAAAAAACCTATCTAGACTCGACGAAATTCCGCGAAACTTTCTACATTGTCTGGCATGGTCATTTACAATATTCCTAACAAGGTTACCAAAGAAATGAGACCATCAGAGCGCCTTTCACCACTTTGGAGGAAGTCATGTGGAGGGAAAAACTCAAGGGAAGTCGGCCAGGAGCTTGTCTGATCGACAACCTGAGGATAAAAAACCCTCGATGAAAGGAACTCCCCTAATGGAAACACCCAAGGTACCTGACCTAACTATGATCCATGCAGACTTATTACATTATTTACCCACGCAGGGATGCGGAAATTTCGTTTACAAAAATTTTGTGCTGGGTAATCAGATACCCAAGTAGAACCATGACTGTCTTCATTAAATATGCATCTGGTGATGCATCTTCACGGCACGTGAGTTGACCCCTGGCTGAATAGGTGGTCAACAGGCATCTTGTATCATATGTACATGCCTTGTACGACCTGTATAGTGCGTATGTACAGGTCCTCAACTGTCTTCCCGGTGTGTATGTACGCACCCAACTACACCTATCTGACGCATATGTACGCGCCCTACTACACTAGTCCGGCGGGTATGTACGTGCCCTTCTGCACTAATCTGTTGCATAGGTATGCACCTGTGCCTTCTATACTGTGCGGACAATGCTACCTGCAACTTTGTACGCCCTAATCTACGGTTGTACCTACTATTGCTCTGCTGCCCTAATTTGTCCTTGCTACCATATCTATTTGTTGTTGCTTCCTTCTCCTTTGGACTGAGTTGATCTCTAGATGAAAGTCCTTCTTCACCCTTGTTGATATCTCCTTGAAAAAAAGTTCTTCTTTGCTCTCTCTAAGAGTCACTAACTCTAGTGGATTTGTCTCTAAGATGTATCTCTTCCCTTTACGTAGCCTTGCTTTTATAATCTTGAGTTATGACCTAACCCCAATCTTCAAAGTGATTAAAAATTGAGATTAGATCTCACCTCACTCGAGATTAATGCCTAAGATTCATATAATTCACTAATGCTAATAACCTTAGCATTTCATTAAATTAAACTCAATTTAATTATAAAAGAACTTTACTTTAATAATTCTTTTCATTAAAGTAAATTACTAAGGTTGAAGGCTTTAGACAACTTCCACACATCTAGACACTTAAACCTGTACGGAAGAACTTGTCTGATTCAACAAACATCAACACTCCCTCTTAGCGAGGAAGGTACCTCTAGAAGAGCCACTTGGAACTGGTTGTCCCTCTGATCCTTGCACAATATCCCACGGGCCACACATCATCCTGCATCATAGCATCTTGATAAACCTGATGGTTTGTTGTTTCTTCAATGACGTTACTTGTTAGTGCCAAGAAGTTTGGAAACTTCTTTAGAGGCTTGCTTTCCCTGACAATGCTCCTAGGAGCCTCAACATGCTCCTGACTATCCTTCAATTTCTACTCAAACCACCTAAGTCTCCTGACAGAACTGGAAGGGGATAACTCCTCCTCCTCACCTAAAGGTAGACTCCTTGAACTGGAAACCTATGAACGTTGTTCTCCCTTCAGAGCCTCCTGCTCCTCGTCCTCTGCCACTAGTGGTAATCATGAGACTTCTTAAATGTTAAGTTGTCCTCAAACTTAACATCTCTACTCACAATTGTCTTCCTCTGCACTAGTATGAAGATCTTGTAAGACTTTGAGGTCTTGTTGTACCCCACAAATATGCCCTTCTCTCCTTAGGCTCCAGCTTTGTCCTCTTCTCAATAGGCACATGGATGTATACTAGACAACCAAAGATCCTAAAATGTCCTATCTCTAGCTTCGATTCTGTGAATGCTTCCTCATGACTCTTGTCCCCCAATATCCTGTGAGGACTCATGTTCTGCAAATATACGGTCATGTTACATGCCTCTACCCAAAGGAACATAGGCAGATCCTGGCAATGTTCCACCAAGACTCCGGGATAGGGGGACGCGGGTGCAGAGAGACGCACAAGGGGGGCGTGTGGAAGCACCCCCAAATTTTCGAGATTTTAGGGAAATGGGGGATTGAGGAACGTCACATATATAATAGAAAAAACATAAAATATAAAATTTTAAAAATAAAAATAATAATGATAAAATCTCAACAATAACAATTTATCCTATGCAAATTCATCAGTAAATACTAAATACTAATAAATTAGTAAATTGAAAATTCAAATTTGTAAATGATATAAACTATTAACCATGATTCAAAATTCAAATTCAAATTCAGTAATGAAATACATTGACTCATAAATCATAAATGAAAGTTGAAACAGAAATAGTAAAATATTGGTAAATTGACTTAAATTCATCATTCATCATTCTAGAATCTAATTAATTAGTACCAAGCAAAATAGTAGATACTAAAGTCTGAAATAGTAAATTGGAATTTCTCAAACTCAAAAATAGTAAAGAGTGACAAGTCAAGGACTGGGGTAATCAGTATCTAGAGTCAAGACTCCAAAGTTTTTGTTTTCAATTTTTTGTTTTTTAAGCCTTAATAGGCAAAAAAAATCGGGGGGATGCCCAAGAGTCCCCTTTCGGAGGGAAAGTCCAAAAGTCCCCCTTTTCAAGGAGGGACGCCCAGGAGTCCCCCTTTTGGGGGATGCCTGGGAGTCCCCCTTTCAGGGAGACTCGTCCCCCACCTTGGGGAGTCGCATCCCCCTGCATCTCCCCAAAAAGGGTACGTGGGGAAACGTCCCCCCAGGAGTCGACCCCCACCCTAAGGGACGCGTCCTCGTGGAACACTGGATCCTAGTCATGTATCATAGCGCTAGCAGAACCAATGATGGACCGGTTCTTTCTCTCCACAACATCGTTTTGTTGAGGGTTGTACGAGATTGTCCAATCCCTCTTGATCCCTGCCTCCTTGCAGAAATCCTTGAAGCCATTGGAGGTGTACTCTCCCCGATTATCCGACCTCAAGACCTTGATCTTCTTTCCTATCTAGTTCTCCACCTGGGCCTTTAATTCTCAAAACCCACTGAAGACCTCATCATTAGTCTTCATAAAGAAGATCCAAGTTTTCCTAGAAATGTCATCAATGAACATCACATAATATAGTGCTCCCTACATTGATGTTATTGACATCGGTCCACTCACATTTGAATGTAAAAGATCCAAGATCCCCTTGAACCTACTCTCGTTGCTTGGAAAAGCATGCTTGGCATTCTTGCCAAGTGCACACCCTTTGCACACACCTTGTTGCTCACTCTCTCAAGGTATCTTCCAAGGTGGGTATGGCACCGGATTCAAAGCCGCACACATTCCTGTAAGGTTGTGTGGCCTTTAGGCCTAATTTTTCCATGACCTTCAAAGACATCATGTTAGCACCTGCCCCTGAATCAAGCATACAATTGTTAAGGCATTTGTTATTAATCAACAAGGTCATGAAGAAAGGCGGATGTCCATCATACTGAACCCTAAAGTGATCTTCTTGTAACATGATAGGAGGGTCCATTGGCTCATCTGAACTTTTGAAAAAAAATTCAAACATTTCTTTTACAGATGGGACTTTGATGACTTCCCTTAATGGAACGGTCACGTGCATTTTTTCCCATGCACCTTAAAAATCAAAGTTCAAATCCACTTTATCGATTTTGGGAGGATTTTTAGGAAGAAGTGTGTTCATAGGTGGAGGTCTTGTCTGTGAAATTACAGGCCCAGTAGAGAGAGGTTGGTTCATTCTTTTTTGCTTAGTGTATACTTGGAACTCTTGCTTCTTCAACTTTTCTCTCGACTCTTGGTCAAGGTTATTTATCACCTCCATCCTAGCCTTCCTGGCTGCTTCCTTTATGCCTTCTTGATGTTCTTCAAGTGTGACATTAAGGCAATATTAAGGACCTTCAATGGTATGATTAACAACGTTCACTTGGTCATGTTCACCATTGTTGAGATGACACTCATGCTCCCAATGTGAGTCTCTGCACTGTAAGCACCAAGAGTTTTCATCTACTACGTTTGCGAGGGATAAAGTATTAGGAACCTCTTGATCATTCTTTGGTCTAAAAACTTGATTCCCTTTCTAAAATTGCCCTTTGTAAGGAACCCTAGGAGCTTGTTGCTGAGCTCTTTCTAGATTGACAATCCTATTCATCATTAGTTCTTGGGTTTTTACCATGCCATCTACAATCAGTTGTAGCTTTGCCAAGCTAGCGCTAATATCTGAGGTAGATTCAGCATAGTGGACTATCTTAGGTTTAGCATCCATTCTGACTCTTGGGGTGAAGAAAGGCTCGACTCTAGATGATGATAGGTTGTCTTCAATCCTTGTAGCTACCTCTTGAGCTTCTTGGATTGTTTTAGGGGCTTTATCTCTGAGGAAATATCCCAGATGTCCTATAAAGGCTTTGGTGTAAAGAAAGAGAAGGAAACTATCAGAAGGATGATGGCTCACTGGGATCTTTTGCATCAAATTTTCAAATTTATCATAAAATTCTCTAACGATTTCATTCTCTTGTTTTGTGAGGTTATTCATCCTTATCGACAGCATGTTGGGGTCTTCCTTGACAGTCCATCGTTTGAGGAATATTTCCTCCAATCTATCCATGGTTTTAATACCAGCATCGGGGAGACCATTGTACCAACGTCTAGCGCCATAATGGAGGGTAGCAGAGAACAATTTCATAGCTAGATCCTCATCATCATCACTGATGGGATGAAGCTGAAAGAAGGCCCAGAAATTACTCATATCATCCTTGGCACTAACTACATCATTACCAATGAATTTAGGCAACCATTTCTTATACTTAGGGGGCATTTTCCTAGGGTATCATGGTATGCTTGTCATGTCTAAAGGTTTGAAGAGTTTAGATGACCATTGCTTCTGGCTATTAGCTTGGTTTGGATTAACAGTCTGAGTTCCTACGCTAGACATTGTGTTTAAAGGGAGGTTGCCTCCAAATAATTATTTTACTATAGGAGAGTTTCTGGGACGTTTCCTTCTAAAGGACTTGGAAGGGTTGGTATACCTCCCTGAGCTTTGTGGAGTCACCAGATAATTTTCTTGAAACTATCAAAGGGATGAGGGGATCACCCTCAGTGGAGTCGCCAGGTAAGCTTTGTAAAATAAAGGCTTTTGAGGAAAGGCTTACCAAAATGTGTCGTCTTTGAGGAGAATTGACTCAGTGTTCCCCGGCAACGGTGTCAAAATGTTATCGCGCAATTTGTACTTGCCCAAAAGCCAAACGCAAGTGAACAATAAATTGGCGTAACAGGAGGTTGTCCTATCACCGTCACCTAAAAAAGACACCTGTTTCTCTTTAGGAGTAGTACCCTAGGGGAGACGTCCCCAGTGACCTGGGGGTTTGAGAAGGCTAAGGTAAGAGTATCAAGAAAGTCTCACCCCTCTCTTGTAGATTTTCTGAGGTCCTATGAGGTTGCCACCTAAGGTTTGTCCTTGACCTTGTTATGGCTCTAAGTTTCAACTATATGGCTGTCTTCTTTTGCTATTTTAGGACAGCAAATATTCATCCAACTTTCTGCTCAATGTTTTGATGGTTAAGTGCTCTTTTAAGGTGCCCTTGCAAGTGTTTTCTTTACTCAATGTTAGCACATGCAATATAACTTAAAACACATAACACTACCTCTAGATCTTTAACTTTAAAATGCTAATCTACACTTCTAAGCATGCATAAATTTGACACAAGTATTTTTGGTCAACATGACCCTGGATAAAAGCCCCCCGAGGAAAACTAGTTTGGAATATATGTCTATATAATGGGGAAATAGATGATGGAATACAGCAAGTACAAAATATAGATGAACCTGTTACAATAGCAGCTTGTCTCAAGCTGAAGAACAAGTCCAAACCAAGCAAGAGCGCCCTAGCTTGGTGCGCCCCTCATAAATGTTGTCAAATCCACCAAAACTGTTGCAGATGCCAACTAGAAGCTCTGATCTGGAAACCCCTCCACAGTAATCAAGCATTGATGAGTAGCCTCCCTCTGAAACAGACAGGTGAAAGTTGCAATCTGGCAGGTGAAAGTGCTCCCCACTGATGATGTGCCCTCCTCCTCAAGTGCGCCCTCCTCAGATCCTAAAGCTCCCCACTAAATAACTGAGGCTCAAAGCTAGATGTCTCTCTCCATGAAAGCAAGCGCCCTAGCTCTAGCCTTCTCATGCAACTGACCTCATCTCAAGGCTCCCTCTCTTCCTCTCCAAGTGAGCATAACAAGGAATATAATGTGCCTCCTCTAGTAAATGCGCCCCTCCTCCATGTAGCATGCGCCCTCCAAGGAATGATGGCTAATCCTCCATGGATAAGCTCTCCATGCAAGCTCAAGCCAACAAGAGCTTCCTCCTCAAGCTCTCAAGGGTTTCTATTCAAACCCTCATAAAGTGCGCCCTCCTCTCCTTGAGAAATGTGCCCCTCCTCTTCTCCAAAACTCACAAGTGAAGAATGAATCTCAATAATGCACTATACCCTCCTTTAGCCTCCTTTGGCCAAGCCCTAAAAGATCAACGGCCTAGATCCAATCTAACCAAGTCTAATGAATGGATGAGATCTCAGCCAAAAATCTCACTAAGGAACCCACTTTCCTTAGTTTCTTTATGTCTATTAATTCACCCACATTGTGAATTAATTGTCACTTTAATGCTTAAGTGACATATTTCACTTTTGACTCAAATCTCCTAAGTCAAAGTGAAATTAGAATCATAAAGTAAAGTACAAGGGTAATGGTCTTCCCCCTTTGTGCTTAGAGACTCATAAGCACATGGGGACCACTTTCCAAGGTACACAAATCTCAACAACTGTGATCAAAGTTCCAAAGGTTTTAATGAGATGAAGCAAAGTAATATTAAAGTGTACCTGCCCAGAACAAGACAACAGGAAAAATACTATTTGCAAGTACCATGTGATTAGTGCTTCAAAAAACCATAGACTTTGATAAAAAGAACAAGTTGATATATAAAAGTTGAAGCAACAGAAGTATTTATATCAGCAATGTATATATAGTAGTTGTTTCACAATTATGCATCAATAGAGCTTCAAAAATGACCAGAAATAATA
The DNA here is from genome assembly GCA_009831015.1 of Picea engelmannii. Taxonomy (NCBI): domain Eukaryota; kingdom Viridiplantae; phylum Streptophyta; class Pinopsida; order Pinales; family Pinaceae; genus Picea; species Picea engelmannii. Next base: position 1,263,139 of record ML779377.1, read on the forward strand.
ACATAAACTTGACAAAATGCTAGTAGTTGTCAGAAGCAATGATGGCAATGTATAATCATCTTTGAAACTTGCTTTTAACATGAATTTGTTGTTTTTATAGATGGTTGTAGCAATCTTTTGCAACAACAGCAAATTAGTTAGTAGGTTAGTCTAATCTAGAGTTAGAAATAGTTAGTATAGGTCTTAAAGTAGATGGTTTAAGAGTTGTTTTAGTCAATCAATCACTTGTGTAATGCCCCCCACCTCTTGATGAAGAGGTTTTGGAGAGGACTTAGTGGCGTAGGCATCCCCACTAGGCCATAGTCTCACACTGAGGGGAAAAGTCAACCAAACTAAAGATATATTCTTAAGTTGACTTAATAAAAAGAAAAAAAGAGTAAAAAGGATAACTCAATGAAGAAATAGAATTGTTGGAGGATGAGTTAGGGTTAACTCTAAGGGTTAACCTAACTCAACAAAGAATTAGAAGAAAAAGTATAAAAGGAAGGGTGGGGCGCACCTATTATTCATTCTGGATTTGGTATTTTGCTTGTTGATGCTCTTGAGCATACAGTTTTGAGGGTTTTGATATTACAAACCCTAGTGAGCAGCTCAGTGGTGAAAGACTCCACTCACCTAGCTCCAAGCTTAGTCTCGGGGATGAAATACTCCACCCACACCATTCTACAGCTATCATTTACCCAGGAGGATTAGCAGGGCCGTACCATTTGGATCAGGAGGGCCGTACCAGCTAGGGTTTCCTTGCAGGGGCGCACCAACTGTTGAGGAAGAGTTTGATCCAACCAAACGAAGGAGCTTAAGAGTTTTCCAGCATTAGGGTTTTGCTTGCAAGCCCTTGCTCATCATTTTAAGGGCTTCTTGGAGGAGTTATCACATCCCTATCATTTACTGCAGGTAGGGACGATTTCAGGAGGAAGGGTACGACTACGAGATTCAGTAATTCTCAGATCTAGAAGGTTAGAGGCTAGATCTGATCTTGAGACTTCTCTCAAGTGCTTGTGGGTGCCCGATCTATCATCCGGAAGAGTTTCAGATGATTCAGAGGCCCCATTCAGCTAGGTCGTACTATTGGCCATATTCAGGGTTTCAAGAGGGTCGTACTATTCTAGGGTTTCTGCAGTTTGAGGAGGAAGCTTCGGGGATTGAGCTTCAGACTCCAGGAGAAGGCTTCCCTTGCCTTGATCCATCACTGAGGAGAGTTGGGCAGCTTCAGGAGGTCTATATATTCAGGAGGGTCGAACCCTTGGTACCCTTGTCTTCAGTAGGCTGTACCAGCGGTCATCAAGGTCGTACCAGTTGTTGGGGGGAGGCCGAAACCCTAGTTTTGCAGTGGAGCATTCATCTTCTATTGGCAACCTTTGGGAGGCTTGTTTGGTATCTCCGGGAGCATTTTGTATACAGCTCTATTATTGTCTTGAAGCCATCTACTTGAGATCTGCTTCGTTATTGTATCAGGTGCTTGCTTTCTTATAATAAAGTTCAGTTATTTGCTTGTGAGTCCTATCTTGTGTAATGATGATACTCTTCATATGATTACAATGATTCTTGTATAAATATGTGGCTGAATAACTGAATAAACCCTAAGGCTGAAATATTCATGGCCAACGTGCATACACAACAAACAATAATCAAATCAGTGGTTAGTTAGTAGTTCCAAGCGAAAAAATTGGCTTGGGATCATTACAACTTGCAAGGTATGAACTAGTGTCTCTTAGGGTAAATGGAGTCAATATTGCAACGACAATTCTTAGAGGGAAAACACAAATGATAATAGGTGAGCTAAAGGAAGAGGGAGGATGGTTGAGGTGTTAGTAACCTAAGGCCTCAATATCCAAAACCCTATAAGGAAAAGGTGCTAGGAAGTAGGTAACCCTAGGCCCTAGCGACTTCCTTCTTCTTTAGGTCAAGCTTGAAATAAAATATGAAAGCTTAATGAAGCAATAATACTAGACTGCTACTAAGGTAGGGCCCTAGTATATCCTTCAAGGGAGGTGTCTTATAGCAAAATCAAGTAGGTGAAGAGTTATTAGGAAAAGGACTTTCTCCTAGGGTTTCACACTAGCAATTTCATAATCTTATAAATGAACAAGTAAATACACCAAAACCATTCAAAATAAAGAAGGATTGCAGATTTCTACCTACTTCATCAAGAATAATCTAGGCCCAAACCCTAGTTGAAGACTTTCCACCATGAAAATGCAAAAATACACCAAGATAAGCTTCCTCCAAGAGTTGCGCACCACTTATTTCAGCCAATAAGCCTTTAAAGAGGACGAATTTTAGACCTCACACTTGTGTGAGTCAAAGATGATGAAAAATATAAGAGATTTTTCCCTTATTTATACAATACAAGTGACCTTTAATTACATTTTAGGTCAAAAAAGGTTGACATGGCCAGTTTACATCAAAAATCCAATTTTACATAAAAATAACAATTAAAACCCTAATTTTGTCTTTTGGGGATGACGTCATGCCCCTCCTAGGGTGACGTTAGGCCCCTTCTTGGAACGCTAGACCTCCAAAGTGAAACGTTAGGCCTCAAAAGGCCTCAGGAGCTACCACACGTGCCAACCGAGCCGTCCTAATGCCAAAACCCTAACTGGATGACATCAAGGCTCCATATGATGACATCAGGGGCCTTCAAGGACCAACGTCATGCTGGAAGGGAAAGACCCCCTAGGTCCCAGCCTGCCAAAGTGCCTCTGGTGGAACGTCCTCCTTTTTCTCCGATGCAAGCCTCTGGTGACCCTTTGCCCTTGGCTGGGATCACTACATCCATCTGGTGGGCTTTTAACCCCATGGAGGTCTGAACTAATTATCTCCACATATGTACATGTCCGTCGGGCATGGTCCTGCAGCGACAACAAGTACGCCCTCCATGGGCTCATAAGTCACAGGGATCATAGCAATGTCAATCACATCTAATAATCAAGTTACCCAAACATGTGCATCAAACCCCCCTTTACCCAGACAAATGCTCAAAGACGTTATGCTATCTAACAAGCCAGGTTTGGAGAGGGTCTCAGGATTTCCTATTGGGCTAATCCTCCTCAGGTGTGGGGTGTTTCCAGGTGAAGACCAATCTAGGTCATGTAAATGCATGAGATGGTGTAGGGGATGTTTGGGCAAAGGGTGCAGTGATAACAGGGAAATGTAGGTCTTACCTGTGGGTGCCTCTGTATAGGGTGAGTTGCACCTTGTAATGGATGCAATTGTTTCCTAGCCCATTCAATGCATTTTTACTCTTTGTCTTATTGCTTTTTCTTTCAAGAAAATAGTTGGAGGACACTGTCCTGGCATGGTGACCAGTGATGACAGCGTTACCCACAAGCATTTCACGGAGATGAGATGGTTGGTTTGTGATGAGACCCCCTTTCTCTTGGTTAGGCCACCAAGAGCCACTACCCCGGCTTGGTGACCAGATGAATATTAGTGTCATACCGCTACATGCCCATGGACCTAATAGGTTGGCTCATGATGAGACCTCCTATCCACCAACTAGGTCTTGATTTTTATTTTATTTTACGGGTTACCCCTTTTTCTTGCTGAGAAGCCTTTTATTGCTTTCTCGGGTATCCCTAGGCGAAGCATCTCAAGATTTCATCTTGGCTTTTAACTTTTGCCAACTACTTTTACCCTCTGGGCCTACTGACTGCCTCTCAAACACAGGTGGTCAACTCATGTGCCATGAAGAGATGCATCATCAGATGCCATGTTGTCGAAGACTTTTGGTCCTACAGGGCAGTGTTTGGCCCCAGCACTTTATTTTGTAATTGGAATTTCCGCACCCCTGTGTGGGTTAATAATGTAATAGGTTTGCATGAGTCATGTCTAGGTCAGTTACCTTGGGATCGGTTCACTGGGAGAGTTCCTTTCACCAAGGGTTTTTTATCCTCAGGTTATCAATTGGGCTTTTCAGCCTTATTGATTTCCCTTGAGTTTTTCCCTCACACTTGCAATAATTCCTCCAAAGTGGTGAACGACGTTCTAGTGGGCTTATGTTTTGGTAACTATTATAGGGAATCATTGTAAATGACCATGCAAGACATCTTAGAAAGTTTCGCGGAATTTCGTCGAGTCTAACTCAGTTTTTTTTAATTAATTAATTTTTAATTAAATTTCCCTAAGTTTGGAGGTTTAATTAATTAATTATTTTTGAGCAATAATTGTAAAAACTAGGTCTTTGGACTTTTGATAGGGTATTTGTGCTCAAAAGAAATGGAATAGCACCCCCTACATCCATGGACCAAGTTTTAGCTCATTCGGACAACTTTAGCCATGGGTTTGTCCACCCGGAGTGTCAGTCGGTCTAAAACAGCAGTTTTAAATGCTAAAGTCCAAACATGGCAAAATGTAAAAGTTGTAATAATGAGTTAGAGGATGTGAAAAGGTGAAATGTGTTAATGTTTAAGCCATTATTATAGATGTTTGCATTTCATTAGATAATGATAGCATAATCCAAGATCACTGAGAAATACACAATCACAAGAGACACAGCGTTTATCTTGGGAAACCCTCTAGGGGAATAAAACCCAGCAAAACTTCCTTAATATAGATAGCCAATACAATGCCAAGAGATCTCTTAAACTAATACAGAAAGTCCTCTCCCAGATATGCGCCACTCTCTCTCTCCTTCTTCTCCAGCAGCAGATCTGAACTTCTCTCAAAATGAGCAAGTGAGTTGTGTGTCTAAGTGAGGCGCTATCCTCCTTATTTATACAAGTCTGGCACGTGTGAAGTGTCTCTTCACTGGTAGGGCCGACTTCTCAAACTGGGTGGGTAAACCCACCTTTATTATATTTCTGGGCCTCTTTAATATCTGTTGGGGCCAACTTCTTATTCTGCCTATTACAATTGTCTTTTGACCAATCCGCAAAAGGGGATTTGGTCCTATTAC
>ML779377.1:1273411-1283763 GCA_009831015.1 Picea engelmannii
CTCCAGCAGCAGATCTGAACTTGTCTCTCAAAATGAGCAAGTGAGTTGTGTGTCTAAGTGAGGCGCTAGCCTCCTTATTTATACAAGTCTAGCACGTGTGAAGTGTCTCTTCACTGGCAGGGCCGACTTCTCAAACTGGGTGGGTAAACCCACCTTTATTATATTTTTGGGCCTCTTTAATATCTGTTGGGGCCGACTTCTTATTCTACCTATTACAATTGTCTTTTGACCACTCCACAAAAGGGGATTTGGTCCTATTACAATAACCGACATGATCAATCCACAATGGGGATTGATCCTATGAATAATATATCAATAATAATAAGAATACTCTTTGCAGTTACATTATTTCAACAAAATGATGGTTAGAGAGAGAGACCCTAAGCATAACATGACCCTCCCAACCTTTTTCAACCTTATCTAACCCTTTTCCACTTCTCCTCAATAAAAAGTTACGCCCCCCTAGGGGGATTGATGTTTTTCCTAGTAGGGGAACGTTGTAACTTGGGTTTTAAGTGTATGGGGGACTCCCCTCTCATGTACTTTACCCTCATTTTCCCCCCACGTCTCCTTCTAGAGTGTTTCCACACTCTATACCTCACATTCCACCTTCCATATCTTGAAGGCAAGTTGTCCTTGCTAGTGTGATTTTTCTTTAATGGCAAGCTTATAAGTGCATGTGATAACTTAAATCTTTTTCAGCCATCTTTATTTGCTTTACATGTGTTCACACTCTTAATTGCATAAGCTTGAAGCAACACATTTTTAAGCTCATAAAAGTTTCGCCCATATCACTAAATCACACTTTAAAAGTGTCTTAAAATCTTCAAAACACTCTAAAAATCACCTAAAAGTCTACCTAACCCATATATATACTTAATAGACTATTTAGGGTACCTTAGACCACCATCTTCACCATCTAAAACGGGTTTGAGGAAAACAACGGAGGGTGTAGGCAGGGGACTGTCTCACGGCGCACAGGATGTGTCCTTTCTAGGAAGTACTCATTCTTTAGGGCTCACTGGTTCTGCTAGGGTTGGCCTCGTTGCCACACTATCTTGAGTGTCCAGCAGTTATTTGGCAATAGGAGGAGGAGGCTTTGGTGAAAGTTTAATAAAACTTAACAATCTTAAGAAATCTTAACAACTCAACCTTGGGCTTAATCTAATAAATACCTTGAGGGTTTAATAATTAAGAGTGAGTCATCTGTATAACACTTGTGCTTAAATCTTTAAATCTTCTTTGTTGATGTGGTAATATGTTGATGACAATCTTGTAAATGTGATGTGATGCTTTAATCTCTTTATATCCTGCATAAACACAAAATAATCGAAGTGGTTAGCTTGTTTGTTCTATTTTAGCATTCTTTGAATTGTAAATCTTGTATCTAACCTTTATTTGATCAAGTTATTCTTTTGTAAGTAATATTGTAATCTATTTGTAACGAACAACCCTTTAACTTAGTTGACCCCTTGCCCAATCTTAGGCACTAGTCTTAGTTGACCTAGGGAAAAGGCTTGCTTCACATGATAACCCTTGCACCTTGCATTGTTGCCTTAGCATCTTAGGATTAGAATCCCCTCTAACCTTAAGAAATTAAAACTAACTCCTCGAACTTAACTTTAACACATCTAGTAACTAAGGTCTACCCCCTTTGGCTTCCCTAGGAGTAAGCCTAGACGGAAGAGGTTCCGATCAAAGTGACAGCGTGGGCTGTGAACCTAGGCATTGTGCCTCCAAGGACACACTAAGTGAGCCGGACTTAGCTCACATTTGCAAGTGTGTATAAGGATGGCAACAGGGCCTTTAGCCCCTTCTTCCCACAAGGCAAGGTACAACCCTTACTAGATTGGAAAACCCAATGCCCGAACCAGTGTAGGGGATAGATGAGAGGGAATATGATGAAAAGGGATAAGTATGGAAGGAATGGACGATGACCTTTCATAGATCCACCCAGTGGCAACTCATCCTTAAGGGAACCAACTTGTTAGGGCACGCTGTCATCCCCCCCAGGTATGGACAAGTTAAAAGGCATAATTTCCAAACAAACGTCATCAAACAAAAGAGTATTCAATGCACATATTCAAATGTTTTGAGAATCAGAGTGACACATACCATGATACCCAGACTCGTTACCTCATGGAGCAAAACTCACTGCTACTTCAGAACTAGGTCGATGGGATGGATGTTGTTGCTGCTAATAGATGGGAGGTGTTGAAGAAAAGATCAGCCCTCCAAGGCCAAGCTCAAGTGAATATGGCTCTCGGTACTCCATGGCTAGGACATGTGGGCCTCGAGACATAATCTCCTTAGTTATCCCTAGGGTAGAGGATAACATCTCGCTCCAACTCGGGGACATGTGCTCACCATAGAGCACATGAGAACCTCGGTATCTCTGGCATGACCTGTGACCTGCTAGATCTCAACAAAAATGATCAGTAATCTCTTGGGGTGGTGATATCACCCCTGGCTCATATATAATAAAATGAAATACAAATAAACAATCATATATACAAATGGAAATGCAACTACACTAACATGATATGCAGATGGTATATACAATGAATACAAATGCCTACCTACTTACTTGTACTTACCTGTGAAGTCAAGTCTTTGCCCCTTGATGGGGTTTGAGGAGGTGTCCACTAACCGGTAATGGGCGTCTTCTTCCTTCCAACGTGGATAGATAATAGGCATCATTGACTGTCTTCATTCTGACTCTGAAAGGTCCAAGCCAAAATTGTGCAATCCCTTTGACAATAGTAGGCTCTCCCTTTTTCGTATCCCACATCCAGACCGTATCTCCCTCTTGGTAATCCTTTGTCTTAAATTTGGTTGTTTCTTGTATAACTCTAGTATATTGTCTTGAGGGAGGAGGGTGGGGTTCTGTTGTGAAGACTTCCTCCTGGGATGGTCTGATCAATATGTCATATTCTCCTTTCTTTAATAGCTTGACAATCCCAACTTCTTTGTCCTTGTATTTGTCTAGGAGTTGTTGATACTCTTCCTTCTTCGGCCATTGTATTTGATTAAAGTCTTCATCTGAAGCGAAAGTCAAATCATGGGGAAAATATAGGAAGACTTTCTTTGATTGGCTCATGTGTTTCGCTAGTTCCAATATCATCATCAATTTCCTGCACATGGACCTTGGCCATTGGCACATTTGGGAGGCAGCTTACTGTTCCATCATTCATAGGCACGTTAATGTAAGTTAGATCCTGTTATCTCCCAATAAAAACTCATTTTTATTTGTCTTAGGTGGTTAATTGAGTTTTTAGTCTCTTGAGTCATTCAATAAAGTGTGTCCTTCATTGAGTCTAGTCATCAAGTCCGAGTCATGTCAAATGAGGTTGATAGATGAATAAGTGGTCATAAAGGTCATTGTCCTAGGTTTATAGGGTCAAAAGACAAGTCATTTGTTTCCTAAAAGTGAGTCATGGATCATAAGAGTAGGTTTTGGGTCCTTAATGAGTCATCATTTTCTTTCAAATCTTGATTTGACCTTCATTTCTATCATTCCCCTCAATGATGACGAGTTTGTACTGCACCTGGCTACTTTTGTACTTAAAGCGCTACCAACTTAGCCAGTGTTGTCAACCCTATGGAAGAACAAGCTAGGGGGGAAAACCTTCACATCAAGGTTCAAGAATTTCAGGAATAAAAGGAAGTTTGGCTCAAGGAAGAAGCCAAATCAAGAGAAAGATATGTCAAAAATACAATGCTTCAACTGTCAGAAATATGGTCACTACAAGAATCATTGTCCCGAGCTAAAGAAAAGGAAGGAAACACACGAAGCATCAGTTGCCAAAGAAAGGCAACCCTCAAAGAAGACCAAGCAAGATAAAACGGACTTCTTCCTCTAAGACAAGGTAACAATACTCTTCATAGTTCTTGTACATACCATGTTTTTTGTACATATCTTGTATATCTATTTCTTAGAAGATAATATGTTCAAAGAGAAACTATACCTATGGAAGAACAACAAGAAAAGCATTGCTATCACAATTACTACAAGTCAAGCAATACACATGAAAGGATGAAGTACATCAACAACCCCAGGTAACAATTCATGTGGAAGTTATTACATAAGTAACAACTGCAAGATAAGCCAAAATCATAATCAATCTTAAAGAAACCTAAAAGAAGTAAAGACAGAAAGAAGTCAGCAATCAAGAGGAAATTGGAAAAAGACTTGTGACACTTTGCAGAAGGCAATAACGATGCAGACAGAAGCGTGGACTCTGTTAGATGGAGGGAGCCGATTATATATTTCCAAAAGAAGAGCATGAATTCATGCATGAAGCAAGAATTAGGAGGGAGCTAATCCTAAATTATATGATCCATTGAAGATGATGAAGTATCTATCCATGGTGGCAACCATGAAAAGCAACACGTGTTCAGTGTCACTTTAGAAGAAGTCTTCTTCGAAAAGAAGCCTTGAAGTATCCCTGGTTGTCCATCCACATCCATGATCCTATGATGAAAGAAAGAAGTTGGAATCTTCAGGGCATGGAATCTATAGAAAACTCCATGGACCCAAGAGCTAAAGAGAAACATGAGGAAGAACATGAAGATTCCAAGAGAGAAAGAAAAGCCAGAACAACCAATCATTGTATCGAGAATCACAAGACTACTAGCCTGATCTGAACTCACTAAAAGCAATCAAGCAGAGGAAATGAAAGTTATGATGAAGAACAGTGTATGGAAGACTTATGAATGTAAGCATTGCGAGATCCAGAACTAGAGGTTCTCCCAGATGAAGGGAGAAGACTATGATGATAGCTTGTTCCAAGACATACCTCTACCTGAGCCATTATATCTCGTGCAATATCCATGGGTTGGAGTTCACATCAGATGAATGTAAGGATTGTTCTCCTCAACAGAGTAAATTGAATAAAGAAGCGTATCTAGAGCAACCTCAAGGTTTTGAGGTATACCATAAAGAGACTCTTGTATGCAAATGGAAGAAGATCTTGTATGGATTCAAACAACTTGGTGCAAAGCCTCCAATGCACAGCAGAAGCGTGGTGAAAAACTTTCTATAACGGAGATATTGTATCAGAATAGTTACTCAAAAGTCCAGGATGATGGATTGTTAATCCATGACAAACTCTCATGATGAGAGAAGAAGTGCCACTTGGATATGTTCCAGTTTGAGCTCTGCCACGATGTTATGAGCTAGCAAGAAACAAAAGAGTTGAATCCAACTATGATATACTATAATGATCAGAGCTATATGAAGCCTTCAGAGAAAACCGATGTTCCAGGAAGACCTAGTGTCGTGTTCAACAAGGGGGACACCTAGTGCCGTGAGATCATCCCTGATCTTGCACCCCAAGTCACCTCCACAAGCCTCATTTTGGGTGGATAAAGTTGTATCAGTGATGGGTGATCTAATTACGCTAAGTAAATTGATTCCCCTAGAGCCTAAAGTAGATTTATTAAGCAATTTAGAGTTACTTGTGTTAAAAGCTTGAGCAAATGAAATAACAAGTGCTTAAATAAAATGTACAAGAAAAAGAAATGTCTCCAAGGGCCTAAACAAGAAAAAGAAATGCTTCTAACTAGTTAGATATTCACATGAACATGAAAGGAAAAGAACTAGAAGCATGAAACATAAACCATTGAACTATCCAACAAGCTAAACTAGCCTTACGATATAGCATCGGTGGCAAAGTCAAGCCTCTTTGCTAGGTGTAGGCAAAAGAATGCAAGAAAATACTTAACTTGAAAACAAACAAGTAAACCTAGCCACACAACCTTGTCTTAAGGACAAGTGGGGCAACAAGAATGAAAGCTTAAAACAGAAATAAAATTTGGATCCTACCCTTACGATATAGCATGGGTGGCAAAGCCATGCCTCTTTGCTAGGTGTAGGCAAAAGAAATAAAAAATTGCAGAAATTTAAATGAACTTGAGAAATGTAAGCCCTAGAGACTCTCTTGGGGCTTGCTTACAATGTGAGAAAGTAGAGGAAGAAGAGGTTATTCAATTCCCTAGCTTAGGAGGTTACTCTTGGACGTTTTAGGGCCCCAAATGGGCTGTAGCACCTTCTTATTGGTTCAGACCTGCAACAAATCAGCAAGCAAAACTTGCTGGAAAAGCTGCAAAAAAGATCAAAATCTTGTGAAAATTTATGTTAGAACAAACCAAAAATTTTCTGTGTAAAAATCAGTAAGTATAATATGTTTAAATGCTTTATTCAAGTATGTTAGAATGCCAAAAGAAGTATGGAAATGAACAAGAATAAGGAACAGAAATATTTAGAGGTTGTAAGTGAGTGAAATGGATGATTTCCACATCTGAAATCTTTACATAAAACCCTTAGGTAACCTGCAAATCTTGTGAGAAAAGCTACAAAAAAAGAGAGGATGTGAGTAGATCTAGATGGTAAAACAAAATACTTTACAATACTCAAATAAACACTTCACTAAATCTATGATAATACTACCACAAATCTATCCAAACAAAATACTTTGCTTGGAGTTCCTACTCTAGATCTATAACTAAAACATGCACAAGAAAGAATAGACAAGAACAAGATCACCTCATATGTTGCAAGATGGCACCAAGAAGACTCTCAAGACCATGGATCGTCCAAAGATTTATTTATTAGAATAGAAGCAAATACTTGCCACAAGCTTGAGAAGAAAGAATGAGAACAAGGAGAGAGAGAGAGAGAGAGAGAGAGTTGGAGAGATTTTGGCATAGTAACAATAGCTAAGAGTAGATGTGTCATGAGGGGGGGTGAGCATTCTTTTATACTTGGGAGAGGAGAGAGACCCCTCTTGGATGAGTTACAAGTGTCACACATCCGAGAGAAATAGACAAAGTCAAGGAAGAGTCACTTTTAGGGTTTTGGTAATGAGTTAGGGTTTGAGGGGTGAGGTGTAAAGGGGGAAAACGCCTTTTTCCTATGGTCAAACATAAGGTTAGACACCAAGAGGGCGAAATTAGGGTTTAGGTGGCTTTTTTCACTTAAACTTTGTAATTCCCACATGTCAATTAGCTAGGGAACACCATTTTAAGTTGTTGGCTAAGCAAGGTGGGGTTCTTTAAGTGGAAAATTACTTTTCCAACTTAGGAAAAAGGTTAGGAAACCTTTCCCACTCTCTCTCAAACCTTTTTGCTTATTTTTTACAAAAATTTGACATTTTGACTTTGTCAATTAAGCAATTCAATTGTTGACTCAAGATTGACTTGGACTCCTCATGGACAATGACTTAGCAAAACTTGTCCAATTGAGCGGAAACTTGGTCCCAGGGTGTAGGGGGTCTCATTCCATTTCTTTTGAGTATTCACACCCCTATGAAAATCCCCAAGGACCTAGTTTTTATATTTTTACATCAAAAATAATTAAAATTACCATTAATTGGGTAATTTTAATAAATTAAAAACAACTATTAAATCTCGACGGAATTCTGCAAGACACTAGGAGATGTCTAGCATGGTCATTTACAATATTCCTAGACCCTAGTCACCCATAGGGATTGATCATTAGAACACCTTTCACCACTTTGAAGAATTATTGTGGGAGTGAAAAACTCAAGGGTAATTAAAAAGGCTGGTTAGGCCAAATTAATTACCTGAGGAAAAAAAAACAGTCAATGAAAGGACTTCCCTAATGATAAAGTCCTAGGCAACTAACCTACAATATGATCCATGCAAACGCATTACATTATTATCCCACGCAGGGGAGCGGAAATTCCAATTACAAAAAGAAGTGTTGAGGCCAAAAATGCCTTGTAGAACCAGTAAGTCTTCAACTTGGTTGCACCATCAGGTACATAGCTTCATGACACATGGAGTTGACTCCCTAGTCGAAATAGCTAAAAGTACCAATACCAACACAACTGCACAACTGTGTAAATGCGACTTTTGGAAGAAATCTAAAAGAGAGAGACACAGATGTAGTTTGGTCAATGAAGGAGAATCAAGGAGCATAATCTATTGATGACACTAAAGTTGTCACTGAAAGTACATCCAAGAGAAACCAAGAGAATGATCATGCATATAGTATGTCCAAGAAGGACAAATACCATAGTGTGGAAGACAAGGATCCACACTAGCAAGTTGATCCACTAAATGAAGTTGAGAATCATTCCTAGACTCATCAATAAAATAGAGTGGGACAGATCTTATAGACCTGTGAGTGGAAACTACATCAAAGAAGCTAAGAGAGGTCTCCCTTTGCAAACAAGCAACCATAAGCTTTTGAGAGTTACTATGAGTCACCAATAGAAGCTAAGGAGTAGGCCTCAAATCACCAACCACTACATCCAATATAAAGGTACCAACCCTTGAAATACAAGGGATATGTCGAAATAAAGTCTAGTCAATACCAAGAATATCATCTTCTAAATCTAGTGCAACCCAATCTGCAAATTACACCACCATATGTGTGTCGAAAATACAGTCCATCAAGTGCATCAAAAGCAAGTATCCATGAAGACTTCAAGAGAGCCCACTAAAGGAACCAAAAAGAGGGTTTGAAACCGTACAATAAATATGATCTAGAAACCCTAGTTCCATGATGCTTAGGGAAAATGCCACTAGTCAATAGTCTCTTAGAACAACTATAGAACCAAAAAAATTATGTTGTCGGTCTGGATCAAATATGAGAGGTTGACAATGTGCAAGACATCCGTATAAGGCTGTATACCAACAAGCATGGTAAGAAAGTTAAAGCTTTCAAGGTTGACCCCTTCTTCTCTTGGAGGGAAGCCATACTTGTTTTGAAATTTTGTCCGCAAATTTTTTATGAAACTCTGTAATCCTCTGTTGCACTTTTTGGTAGAAGTGTTTTCTAATACCAAAATCCTTGTTTCTATTAAAAACAAAAATATGAGAGTTGGACCTCCCTAGAGTCCCTAAAGAAGAAATTTTGTCTCAAGTCTGCAATGATAATGCCACTAGCAAAGTCTTCAAAAAAAAACTAAAAAATTGGAGAAAACCACATAATACCAACACTGGTAAAAAAAAGTAGCAGTGAATTTTGGCTGAAATGGAGAGAAAGATAGGGTATGTTTCCTTAGAAGAGCACCAATCTGCAAAAAGGATCCCTCAAATTTGCTAGAAATGTAAAAAAAAATCACCAAAAGAAGAGCGCATTGGTGGTGAAGAGGGTTCAAAAACCCTAAAAATTGTTGTTCTCCTAAAACAAGGTTGAAAAACCCTAGTTTCAGACCTATGTTACATGGAAAGATGCAAAAGTTGGGCTTAAAGAGGGAGAAAAGAGGAGAGCACTTCCCTAAAAAGGGAACAACTCTACAAAAAATCCCCTTAACTCTATTGAAAAGACCAAAAAACTACCAAAAGAGGGCGTTGGTGAAAAATGATAGAGAAATTTTTCGTCGTCCCCAAAAAGTGTTGAAAACCTAGCTTCGAACCAAAAAATAGCGTTGGATAGTGAAGCAAGAGTCACACTAGCTCTAAAAGCATGTTGAAGTTATAGATCTATGGTGACAACTTCAACAAACCCTAATCTAAGAAAAACTCTTCAGATTTATAACAAGACTAATTAAAAGTAGATCATAGCAATAGGAGCACGAGAGAGAGAGAGATATGGTGCTTTTAAGATTGGCAATCATGCCCATAGGCTAAAGAATCAATCACAAGATGTATTGTTACCCCCTCAAACTAGGGGTAACTAAGGAGATCATGTCTCAAGGCCCACAGGTACCAGACCCGATATATGTTATGCAATGAATGTGCTTAGCCAGTTCATGAGCCAACCGAGACAGACTCACTAGATAGCAGCAAAACATGTATTGAGATACCTACGAGGCACAGTTGGATATGGCCTAAGATATGCCTCCAATGTAGACTTGAGCCTGCAGGGATATGCCAATGCAGCTTGGGCAAGGAGCGCAGTGGATCAAAAGAGCACCTCTGGTTGTTGCTTTACTTTAGGGTCTTCCATGGTTTCCTGGTGCAGCAGGAAACGGAGCTCTATGGCACTGAGTACCGCAGAGGCAGAGTACATAGCATTGAGTGTGGCAGTCCACGAAGCAGTGTGGCTTCGCAAACTTCTGACTGATTTATTCGATCATGAGATGGATCCTACTACTATCCATTGTGATAACCAAAGCCGTTTGAAGCTCTCTGAGAACCCTGTGTTTCATGATAGATCAAAACACGTCGAGATAAAATATCACTATATCAGAGACATGGTGCAGAGGAAAACAGTACACGTGTAGTACCTTCCTACCCATGAGCAAATTGCAGACATCTTCACCAAACCGCTTGCCAAGACAAAGTTCAAGTACGTACATGAGGGACTTGGCCTGGTGGAGAATGCCTCCCTAGCTGAGAGGGAGTGTTGATGATTATAGTTGCGTGAGACATCCTCC
>ML779377.1:1283863-1299934 GCA_009831015.1 Picea engelmannii
ACCAAGAGCTCCTTCCCTCTCCACTCCAACTCAAAGATGAAACAATGAGGAAGAAGAGGGAGAGATTGTGCTTTATCTCCCCTCTCTAACCCTAAAAATGCCCTAGGGCCCACCCACAAAGCCAAAAAATAAAAATAAAAACACTTTTTCGGGCCAAAAATCAGGGAGCGCCCGCGTGGGTCTGGGAGCGCTCCGGTAGCGCGGTTCTGGGGGGTCGGGAGCGGGTCATGTAGGCTCGGGAGCATGGGGGCAAGCGGACCGGGAGTGAGCGGGAGCGTGGAGCTTCGGAAAAAGGCAGGGAGCGCTCGGGACAGGTCGGGAGCGCGGTTCAGGAGGGTCGGAGCGTGGGGGGTAGCGCGGTTCCGGGACGCTCCCGCTCGGAGCGCGGTTCGGGGGGGGACGCTTCGGCAACCCTGGGCTGAGCACTTTTGGTTGTATGAGATCCCTTGCTATATTGTACAAGAGTCACACTTACCTGTAACCCTATTTGTGATGTAAAGGGTACAGGTCGACCCCACCATAAAGTGAAAGATAATTAGTATCACACTTATTAATTACATTGTGAGTTATTGAGGTCGGCCCTGTTGTGCCAATAGACACTATTGTTGATAGGATCGGTCTAATATAAATAAAGGTAAATTCCCCATTGAGGAATCATATCACAAGTGTGAGTTTGGAAATTTCAGCAAACACTTGTTCTTGGGAAAAGTGCGCACCTCTCTTGGGCGCTAGTCTTCTAGGGTTTGTGAGCACCCTTTTGTGTGCTAGGTTTTATGGTGGTGGACGTCTTTCTCTTGAAGAATATAGCAAAGGATTGGTTGGGTTTTCTTCCCTTGTTGAGAAGGGTTTCCCAGGATGCTTCTTGTGTACTTGTGCATGGTATTTCTTCTTGTGATCTTGGTTGCTGCAACAAATTGTTTATGGTTCAAGTAAAATGCTAAAATTGGAATGAACTTCATGCTTGAGCCTAGCTTATTGAAAAATCAACATGGTATTAGAGCATAGGTCTTGAAGAACCCATTGCATAAGAAAATTTCAGTCATCCTCTCTCTTCTGCAAAACTACACGGCCCTGCTAGGGTTTCCAGAAAATCCGTACGGCCTACCTTTCTGAAGAGTTTCAACACTTGTCACTTGGACGTTGGGGCTAAAAAGTGCATAGGAGTGCACGGCCTCCGTCAACGCACCTCCAGCAAGCTTTAGATTGCATTTCCGAGCATTTTGACTTTTTGGCCCTAAGGTTTCTAGGGTTTCATTAATTTCTACAGAAATTTCAGAATTAGGGTTTTTGCAACTCATTGAAGGAGCTCTTCAGCTCACCAGTGTCCTCCTATCTTTCAAAGGCTTATTGTTGATAGTCATAAGTCCAACAAAAGCTAAAATTGCTAGCCTAGCCTAGCCGTTAGGTTTTCTAGCCCAGTTGACAAGGGTTTGTGAAGAATCTAAAATTATGATGAACAGAATCATGATGGAAGACAAGCTTGGTGGAACAAGCAAACTCAGTTCCTGGAAGCCAACACTTCAAGGAGATGAAGACATCAACATCTCAGCACTCTCAGGTATGATCCCTACCAATGATAATACTTGGTTAATTGACAGTGGTGCCTCCAGGCACATGACCGGTTTTAGAGATAACCTAACAAATTTTGTTGAGAAAGAGACACATATAAATGTTGTCCTTGGAGATGATGCCAGATATAATGTGAAAGGGGTTGGAACTTCTACCTTCCAACTAGATTCAGGTATGCAGCTTCAACTAAGAGAAGTACTATATGTACCTGGAATGAAGAGGAACCTCGTCTCCATTTCTACCTTGGAATACAAAGGCTACAAGGTTACCTTTTCAGAAGGAAGAGTTCTTGCATGGCACAAAGACTCACATATAAATCATGCCAAGGTAATTGGTGTCCGAGAAAACAGCTTGTACAGATTAACCATCAAACCAGTTCAGGCCCTGCTACATGACTCAAGCCCTGCTACATGACACTATCAGCTTGAGTGAGCTCTGGCATAGAAGACTTACTCACATTCATTATAGAGCTCTCCTAGCTCTAGGGAAAATGGTAACAGGTCTTCCAGAGATACAGATTCAGCATAAAGGTGTTTGCAAAGGTTGTGCTCTTGGAAAGAATGTTAAAGGATCCTTCTTGAGCAGTGACAATAGATCCAAGGAAATCTTGGACTTGATACATTCAGTTGTGTGTGGTCCAATGACTGTTGCATCTCTGAATGGGTACTTGTACTATGTACTCTTCATAGATCACTCTCGGAAAACTTGGATTTACTTCCTGAAGAACAAGGATGGAGTCCTTGCAAAATTTCAAGAATTCAAAGCTCAGGTTGAGAACATGACCAGAAGAATGATCAAGGTACTAAGATCAGATAATGGAGGAGAATACATCTCCAAAGATTTCAGCAATTTATGTATTGAAACAGGGATCAAGAGGGAGTTCACAGCTCCTTAAAACCCTCAGCAAAATGGGGTTGCAGAGAGGAAAAACAGAACTATCATCGAGGCAACCAAAGCACTGATACATGATCAGAGTCTACCTATGACACTATGGGCAAAAGCATGCATGACCACAGTGTATGTTCAGAACAGGAGTCCTCATCAAATCTTGAAGAACATTACCCCAAAAGAAGCCTTCACCGGAGTAAAGCCTGAGATTGGACACTTCAGGATATTTGGGTGCCCAGTATATTTTCATGTACCGAAAGAGAAGAGATCCAAGCTAGACCCTTCAGGGAGAAAGGGCACATTTGTAGGATACAGTGAATCCTCAAAGGCATATCGAATCTACATTCCTGATCAGAGACAGGTTGAAATAAGCAGAGATGTTACTTTTGAAGAAGAGATAGCCTTCCAAAGATCCAGAGAATCTCAGATGGAAATTGATAGTGAGACAATGCCTTCTCCCCCTTCAGCAGTTCAAAGGGAGACAGACATTATTCCAGTTGATCTAGTTGTCCCAGTTGATCCAGTTGTTCCAGCCGATCTAGTTGCTCCAATTGACATGCCCAGAGATATTACAGTAGGACATAAAAGGCCTGCTTGGGCCCGACAAACTCTACAGGAAGCAGAGGGACATACAACCCCTCAAGGGACAACCAGAGAGAGCAAGAGACCAAAGAGATTCTCAAGCTACCTGTCTACCATGAGCCACATCATTGACTTCGAGCCTTCTTGTCATGGAGAAGCTTCAGGTGAACAGGTATGGCAAGATGCCATGACAGAAGAATATCAGTCTATATTGAAAAATGATGTATGGGATATTGTTCCGAGACCAAAGGGAAAGTCTGTAGTGACTTTCAAATGGATTTTAAAATCAAGCATGCAGCTAATGGAAGCATCGAGAAATACAAAGCGAGATTTGTAGCCAGAGGGTTCTCGCAAGTAGAGGGAGTTGACTATGATGAGACTTTTGCTCCAGTAGCCCGATACACTTCCATCCGTTCCATCATTGCACAAGTTGCTTCCATGGGTTGGAAGCTACATCAGATGGATGTAAAGACAGCCTTTCTCAATGGTGAAATTGAGGAAGAAGTTTATGTTGAGCAGCCAGAAGGATTCGTTATACCCAACGAAAAATCTCATGTGTGTAGGTTGAAGAAAGCTATGCATGGACTAAAGCAAGCACCTCGTGCTTGGTACGAGAAAATGGATGGATTCCTGATGAGTTTGGGCTTCAGCAAGAGTGTTGTTGATCCAAACCTATATTATCACATTGATGGCAACGAGTGCTTAATCTTGGTCCTATATGTGGACGACCTTTTCCTCACCAGTTCAAAGAGACTCATTGTTGAATGCAAACAAGCCTTGACAGCTAAATTTGAGATGAAGGATTTAGGCTTGATGCATTACTCCTTGGGACTAGAAGTATGGCAGAGGACAGATGAGATTTTCCTGAGTCAAGGAAAATATACTGTGGAGATATGGAAAAGTTCAGTATGACAGAATGCAAATCCTGCCTACACCAATGGTGATAGATTTGAAGAAGATGAGTGATGTTGATTCAGGAGAGATTGATCCACACTTGTATAGACAGTTGATTGGATCACTGATGTATCTGGTTAACACCAGACCTGATATATGCTATGCAGTGAATGTGCTTAGCCAATTCATGAGCCAATCGAGACAGAATCACTAGATAGCAGCAAAACATGTTTAAGATACCTAAGAGGCACAGTTGGATATGGCCTAAGATAAGCCTCCAGTGTCGACTTGAGCCAGCAGGGATATGTCAATGCAGATTGGGCAAGGAGCACAGTGGATCGGAAGAGCACCTCCGGTTGTTTCTTTACTTTAGGGTCTACCATGGTTTCCTGGTGCAACAGGAAACAGAGCTCTGTGGCATTGAGTACCGCAGAGGCAGAATACATAGCATTGAGTGTAGCAGTCCGCGAAGCAGTGTGGCTTCGCAAACTTCTGACTGATTTATTCGATCATGAGATGGATCCTACTACTATCCATTGTGATAACCAGAGTTGTGTGAAGCTCTCTGAGAACCCTGTGTTTCATGATAGATCGAAACACATCGAGATAAAATGTCACTGTATCAGAGACATGGTGCAAAGAAAAACAGTACACGTGTAGTACCCTCCTACCCATGAACAGATTGCAGACATCTTCACCAATCCGCTTGCCAAGACGAAGTTCGAGTACTTTCGTGAGAGACTTGGACTGGTGGAGAATGCCTCCCTAGCTGAGAGGGAGTGTTGATGATTACAGTTGCGTGAGACATCCTCTAGGACACAAACTGAGTGAGTCGACCTAAGAGAGAGCCCATGAGTTGGGTGTACCCATGAGATGGGTGTGTGGTTCCTCTCTAAGACAGAGATGGAATGTTGTGCCCCTGTGTGAGGTGGTGAATCCCATGAGTTGGGTCTGTGGTTCCTCTCTGAGACGGAAATGGAATGTTGTGTGCCCCTGTGTAGGGAAGCCCATGAGTTGGGTGTGTGGTTCCTCTCTGAGACGAAGATGGAATGTTGTGTGTCCCTGTGTGGGGAATCCCATGATTTGGGTGTATCGTTCTGAGACAGAGATGAAACGATGTATTGGCCTCCTCTATGCAGAGAGTTGAGATGACGTGATATTCTAGATGATTCTCCTGTGAGACGCAGTGAGAAAGAGATCTGTTGAGTTGGACGTGCCTGTGGTTGAGCACAGGTGAATGTGATCCTAGTGGTTGAGCACTAGTGAGTGTGGTTCTCGTGTGAGACGCAGTGAGATAGAGATGTGGACATCCCTATGGCTGAGCACAAATGGATGTGCCCCTAGTGGCTGAGCACTAGTGGGTGTATGAGACCCCTTACTATATTGTACAAGAGTCAAACTTACCTGTACCCTATTTGTGATGTAAAGGGTACAGGTCGGCCCCACCATAAAGTGAAAGATAATTAATGTAAAATATAATTAATATGGTAATTATTAATTATATTGTGAGTTATTGAGGTCGGCCCTGTTGTGCCAATAGACACTACTATTGATAGGCTCGGTCTAATATAAATAAAGGTAAATACCCCATTGAGGAATCATATCACAAGTGTGAGTTTGGAAATTTCAGCAAACACTTGTTTTTGGGAAAAGTGTGCACCTCTCTTGGGCGCTAGTCTTCTAGGGTTTGTGAGCACCCTTTTGTGTGCTAGGTTTTATGGTGGTGGAGGTCTTTCTCTTGAAGAATATAGCAAAGGATTGGCTGGGTTTTCTTCCCTTGTTGAGAAGGGTTTCCCAGGATACTTCTTGTGTACTTGTGCATGGTGTTTCTTCTTGTGATCTTGGTTGCTGCAACAAATTGTTTATGGTTCAAGTAAAATGCTAAAATTGGAATGAACTTCATGCTTGAGCCTAGCTTATTGAAAAATCAACAATTTTGAGGTCGGCCCAATTATATTTTAAAATTGACATTTTAGGCCAAAGAGGTGATATAAATACACCTCTTGGCATTTCATTTTACACACAACTCTTCCTCACACAAGAGGACAAGTATGAAATTTTCACCCTAGTGGCAACATTGGCTAAAATTACTAGTGCACACCTCTTGGAGATCATGCTTTGGGATGTTTCTTGGCTATTTTGGGGTGGAAAAGTCTTCAACTAGAGTTTATGCTTGATTATTCAATGTGAAGTAAGTAAAATCTGCAATTTTCATTTCATGTTTTGAATGGTTATGGTAATTTTGACTTGTTCATGTTGAAGATTATGAAATTGCTTGCTTGAAACCCTAGGAGAGGAACATAAGGTGTTTCTTCCTCTCTAATTCATTCCACTTTTGAAAATGTCAAGAGAATCTTATCTAGGATAGGCTTCTAAAGCCCTAAAGTGCTAGCACTTTAAAAGTTGTTCTAGAAACTTGTTGCTATATATTTCAAGAGTCTAAGGACGAAGAAGAATTCGCTAGAGCCCAAAAGAGCTTGCTCTCTAGCAAATTCATCTTTTGAGACTAGAAGTTTGAGGCCCTAAAGTGCTAGCTCCTTAACTTCATCTCATCATCCTTGGAACATTGCTATCATTTATTTTCTCCAAGTTATATTGCTGCCGTAATTGACTCCATAAGCCCAAAAAGGCACTAGTTTCATTACTCTCTCTTGTGAAAGAATTGATCAAACAACTCTCAAACTCCACTCTCTAAGACTTTCACTAACTTTTACTAACCCTAGCTTAGCTAAAATCACTAACTAACTTGCTGCTGTAGCAAATCTTTGCTACAACCATCTAACCTGCTTCATTTTGATGCATACACTAACTTAAAACTAAGCTAACACACTCAGAAATTGCTTATGACAAGTGCTACTTGATCTATTGGATAAATGTTGATTTTTCACTATATTTTCATGCAATTCTGAGCAATATTTCTTGTGGCTGTTACAAAACCTTATTGCTATTATAAACTGTTGGTTTGCTGCAAATTTTACTTCAGCCATCATATATTTGTGTTGTCTATTGTCTGTTGAGGTTTTACTATCATTTTGGTACTTGGAAATTGCTATATATATGCTGTATTGTTCTTGATCCGGGAAGGTACACCAACATTCTTCCTTTGCCTCAATTTTACGAACATAGACCCTTTGACTTATGTAACCTGAGAGGGCACTTTGAGCTTGACCTTACCCTTAATATTGAATCCCTTGAGGTTACCGGGGACGCCTCCCCTGGGCTAGACCTATTCCATCCCTAAAACGTGGGGATTTCCTTCTAAGGTGACAATGGTGGATTATCCTATAGTTACGCCAATTTGATCTACTTATCTTGGGCTTGGACAAGTACAAATTGTGCGATAACATGTATCAATATGGTGTTATCAATGGGACATGGGTTGTGTATTTATATCCAACCCATGAGGTGGGGTGTCTCCCTCCATGGGGGGGTTATGGGGCCACATAAATGCTTAGGCCAACCTTCATCATCTAAAGTAATGTAAAATAACATTGACCAGGTTCACTCTTAAGCCATAACCTAGTGATACAATTAATAAAGGTGCTTAGCCAAAAATGACCACAAGTAAATATTACCGGCATTTCAACACTAGTCAAGCAATATAGTGGTGATGAAACCTCACAACACATTTTGCTAAGTATGTCATATATGTTTTGACATAAATTGGACACTGACAACAAAGAGTTGATCTGGAAATGTCCAGTAATCAAATTGTGAGTTCCTAGCCAAGTCCAATAGGGGGAACATTTTTGCATCATTACTTAACATATATTGTGTTGTACAGTTGAGATCACAAGAGAAAGAAAGGATTGAATGATACCACCAACAAACCCTAAAACCTATAATAAAAAAGAAAACAATGTTTGATAAAGAGTGAGCAAGTGTACTAGAGTTGAACCATTGGTGCACTAAAGTGAGAGAACATAAGAGCGCTATAAAGAGAGAACCAGGAACAAAGATCACGCCAAGACAGCAAGAGGGCGCAATAGTATACGGCACCAATAGGTTTAAACACTTTTAGAGAGAGCAATAGATCACTATAATGATTTACAAATGATACTTGAGTATGTATTTATATAAATCTCATGAAATAGGATGCCCACCCCAAGAGGGGCTACCGTCCCACATAAGATTGACTAGGTCAACCTTAACCATAACCTAGTATTACAATAAATGAACATAAGTTGGCCTTAGCCACACACAATAATGATATAATATGGTTTCATTGTAGCCACATGTGAACATTACACCCTTCTCAACAGCCCCTTTATAATGAACAGGGGGCCCAGAGAAGAATGATAAAATACAAATGAGAGTGGGTTTATGGATACCCAAATTAATAGAGTCGATCGTGGAAATATACAAAAGTGAGAGTGTTAATGAATACCCAACTCAAGTACAACCAAAAGAGCTCGATCGCTAAGAGTGAATTCATGGATACCCAGCTTAAATACAGCTTAGAGTGGAATTTATGGATACCCATCTCGAATATAACTCACCAAAATATGTATGAGAATGGGTGTAGGGATACCCAGCTTGAATATAACTTGGCCTTAACCAAGATATAGACGTGAGTGAGTTTATATATACCTGGATGAAAATAGGACCAGCCCTATTCACAACATCCCCCTTAATTTGAACAGAAGGCCTTGGGGAGAGGGCATTACATCACAACGTCCCCCCTTAATGTTGAATGCAGTCATTTAGTAAAGATATAATCTCCCTTAAATACCATATCTCCCACATGAACACAGTTCCACAAGCTAGTAAATGTGGCCTCTGGCAGACATAGAAAAAAGATCCCCTGAAACATGCTAGTCAGCTGATGTACAAAAAGTGGCACTAGCTATCCCTAAGACTTAAGTAATCGTATGCAACACATCCAAAAAAGACCAACATTATAATGTGGAAGGAAGAGCACAGCGCTAGAGAGAGAAAAATCTGCTGCGAAATGAACAAGAAAGATAGCATTGGGTTTGAAAGAAGGTTTTTAACCCAATAGAAGAGATGATCCAAAAGCACTAGTTCTGCACCCCTTACAATAATACCACTAGCCAAAGTGGAGTATGTTGTTAATGCACAGGAAGAAGATCTCCGAATCAGCAGCTGAAAAAATCAGATCTGGAAACCCAAGTTCCACAGCCCTTAGGGCAATGCTACTAGCCTTTAATCTTTGGATTACTAGAAAAAAACAAAAGAAAAAACAGATCTAGAAACCCTAGTTTTGCAACCCTTAGGGCAATGCAACTAGCCAAAAATCTCTAGATATATTGTAGAATGCATAAAAATAATATATATAATAAGTAACTGATAATAATAAATAGTTATTGATTATCCAAGGGACGCATCCTTTCATGGATGGTCACCATATGTTCTCTATATATGGAACACTCATCATTGTAATAATATATCAATCATATCTCATCTCATATAAAAAATTAACATGTACAAGGTTCTAGGCTCATACAGTGCTATGACAACAGGTTGAGGGTTAAATCTACTAAACAACACACTAAATCAGCAATAAAAAACACCAGCGATAAATCGGCACTACAAAACCCCTTAAATAATGGATGCTCTGGAAAAACTAGTGTAGCAGCCTGTAGGTGATGCAACCAGTGAAATTACTTATATCCAAGGAAAAGTCCTTGAAATAAAACAGCGGGAAAGCCCTGATGCTGGGTTCAATATTGTGCAAAAGGTCTCCAAAAAAACGCATAAAACAGACTCATAACAGCCCTAAATGAGGTGCCCTTCTCCAACAAATAATAACACCATAAAAAAACAGCCCTACTACTCATCATGTTACAGTTTCTTCCACATGCAAGGTCTGAGACTCCAAAAATACCAGCATGAACCAAGAAAAACCTAACCAACAGTGAAATGAGTAGAAGCCTAGGAGGTTCACACTCACTCTGACACCATGTTGAGATCACGAGAAAGCAAGAATAGAATGGTACCACCAACAAACCATAAAACCTGTAATAAAAGAGAGAAAAAGGCACTTGATAAAGAGTGAGCAAATGCACTAGTGCTAAACCATAGGTGTACTAGAGTAAGAGATCATAAGAGCACTATAGAGAGATAACCAATCACAAAGATCACACCAAGAAAGCAAGAGGGTGCAAAAGCCTATGGTGCCCATAGGTTTAAACACTTTTAAAGAGAGCAATAGCTCATTATGATGATTTAAAAATGATACTTGAGTGTGTATTTATGCACATCTCAAGAAGTAGGACACCCTCCCCAAGAGGAGTTATGGGCCCACATAAGATTGACTAGGTCAACCTTGACCATAACCTAGCATTAAAATAAATGAAGTTGGCCTTACCCACATACATTAATGATATAATATGGGTCCATCGTACAACATGAAGATTACACCCTTCTCAACATGTACTACCTCTTGCAGTAATATAAATTGTTTTTTCTACCAAACAATAACATTGCATTACATCCCTAGCTAGACTTCCCGATATGTTACACCTTACCAATACCTCTAACTATAAAGTCCTATATGCAAAGTACCTATATAAATTAAGAAGATATGAAAGACTCATCCAGCCTAAATTAAAAAATATGGTGAAGTTTAGTATAAACAAAAATGAACTCAACTTCATACAAACAAGAATCATGAGAGTTGGTACACTTCTATGTTTCAAATGGGATTGAAAATTGAACAAGGAATACAAATGGCTGAGCATATATATTGTAGACTAATCACCAAATTCTGCAAGTGAATACTGGATTATGTCCCTAATGAAACTGTGCAGCTCATCTTTTGGTGAAACACTCATGAAACAAAGTCAAAGTGCACTACCAAGGACGAGGCTAATCACTAGGCATTGAAGATATTCAATAGAGGCAATCTTTCAAAACATCTTTGTTGATCAACGCATTTCAAAGATACAGTAACAAAGACACCAATTGTAGGAGAGGTAGCCTGCAAACTTAATGTAAGTATTGTTTTTAGTGTCCATGTCATTCAGCAGTAATCTAATTTGGTGCCAGCATACTTTCTGGAATTCTGGTAACAGGGCCAAAGGGTAGACAAATATTCACAAACCAAACCAAAAATTTGGAACAAATTTGTATATCTCAACTGGGAGAACTATTATAGAGGTTGACAAACTATCAACCCAAAAGCAAGTCCGTAGTGTGAAATCTTAAGAAGAAAACGATGAAAAACACCCCCACATAAAGACCAATGACTGCAGGATGAGGCTAAATTCTAGTGACTAGGCATTGAAGATATTCAATAGAGGCAATCTTTCAAAACATCTTTGTTGATCAACGCATTTCAAAGATACAGTAATAAAGACAACAATTGTAGAACAGGTAACCTACAACAAATTTGTACATCTCAACTGGGAGAAGAACAACTGTTATAGAGATTGACGGACTGTCAACCTAAAAGCAATTCCTTATTTGAAATCCTAACAATAACTTGATGAAAAACAACCCCAGATAAAGACTGATCACTGCAGGAGAAATTACAATACAAAAATCTGAACTCTCTGACTTAATGTAAATATTGTTTTTACTGTCCATGTCATTCAGCAATAATATAATTTGGTGCCAGCATACTTTCTGGCATTCCGGTAACAGGGCCAAAGAGTAGACAAATATTCACAACCAAGCCAGAGATTTGGAACAAATTTATATATCTCAACTGGGAGAAGAACCACTATTATAGAGGTCAACAGACTATCAACCTAAAAGCAATTCCATAGTGTGAAATCTTAAGAAGAAAATGATGAAAAACACCCCCACATAAAGACCAATGACTGCAGGAAAAATTACAATACAAAAATCTAAAGTCTTGGACTTAATCTAGATATTTTTTTAGTGTCCATGTCATTCAGCAATTAACCAACTTGGTGCCAGAACACGTTCTACCATTCTGTTAACATAGCCTAGGGGGAGACAAATATTCATGAACCAAGCCAAAATATTTGCAAGCCATGCTACCATGAAGTCACCCTAACATCTACAGAAACTGTCAATGTGACATGTAATGGAGTTAACACAAGTTCAGCAACAAAAAAGTGCAACTTAAGACCCTGAAATGTATGTATTTGATCAAATTTAAACATAAGCAATGAAAAAAAGTTAAAACATAATCAAGGATGTAAACTACAGCTTTACAAGATCTTGAAATGTGGTGTTAATGCGGATGATGCAACAAGAAGTCATACCAAGAATTTCCCGCAATTCCTTTGCTGTGAAAGCTGCTTGGACAGGTCCACGCCTTCCAACCAAATACACTTTCCTGTATTCCCAAAAGATCTTCAGAAATTGAAATACTTGAAATTGGAACTAAGAAATATAACACATGTAGTTATATCCTAAGCATAAAGATAATTGGAAATAAGAACTATAATATATGTAGTTATATCATAAGCATAAAGATAGAATCAAAAGAATATCCATTAACCTGATGCAACTCTTCTGGAGAGCAGATAAAGCATGTTCTGCAATATCAGTGGTAGCCAGTTCACTTAATGGACGAAGAAGAATTCGAGCAACATCAAGAGCTACATTTCCCTGTAAAATGACAGAATATTCCACATGGGGTCCTTAAAATTCTCAAGCATCATCTTCATCTTCTGTCTATTATCTCAGTTATATAACCTGACTATTAAAAATTATATGCCACTAACGGCAAAGATAAATATACTCCTTTACCCATGAAATCTCTCATATCAATACTACGTTGTAAAGCACTCTAGAGTCTAAATATCTTACAAGTGATGAAAGCTTTGAGGCAAGAAATAGCTTATTACCAATAGATGTTGGTCCTGTGGTCCTGAATTACTCAAAAAGGAAGCAAATAAGCATGGACAGAAGCACTCTCCATCTTATAGTTACAGCAAATAAAGGTAATTTCAGGTTATACAAGTCTAATAAATGAAACATCAAACATCTTGAAAGTTAAGAAACTGGAAAATAAATTTATGAGACATGTAAGAAAGCAAAAATAACACGCAAAGTGGGAGAGGCATAACAAGAAAGGCACAATGCAGCAGAGAGCTTCCAAGACGAGAGAGAATATTAGCATTCGTGGATTAATTAAGTGTTACTATGTGACCATAGAAATATTTTATACATGAGAAAACAAATTACAAATTCATTAAAAATTGTCTGAATCTGCACCTATGTTGGCTACTGGAATCTGGGGGAATGCACCATGCAATGTAAGTAGGGAGCTCAATCCCCTGCCCATTCCAGGCTCTCTCGAGTCTCGACATTCTGAAAGCAGGCCACAAAACTGCACAGGCTAGGCGGCATATGAAAGAAGAAAACATGATGTGAGGCACCACAGTTGGTCCCCTCTGCCACCCCAGGATGACAAGTATCCTCAGCTAGCTTTAGCCATCTCTGAAGCTGAAAAGCAGCCTGAGCCCGCTCAGCAGAACAATGGATGGGAAGTTGGAACACATTGTCACAGATCCAAAGCCTGTTCATAATGGTTGGGACCCACCCCCCGAGGACTATGGTGAACCTCCCCATGACAGTTCTCTCTGCGAGTTTCCCTGTGTGCCAGCTGGCCAGACTATGTTTTTCAAGCTCTATGATTGTACTGATTGTAAACCCTTGGGGCAGTTTTGGTTTTTTGAGCTCGGGCAATTTTGTGATTAAGTTCTAGGACACTCAGCTTGTGAAAGCTGCTTTAGTGGCCAGCCTTTTTTTGCATAAAATGCCCTATATGTACATACTTTGATCATATTAATAGTTAAAGAAAGCATTTTATTTATTAAAAAATAAATTCTCTGAAATCCAAATCCCAACACTGTAGCAGTTTATTGTGTGTGTGTGTGTGAATTCAAGCTTAGGAAGATAGGATCCAGAGACTAGCACATCTTTACCAGTATATAGCATCAATTGGCAAGTGATAGTTCTTTGCACTATATTCATCTGGAGAAAAATCAAGGCACAAAAGGACAAGTTCTTTATCTAAACCAAATGGCAGTGCATCCTATGTTTTGTAATTTCCAAAAACTTTTTGTATTGGGTTAGAAATTTTGTAAAATGATTAAACACACAAGGCATGCACCTATGATGAACTGGCAGGGTGTTGCTCTTTAGTGGGCAAGGTGAAGAACTAGATAAACATAACATTGGCAACACATTTACTACATTGGAGGGGGGCATTTTAAGATATATGCATATCTGGTAGAGAAGCAGGTTTTAGGGACATACTTCAGTGCTTTCCCTTGTCATCTTCAGTTAAAGCCCAATTTTTAAAATACAGAACTTCAAAACTACTGCCTTTATCCAAAAGACATAGAACAGAAAATGTCTTAAAATATCATTTTGTTCCATCACCTTCAATGACATGACATTTGCTGAGGCCCCAGAATTAAGCATACAATTGTTCAAGTGGAGGCCATTCACGCCTAATGAAAGATAGAAAGGAGGATTATTATCCCTTGGCCGATCAAGATACATGGTGTTCAAGATGATGGGAGGATCCTCCTTCTCGGTTGGCACCTGTAAAACTTTCAAAATTTCCCTTTTCACAGAAGGGATCTTACACATCTCTATCACTGGGACCGTCATATTGAGTTTTTCAAACATGCTTGCAACATCTATATTCAACTGAATCTCATCTGCAGGAGTTGGCTTAGGAAGCAACTCATGTACCGGAGGTGGAGGTGGTGGGGCCACCTTCTCTGCTGATGGAAGAAGAGTGTCAGGCTGTCATGGAGGGGCTGAAGCCTTATTTCTTCTACTGTAGGTCAAATATTCCCTCCTTAACTCCTTCTGATCATCTGTCAACTAATTCAAAGCCCGAAGTCACCCTTCTCCTTCTCCTCGTCTTTTGGCTTCATTGATATGTTTTTGTGTGACTTGTTCCTCTTGGAACATGCAGATCATATCCATGAAATTCATATCGTCGGGAGAATATTCATCTCGTCGGGGGCATTCATCTTTTCTGTGAGGTTCTTGGCATGGAAGGCACCAAGCTTCTATGTCAACTGTCCCAACTGGTTTCAAAGTATCTAGGGATTTTGCCTCTTGTTGAAGCCTTGGTTTCCAACCTGTGGCATCTCTCTGTTGTCTAGCAAACTGAGGTCTGGGAGCAGATTGATTCCTCTCTACAATAGTCAAATGGCCCATAATCTAATTATGCACCTAGGTAAACTGAGTACTCATCTGATCTATCTTCTGAGTCAAGAGGGCAATCGGATCAGGAGCACTGTTGTTGGAAACCTTAGTCTTTGCTTCTGCCTTGACATGAGGGTACTAAAAAGGTTCCACCTTTGAATCTGGGAGATTCTCTTCGATGTCAATGTTGTACTCTTTGGCATGTGCCAACGATGTGGGCTTCTTGTCGTTCGGAATGAAGCAAAATTGCCCTTCAAAAGCATTGATATAAAGGAGACGAATCGATGATGCTATAGGACAAAATTCTATTGGAATCTGATTGTACAACCTGTCAAATCTAATGTTAGATTCCTTCACTATTTCATTCTCCTTTTTCTTTATCTGATTGAACTGAGCTCCAAGCGTCCCACCGTCTTTCTTTGTTGACCATTTGCTCTTAAATAAGTTGGCAAAAGCTTCGTAGGACATGAGATGATCATCAGGGAGGCCTCTGAACCAATCAAGAGCTTCTTCAGTCAATGATGAAGCGAATAATTTCATGGCCACGTCTTCATGCTCAATACCTGCATTGTCCATATCCCGGCCCATGACATAATGATGATCCTCGGCAGTTATTATATTGTTTCTTGGGAACTTTTGCAACCTCTTTTTAGACTCTTTTGGCATTGTATTGGGGTGTCCTTGGATAGTGGACATGTTAAGGGGTTTGTAGAGGTCCTTTTCCCAAGGCTGAGCCATTGGAGCAAGGGTAAGGGTACTGTGGAAAAGGGTTTTGACAACAGGAGACTTAAGGGGAGGCCTTCTTTGGAAGACCTTAGAATGTTTGAACCTCCGAGGGGGAAAAGGTTTGGAAGAGGAAGGGTTCTAGGAAGGTGGAGTCACCATATGTGTTGAATTTTAATGAAGATTTGTACCTTGGACAAGTGGTTCCTATGGGTTTTTAAACTTTTACCTAGGAATGTGGTCCACAACTTAAAAGTGGGTCTTTTTCATAAAGTCACTTTATAAGTGGTAAAGTGAACTTTA
>ML779377.1:1300304-1312771 GCA_009831015.1 Picea engelmannii
CCTGTCAATTTCAAGCACGGAAATCGAGGAAGAGATAAGTAAAATTCTGTTGGTTTTATTTTTGCTGATATGTAATTTCCAGAAATTGAAGAAATAAGAAGAACTCCCTCTCTCTCACTGGTTTTCCCCACATTGGGGTTTTTTCAGGGTCAATTGACCAAATATCATTGTGTCATTAAATGTTTGCTTGCTGGTTTAATTTCTGAGTTTTAAGACAGCCATTGAAAAGATCATTTATTTCATGTGTTTCAGTCAAATTTCATTTTAATATTTAATGCATATTAATGTCTGCAAATTTCATTAATATTGGGAATGGGCATTAAACATTTGGAGTGATAAGGAGTGATTGAAACCGGGATTGGGATAAATTGCAGAAGTGAGAAAACACAGAAAAATCAACAATATGAGCTTCAAGAAGAGCTCATCAAAAAAGGTGGAAAGGGAACATCCTTTGGGTGGAGTTGCCAGGCAAGCTAGGGGAGAGACTTTGGGATGTTAAAATTAGCAGCATCAGGAGACATTCTGCAATGAGAAGCCTTAAGTGGCCACCCTGAAGCTAGCCAAGGAGATTTGGAGAATCAACCAGTCTTGTGAATCATGGCAAGAGTCAAGGTGAACGTACAAACCTTGTGAGCCAAGACAATAGTCAGGACGAAGGAGATGTTGCAAGAAACCTTGTGAGCCTAGTGCAAGAGTCAAGGTGAATGTACAAACCTTGTGAGACTAGTGCAAGAGTCAAGGTAGAGTTTGGCAAGAGTCATGATGAACGTACAAGTCCTGTGAGCTAGACTGATATGTGGGATGACCTCCTGGTCTTTGCTGTGAACTTCTAGGAGCTGGCCACTCTTAGTCTCACTTTAGCATATGACCAAGTAGGAGAGTCAAATGACCACATGGTATAAAATATCTTTCCTCTATTGATGTAATGATGCAGTTATGAGCAGGTGAGGACCATGTAGATTGAGAGAAGGACAAGATGTGCTTGCTAATGTTGTAATTAGTCCAAGAGGCTAAGGTTAAAATGTTATTGGAGAATTAAAAGGCTAAAATCCTAAGTTGTAATGTTATATTATTATTAAATGTCATTAAGAAAAGGGGGGGCGAATTTTATGCCTAGACATAACAACTTAAAGTGATGACCCCTTAGGGTCTCTAGAAGCTTGACTGAATCAAATGAAAGGACAAGGCTTTGCTTCTAGAAATTCGACTTAACCTAAGAAGATAAGATTCTTCTAGAAGTTGGACTTAACCCAACTTGAAATCAAATCTGGATGTTTCTAGAAGGCTGAGATAAACCATAAAAAAGGAAAAGAGAGGATTATTCGCTACACAAAGTTCATACATAGTTCAGATCTGCAGCAATTTTGCTGCACTCAACGACTAGTTTATTTTGCTCATATCTCAAGCTACAGGTGGTCTATTGGTTCGATCCAAGTATCAGTAGAAAGCTCTTGATCTAGGCTATCATTCTATGCAAAAAACGCTCAAGGAATAATTTTGTTATTGCAAAGATCTAACAGTAAGAAAAATTCAGCCCAGAACTGCAGAAATATTTCTGCAGCATAAAACTTTAAGGGGATCGATTCAAGGGTTGGAGGCAGAATTCTTCAATGCGTTAAATGGTTTCCAGTAACGCCCTTGGATCAGACCTCTGCTTCAGCAGCTATAAATCAATTTTTCAGGGCTGCAAAAATCGTCCCAGAGCTGCAGAAAATTTCAGCCAGCCCAAATCTGTAGTGTTACAGGCCAAATTTGCTCCAGCGTTCTGATCAGTGAAGTTCTCCAAGGCTTGGTGAGTCAATCTAGACTCAGATCTACGAGATTCCCCAGATCTATATGTAGCACAAGTGTAAAAGTCTCTAGCCGTCCTCTCTCTCTGATATTTGTACTGTAGCGCCCCATTTAGGGCTTATACCTGCATCCTCATTAATCAATAAGAGGAAAAATCTTTTGTTGGGGTTTTCTCCCGTATTGGGTTTCCCCAGCGTAAACCTCTATCTCATTGCGATGTTGATTATTATGCTGCTCTTGTCTATTCAATTTTCAGTATATTGTGATTGAAGAATTAATTATGTTGAAAGAGAAGTTAAAAGGTCACAAATATTTGAATCAAGCTTGAATTTAACATGGGATAGTTTGCCAAAGTGTCGTTAGGGTTTCGAAGAGGATTCAAAATCCTCCCCGACAACGACACCAAAATGTTATCGCACAAGTTGTAGGTTGGGCAAAGCCCGACCCAACCACCAATTGGCGACAACTAGGAGGGCATCTACCCATTGTCACCTTAGGCAGGTGTCCCCGTCACTTTAGGGGTGAGGTAGTCACCTCAAGGGGGGAATCCCGGTGACCTTAGGGGGAATTGAGACGGAAAGTGATAAGTATGAGTGGATGTCCCTATAGGTCAATTCCATATGATAGGAAGAGCTTGGAAAAAAGTCTTGGGAAGGTTCAAGGGTTGCCAAATGAGTTGAGTGACCCGCCGAGAGTGAAGTACCTGCCCGAGACACAATAAAAGCCAAGGATACTTGCAATACGTTAGTTGGACAAGCAAGTTAAGCTTGGTGTCCCTAATTGCAGCAAAAGTAAATCATATATATCAGCTCAATAATGATAGCAAAAGCTGCAATATAAGTGCTAAGCATATGATAAAATAAACAAGAGTCAAGCTAGTGAAAGCTAGCTCAACTCACCAATGATTAAGCAATAACTTTAGCACAAAAAAGCAAGGCTGAAACAAAAGGTTGCTGCAGTGATATTATCAGTCTTATGGCTGTAGGAAACCAAGCTTAACAGCAGAAAAATCAGCCACTAGAAACCACCTCTAACTAGCCCAATAGGTGCGCTAGGCTTAGTAGAGAGTTAGGGTAAAGTTAGGACTGAATCCTAGGATTAGTTTAGTTTAGTTTTCTGTAGCCTTATTGGCTGTAGGTTAGTTTGTAACAGCAACAAAAGTTTCTTCTTCATGATCCAATGGTTAGATGGTAGGGTTGGGCCTCCAAAGGCGATGTGTCTCCAATTCAACCTTCTTCTTCATGATCCAATGGTTTCTTCCTTCAAAACGTTGCATGTGTAGCCATCACCACCTCAATCCCATCAAGCATGACATCAAGCCTCCAAAAGATGACATTTTGCCTCTTCTAGGAAAAACGTTTGGCATGTGAGGGCTAGGTCCTATCTCTCAAATCATCTTCTAGGCCTTCAAAGGTACATTCCTCTCATCCGGCATGCGGGCCCTTGGCATCCAACCTATGGGCTTCAAGCCCCATTGAAGCCCAAGCTAGGCTTGTTCCTCCAAAATTGTCCACCAACTAGGTCCTGCAGAGACAAATAAGCACGCCCTCCGAGGATCTCAAGTCAAAATATCTTGATAAGTAAATCAAACCAATAAACCACCTAAGCATGTGCATCAAAGATTACCCTGTCAAACAAGTAAGTGCTCAAAGACATTATGCGACTTGCAAAGCTTTGATATGGGAGGGTTGACGAGGTGTCCTATTGGATAGATCTTTCCTAGGTCAAGGAGTTTTCCCAAGTGATCCTTCTCTAAGCCATGTGAAGTGGATGAGGTGGTCAAGGATCAAGACTCGTTGGGCATGAGATTCATGACATACAAGGGGTTGTAATGTTTCATTCATGGGTGCCTATATAGAGGGTGTGTGGCACCTTCGTTTGCAATGCACTTTTTCCAAGCCCATTCTCTTGCCATTCATTGTTTATTTCATGTTTTAAAAGATGAAAAGATGAGTTGAAAGCCATTGTCCTGACGTGGTGTCTAGATAACGACAGTGTCACTCACAAATACCTTGTGGAAATGAAAAGGCTAGCTCGTGATGAGACCCCCTTTCTCTCAACCATGCAACTGAGAGCCATTACCATGGCTTGGTGACCAGATGATGGTAATGTCATACCACTAGATATCCATGATCATAATTGGTCGGCTTGTGATGAGACCTCCTATCCTCCAATTAACCCTTTAAGCATTCATAATCAGTATTCTTGTGGGTCCCCATTTTGTCAGAGATAAGTGTTTCATTGCTTTCTTGAGAAATCCCTGGGTGAAGCATCTGGAAGGTTTATAAACAGGCTTTTATTTTTTACCCAACAACAATCCCTCTTGGCCTTCAGCCCCGTCTTCCCATAGAATGAGAGACAACCCCTTTTTGGGTCAATACACCCTAAAATTCCAAGAGATAAGGAAATGGGGGGTTTTAAGTGATGAAAAGTGGTAAGTATGATCGAGAACGGTACGATGGCTCTTCAAGGGAGTTCCTAGTAGAAAACCCATCCCAAGGAAAGACCACTTACTAGGGCACAATGTCAACCACCAAGGTGAAACAGGGCAAAAGGCATAATGTCCAAGCATATGTCATGAAATCTAAAGCAGTCTAAGATACAACATACTCAAATGCCTCAAATATTGAAATGACATTCACCATAATACTTGACTTGTACCTCATGGAGCAAGGCCCATTGCCTTCCGGAAGCCAGCGAGTGCAGTGGATGCCATCCTGAAAATCCTAACGTGTGTGGTGGTGAGAAGGGTCTCCATCTGTGCAAGTGGACACTGTTGGTCATGTAGTCTCTCAACACTTCATATCTGCAACCTAAGGGCTCGAGACACAATCTCCTTAGTTATCCCACAAAATGGGGATAACAGAGCCAAGGCAGGAGCATTGGGTAGAAGAAAACATGTGCTCAGGCATTCGAGGGGTATAGTGGATTATGGTCTAAGATATCTTGGAAATGGTGAAGTGAAGTTGCAGGGGTATATAGACATAGATTGGGTAGGTAGTGCAGTAGACAGGAAGAGCACCTCGGGGTGTTTCATTAGCTTGGGATCAGTAATGAAATCCCGGTTCAGCAGGAAGCAGACTTTCATGGCACTTAGATCAGCAGAGGCAGAATGCATGGCAACCAGTATGACTAGTTGTGAGGCCATTTGGCTTCACAAGTTACTTGCGGGATTGCTTGATGAGTAGTTGGATCCCACGGTCATTTACCGTGATAATTAAAATTGTATCAAACTCTCTGAGAATCCAGTGTTTCATGATAGGTCCAAGCACAAATAGATCAGATATCACTTCGTACGAGATAGGATTTAGAAGGGAGAAGTGAAGCTCCAATATATTCCCACGGATCAGCAAGTAGTTGGTATTCTAACCAAGCCCTTTGCAAAAGCGAAGTTTGAGGCATTCAGAGACAAACCTGGGTTGGCGCAGAATTCCTTCCTCACTAAGAGGGAGTGTTGAGAATTATAGCTCAAACAGGAACTTCCACACAAGTTCCATGTGAAGGTGTGATAAGTAGTTCGAGATATTTTCGAAAAGAAATTTTTGAAAAGTAATTATATTTTCGAAAAGTGATTTGATTTTCGAAAAGTGATTCAATTTTCGAAAAGTAAATTCTATTTTGTAATTCACTTTAGTTAAAAAGTGAAAGTCTTATTTTTAGCAGTTGAATCTAAAAAGTGTATTTCATGCATGCATGACTTAGACTAGGAGTAATCTCATAAATAGATTAGGGTTTTGGTCTCAACTAAAACTATAAAGACAGGTCAAGATAGAGAGTTCAAACACACAAAAACACATTAACAGTTGAGCAGGTTGAGCGACAGAGAGGGAGAGAGAGCAGGCAGCCAGGAAAGAGGCATTTTGGGCAGCAGGCAGTCCCTTACAGCAATTACACATAGTCTCGTACAGTTGTACGGAAGTCCGTCCAGTTGTACATATAGTACCGTACGGATATGTACAGCAGGGTCGTGCAGCAGCCGTACACTCTGTACTGCAGGTCATACAGCAAAGAATTGTTGTTTCTGGTTTTTTTTCAGCAGTTGTACCTTTCAGTTAAGCTTTAAACGCTCATGTTCAAGGTGTTTTTTGGTATCCATGTATTGCTGTTTTTTGGACAGCTTCTGGAGGTTTCCTTGAACATGAGCGTTTACAGCAGTCAATCAAGAGGCTACAAAAATCTAACTTACAGAATGCAAAGAGAACCAGAAAGGCATTTTCCTTTCACTCTTCCTAATCCATATGGGATTGGGTTTTCTGATGGCCAAATTCCAAGCATCATTATTTTAATAACACAAATCCTTATTAGATAAACAAAGCATTGATCCCAGATGACTTCAGAGGTTGACCAAGTCCAAGACAGTTTGGATTCACACTAAGCAGGAGATCAACCATAATCTGTCTAAATACAAGCCTGCACAGAATTGGTCGTTGCTCCGTGAAAGTTATTTGCACAGAAGTAAATAGTGCAGGTCACGCATTGCAGTGAATAGTTGTGCGCAGTTTCAGAGTGGCAGACAGCCATGTGTCACAGGATGCATATAAGTCAGGTAGCACAATCCGACTTTGTGACCGAGTCGTGCATGATGAAGTTTGGTCATGCAAAACCTTGTCGTGCAATCTTCCACTCTGGCATCCTCTCTGGCACTACAACATAACAATGCAGAGTGAGCTGGCACAGTCTACAACTCGGAAATGTTCAGCAGAATTCCAATCGTATTCCAATGACTCTCTCTTGCTCTTCGCCCATTTCTATATTAGTGTACTATATGGAATATGAGCAGATTGGTGAGATGAAACATCTTGTCTTACCTTAGCTAGGCTATTGTATATGTGTGGTTGTTATTTGGTCGCTTGTTATTTGGTCGCTTGATGTCCTTCATGTATTGTACATGTTGTCTGTTTATAAAATTTGGAGTTGATTTGTTTCCCAGACAATTGCGATCTTTTCTTTGTAGATTTATTTGCTTAATAAAGTTTACAACTTGCACCATAATATTAAGAATGTGTATGGTGAACTGAACTCTTTGTGATTTGTGTTGTGGTTCCACATTCCGTAAGTATACTCCCCATTTAGATCAAATTGGGACCACAGAATCATTTCACACATAATTACAGAGTTTTGTGCACAGTTAATGTTTAAGACTTGATCCCAGACAAAGAAAGGGATAGAGGATGAATTACAGAACAGAGCTGAACTGAACTGTTCGAGGAAGGAATTGCCCATCTCAATGGAGAAGTGGGGATTCTGGACAGATAAATGACCCACATCACTCACATGTTGCAGCCATTGACAACTCAAGTCACAGCAATGCAAACAGGTATTCCTCAGAAAATCCCTCTGAACAATCCCATCCCAAACTCTAATAAAAATCCCATTCCTCCACCACTGTCAAATTTGATAACCTCCTACAATATTCATCAATAAATCTAGTAGAAAATATACCAACGCTGGCTGATTGTTCCTAATGGCCGGGTCCAACTTGTCATCAGGCAGCCTTTACAAGAAGCTCCCACTAGGAAGGAACAATAACCAATAGATAGTCAAAACTCTGAAACCCAAAAACTACTACAGAGTTCATTGATGGCTTTGACTGGCCATTTAACTCCCTAATATACAGAATTTGTTGGCATTAAAAACTCAACCAGAGGTTCTGATAAATTCATTATTTTCTACTTTATATTTGAAATAGCATTGCTTCAGAACCTGTTCAAATTAAACCAAAGTAACTAGCGTGTACTGGACTAAAATTGGCACCTGACCAAGGACAACTGCTGTATCAGTGCTCTGCAAATCCACCGGAAAACTGGTGCAATCAGGATGACCATTGTACCACCAAACAAACTCTCTTGCAGAATGAATTCCAGCTAAATTCTGAGCCAGTTAAAAGGCGTCGATGGATTAGAGAACTCTCAACCATAAAACAATTCAAATAAGGGAAATGAAGCGACTGGTGCGGTGTAATCAAAATACCAAATTGAAGGATGAAATGATTTACTACAGAAGGACATACCTCCCCTGGAATACCAAGTTCTCTATCACTTTCTGCCCCATAAGCAAGTACAACCTACGAAAATCACAATGATATTTTAAAGATAGCTCTTGTTTGAGCTCAAAATAATGAGCTTAAGGGAAGTAATGGGTGTGCAAGTCAGAGACAAAACAAATATATTTCCATATCAAATCTGGACAGCTAATAATGATAATAATACCACATGGTACAGTTTGCGAAGATCCACCAGAGATATATCCTTTCCTAGGGATACATTCCCAAAAAAGGAGCACCGTTCATTTGCACCAACTCGAGAAAACTGGTTAACTACAACCTTCCACATATTTATGAAGAAGTCAGTTAAATCAAAATAGCTAACAAAATGAAATGTTGATAACTCAAATTCATTGTTTCTTTTAGCCCTATCCTCAATGCAAAACCAGATAAATGAAAGGAAGGATTTCACTGAATCATCCAAATTAGTAGAATATAATTCAATAAATTAGCCACATTGACATTGGTATGATTTTCTGCTTCAGTTGAAAATTTATGCATGATATAAAAAAGCTCTATAGAATAATCAAATTGAAATAATAAAAAGTCAAAACTAGAAAGAAAAAACTAAAATAGCAGTTGGTATCAAAAAATTGAACAGCCTAATTCTCAACTATCCTCATGGTGGGTAGAGTCATATGATGACTCGAACATATTTTACTGTCCCTAAAGGCTAAAACTGTTACAACACCAAAACCAACTTTGTTCAGACTTCAAGTAAGCACTACCAAACTCTTAAATGGCCAAAAGTAAGGATCTGTTAGTCTTTTATTAAATTATTTTATACAACAGAATCAATGTAGGATTGCATGGAAGGAGGAACCAAGAAAGAACTGTCTTGTACTGCTAACAACAGACTGTGTGCTATACAAAGAAACAAAAGAAAGCAAATATATTAATGTCCACAGTCAACCAAAGGTGATCAATACAATCCGGTGTACTGTAAGATATCAGTACACTGTGGCTAAAACATAATGGCATAATGGAAAAAACATAAAGTATGATAAAACAAAGCTAAAATATTGTATGGGGGTAGATGAAGCAAGAGGTAAGAGGACAGGCACCTACCTCCCTCTCAACCCTGCATCCCCTGCCCCAAACCCTAGTAGAGTTCTGCCTATAAGTAAAGGAATGCTTGCAGATGGTTAGGTGGAGCAGGGAGGTTGCTGTTGGTGAGCTGAGAAAGGAGCCCAGGCACATGTGGCGCATGGTCTAGGACTATATTTGCAAAATGAGTATGGTATGGCGACTAGTATTTGGGTAGCAAGAGATCGGCCCTCTGCAACTGTTGCTTATTATCTACAGCAGCATCGCTACTGGAAGAGGGTGTTTCTAGGGTTTTCAGCAGGTGTGGTCATGTATATGCATGGACAGTCACAGTGGCCTATCTGCTGCTATGTGCAGAAGTCGAACCGTGGTTGTTCACTGCTCGATGGCTGTGCAGCTATTCACTGTTTGGTAGTTCTGCAGTTGTTCACCA
Organism: Picea engelmannii; assembly: GCA_009831015.1. NCBI lineage: Eukaryota > Viridiplantae > Streptophyta > Pinopsida > Pinales > Pinaceae > Picea > Picea engelmannii. The sequence continues at coordinate 1,309,619 of ML779377.1, forward strand.
CTTGTGCATTGGATGGCTCCAAAAGGCTTGCTGGGTGCCAGATGGCTTCTTTAAAGGATGGCACCCTTCTGCATGAAGGTATTTCCAGAATACAGCGGCCATAAGGGGTGAAGTGAAGCACTCCCTAACACCTCTTAGCAATTTAAGATAACACCTCTTAGCAATTTAAGAGGGGTCATTTCTATGATCTAATTTCGGTGATGGAAGCCACATTTTTTCCAGTTTCTTTCTGTATCATGTTATGTTAGCCAAGGACATGCTGCTCCCTCATATGTTTCCTGAGAGAGTGTGAAGCAATAGATCCTGTCACTCTTTGTTTCTCCCCACTTCTATTGTAGGGTGATTTTGCTGTCTTTGTGGTTCTCCCCAGTTTTGTTCTTCAAGCATGTCTGTTTCAGATTAAGGTTTTGATTAGTGGCCCTGTGTTTAAACTTTAGCACTTGACTCATGTCTTATTGTGACATAATTTTTGGTGTCCGCTCTTTTTGTACTATGTTCTACCTTAAAGTTTGTATCTAAAACGTTTTGTGAATCATATTTCAGGAGGAAGAAATATAAATATATAAGGGGTTTTAAATATACAATGTAGAAAGTAACTATTATGTAATACTGTCAGTAGCAATACCTTGGAATAACAGTTTCACAGCAGCCAAACTAGCAAACCACAGCATTTCAACCAAGTGCATAAAAGTGGGAGTCAAAACTAGAGAATGTTTCACTGTCTTGAAAGTTTAGACCTGAAACTTCATAAAATTTTATAAAGAATATAAATTCAATATGTATCATGTATACATAAAATTAAAAAACAATATAAACAAGAATATGAAAATTTAAGTTAATTTATTTTCTTCTCTTCTTCTAGCTTCCTTGTTGATTTTCCCTCCTCTACCTTGCTGAATGATCCTTTCCTGTTTTCCTTCCCCTTTGCCAAACTAACCACTAATAGCTGAATGATGGCCAAGATTAGGCCCTCCAAAATCAAATGGAATGAGGACACCTGTCAAACACCAAGGTGGGAAAAATCACCAAGGTCCTTTGTAACACAAATTATCTTCTTTCAAAAAGTACATGCATGTTTCCAAAGATATTCAAGGCCGGCGCACTAATTTGTGACCCAAACGGGAATAAAAGTCTCACCTTTGAGTAGGGCTTGGGCATCAAGTCAAAAAAATGTGGAGGCATCTGCACTGCTCAAAGACGTGTTATTGGCAATGGAGTTGGGGAAGAAGAAACTCCATTTTATCAGTTACATACTTGTCATTATTGGCATAAAGAGCAATAAACTCAAAGCCAGCTCACACCATTAGTCGAACAACCTTAACACTAACCAACTGAAGAAAGATGATTTACAGCAAGTGGAGTTTACCCATGCAATTCGAAATTTTTGAAAGAAAGGCAGGCAGTTTGGAAAAAGCTGCAATCAACTTGAATGCAAACCACCTTAAAATCCATTGGTTTAACCAGCGATGCATGGGAGAGGCCCCCTGCGGTCCTGAAGCAGAAGCAGGCTCTCAAACCAAAAATCGTCATTCCCTACCATCTGTCAGAAGAGTTCACCCATGCCATTCCCAGGGCACTCCCACAATTGCTCCAATGATAGGTGTGAAAAAAGGCCGACTTCATCTTTTTCTCTTTTTTTCATCTGGGACCTATGGAAAGGCCCCACACCATATGCAAAAGGGATTGAGCTTACAAAATCCTTAATTCATCTTCTTTTTTCAATTTATTTCTCATTTCACTCATCTTTGGTTAGGGCTTTGAGTGGACAAAGTATTGGTTTTTGAACATAGTAGACTTTGTGAGAGCTTAGAGGAAAGATTGAAGGCCACCATAGACATTACACTATTGTATTTGTTAGAGAGGTGAGCTCTAAGCCTATGCTTTGTTGTTGTTTTTTCTTTTATGTGTTTTTTCTTTGTTTATTACTAACTCTTCCTATTCTTTCTTCTCGCTCATTGTACTATAGGTTTTCCATCAAAAACTTGAAAATATTGTTCCTAATGTGGGATATGATTTTGTTTTTTATTATAATGGTGTTGGCAGGGAATAAAAATCATGGGAAAGAAAATGAGAATATTCATAATAACCATTCTTTAAAGAAAAAGAAGAACAAGACAGTGATGAAGATGAAGATACTAGTAAAACTCAATTAACAGCGTTGTGGAAGTATGTAACAAAACTTGAGGAGGGTATAGGGGTTGGAACTGTTATCGCGCAGTTTGTATTTTAGGTCACAGGCTACAGGATAGTGGACAAACTGGCGTAACAGGAACCTTCCCCACCCACTGACACCTCGATGGGGAGGTTCTTTCTGTTTAGGGAGGTTAGCCCAGGGGAGACGTCCCCGGTAACCTGGGGTTTGAAGAGGCAAAGAATATAAGGTCAAGAGTTCAAGGTTTTCCCTCCTCTCAGGTTACCACCAGCATCAGATATTCCAGCTAATCAGCCAATAAAGAAGTGAAGTCCCTGTTGAGAACACCTGCCCAAAACAAGACAATAACAACACTATATGTATATTTGCAGGTTATAATTCAAAGGGTTAGCACTTCTTGAATATCTGATTTCATTTAACAAGCAATACAATAGACAAAATGGGGTCAACGTTTTGTTAAATAGCCTATGCAAGATCACCAATTCATCAATGTCTATAATAATGACCAAGCCAACAGTATTTTCAATCAACAATAGCTCAAGTAATGCTTGACGTCATCATTAATTGCTTAATTACTAGTTAGAAGGCTTGCTGCATCAAGTATGACGTCAGCCTAGGTTAGTAGGGTTAGGGTTAGTTAGGGTTTCAAAATTTGAAGTTTGAAAGATGATTTTACACAGCAAAAGCTCAACGTTGTAAGTCTAACCAGTGCCTAAGGGTGAAATGGAGTCAAAAGCAAGGTCAAAAGATCTCGGGAGGATTTAAAATTTAGAGACTAGAAGGTAAGGTTCTATGGTGCTGCAATGGCAGGGCCCTAGAATCAAAACCCTAAGGGAAGGAGGCTCATTCTGGTGTTGCGTTGAATTTACATGCAGCAGCGAGAGCCATTCTCCTGGAGGATGGCTAAGACCCTAGACTAGATCTAGGGCACCCAGTGCACTCCTGGGATATGTGGTCTGAGACATATATTGATAAAGACCCTAGGTTAGTAACCAGGGCCC
>ML779377.1:1314807-1339174 GCA_009831015.1 Picea engelmannii
CTAACTCTCACATTTTGGCATCATTGTATATCTTGTTTATTTATATCTTGTGTTTATCTTGTATCTTTATAACGTTTATTTTTCATTGTGTAAGTAGTTGTAATCTTTATTTGGGGATAGTTCTAAGATCTTTTACTTGTAATCTTTTGTAATTGAACCCCCCTCAAAAACTTAGTTGACCCCTTGCCCAACATTTAGGCACTAGTCTTAGTTGACTTAGGGAAGGGTTTGCTTGCCATTAGTTAATCTTGCACCTTGCATTTGTTGCCTTAGCATCATAGGTTAGTTTCCCCCTTAACCTTTAACAAATTAAAACCAACTCCTAGAACTTCAAAGTTAAATCATATCTAGTAACTAGGGTCTACCCCGCTTGGCTTCCCTAGGGAGTAAGCCTAGAAGGAAGAGGTTCCAGTCAAGGTGACAGTGTGGACTGTGAACCTAGGCATTGTGCCTCCAAGGACACACTAAGTGAGTTGAACTTTGCTCACGTTTTCCAGTGTGTATTAGGACGGCAACACCGCGTACATACGTGACTGTCTCCATTGAAACCTGCGTACATACGTGACTGTCTCCACTGAAACCCACGTACATATGCGATTGTCTCCACTGAAACCCGCGTACATACGCGACTGTACATGTACGGAAATACTGTAATGACACTTATGTACAGTCTACACAACTCGTGCGACTTTTTCCCTTCTGCGGTTGTTCCACACGTGCGGGCTTCCTTACCTCACACGTGTGATTTCCCTACCAAGAACAGAAAATAAAAGATCCATAACCCTAGGCCAGATTTGTCAAAGTTGCATAAATTCCCTTGCTAAAATCACCAAGCCTCCTAGCACAAATGCTCACTCACTTATGCTAACTCCATAATGTCACAATGTCACAATGAAATTATCACAATCTCTCCTCTCCTTTTATAGGACTCCAATGTGAGTTTAGAAGCCCTTAGCTCACTCTAAGGAGCCCTCCACTAAACTCAACATTAAATTAGAATATTTTATTCCTCCTTGTGGGTGTGAAGCCCCTACACAAGCCCACAAAGTCCATCATCAAACCCATGAAGCCCCAACTCAAAACACAAGGGCGTTTTCATTGAAACGAAAGTGTACTCTGGTGCCAACGAAGATTCCCACATGCCTGACGCCATGGCTACTAGTGGGAATACCTCCTGAAGCTACAAATCATCAACATTCATTACACCGGTTCATATGCCCACGTGGGACATCATCTTTATGGGGTATGGTAGAGTACAAAAACTCAAGGAATCAGCACTTGCAAACAAGTATCAAAACAAGATAATGCAAAATACATTAAATAAGAAGAATAAGCACAAAGAAAGTATGGGAAGCTTGGAAAAAGACAAAGTGTTGACTTTGACACCACATCTAGAACATTTGGCAAATCCAAATTTTCCTAATCCCTTGATAGTAGTGGATCCTCGTATACTCCCCATAGAACAACAGCAAATTTCCTTGATGTTGGTGGTAGGGACAAGGTGGATGCAAAAGTGGTGCAAAAGTGGTGAGGTTCCTCTATGAATGTGGTATACCATTCAAAGTTCTTTGTTCCCCCTATTGAAATGAGATGGTTAGTGCCATCAACGACACCCCTAAAGGATACAAGAGCCCCAAGTATGAGAAATCTAGAACCATGTTACTAGACAAGCAAAAATTCAAAAGCTAGAGAGCTTTGGGGAAGTTTACAAATTCTTGGGGCAGATAAAGGGTATCCGTCGTATCGGATGGTGTGATCTTTCTTGCGACCCATGACTAATCAACATTGGGCAAGGCCGCTAATCACATCGTAAACCTCCTAATGAAGACCATTTTAGAAGTTGGATCATTCAATGCAAAGTTATCAAAACCATAATTGGTCAAGGGTCAGACCAAGACTAGACTAGAAAACTTGGTTAAAGAACTAGTCTACTAGAACTTACATAAAATATATAAATTTTAATATATATATATATCTATATTCATGTAATCTATGTAAACACACACCATTAGACACCAAATTTGCAAAGTTTGCTCATACCATTAGACACCAAATATGCAAATTTTTCTCATGTATATAGCATGTAAGGGTGCAAAATGGCACCAAGTGCAATACATATCTCAACAAAAACATAACATTGAGGTTCTAAATGATTTCTAGAATCCAAAAAGCATCAAGCTAGAACAAATAACTACAAGTCGTCAAAATCATCCCCTATACTAGAATCCTCATCATCAGCAACTCCCTCTACCTCCTCCTCTAACTCAATCTTCAAGGGACATTAGTCCTAGTGCTCAGTGCTACTTGTCAACCCAAATCCATCCAATCCAATTCATCATCCTCCAATTATATTTGTTGATTTTCCACTACCCATTCTTAGGAGGGATCAATATCCTCCAAGACAATGGGATCAACATAGAGTATTTTGTTCAGCAATTGATTGTACCTCGGTAAGAGGGAGTGTTGAGTTTTGGTATACCTTGGGAAGTGGTCCCCTTGTGGTTTTGGGTCTCTAACCACAAGAGGGAAATATATTGGGACTATGTACTTTATGTCTAATTCCACTTTGACTTCACTTATGTCAAAAAGTTGGAATTTTGTCACTTAAGGAAAAAGTGACATTTTATTCACTAAGTGGGTGAATGAAGGGACATCAAGTGAACTTAGGAAACTTAACCCAAAGTGGGTTTCTAAGTGAGATTCCTTTGGGATGATCTCACCCATTGATTAGATGGAGCTTGGAGTGATCTAGGCCATCCATCTTTAGGTTTCCTTATGGATGGTTCAAGGAGGGCACATAGGGCCAAGAGAGGCTCATTCACTCATTTGTTCACTTGGAGAGTTTGAGAGAGAGCAAAGGGATGAGAATGGAAGCATTAGGTGAGGAGAGCTTGGGCGCCTCCATCCATGGAGAGTGCTAGGAGGCTTGGAGCATCATCATTTGTGTGTGAGAGTACTTACTAGTTGGAGGGCGTATGCTTAGCAGGCACTAGGAGTTCTTGTGCTACTTCATATCTGACAGGTTCATCTTGGAGGAGGCACACAACAGCTTGTCTGTGTGCAAGGGTTTCTTCATTGGGCAAAGGAGGAGAAAGGGCACATTAATTCAGTGGATAGAGCATCAAGGAAGGAAGGCCGCATTGATTCAGTGGATAGAGCATCAAGGAAGGAAGGGTGCACTAGCTTGCGAGCATTCTTCTTGGAACCAGCTTGGCAAGCTTGAGAGGATCTTTCTACATAGACAGGTTCTATTGTATTGTATTCCTTGTTGTATTCCATGCTTGAGATCACACATATATATACTTTCATTCTAAACTGGTTTTCCCCAGGGGAGGTTTATCCAGGGTCATGTTGACCAAAAATACATGTGTTCATTTTTCATGTATGCTTAGTGTTTAGATCAGTTGTAGGAGCTTGTAAAGATCCTAGAGGAGTGCTATATGTTTTGAGGTCTGCATGTACTAACACTTGGTTACTAAAACTACTTGCAAGGACACCTTAAAAGAGTATATAACCATCAGTTTGAAGGCAGAATTTTGGGCAGAAAATTCAGACCTGTTTGCTGTCCTAAAACAGCAGCAAGGACAGCTTTGATTACTCAAACTTAGAGCCCAACAAGAGGTCAAAGACAGACCTGTTGGGCAGCCTTCATAGTTCCTCAAAAATCTACAATGTGCAGGTGGGTCTGATGCGATGGGAACAGTTCAAATCAAAACCTAGTTGAACCAACCGGTTTGAAGTGAAACCATCTTGGTCGGTTCAGTGCAGGAACCGGTTTGAACTCTTCAGGGGGTGTACCTGTACAAACTGACTGGTTTTTATCTGATACAGCTAGTTCAAATAACACTAGTTCAAGGTCATTCAAGTAATAACTAATATTGCAACTAATTGTAAGGCAGCAAGAGCAATCATTGAGTTGGTACATCCTCATATTCTTTTACGGGGTTTTCGGTGTACATATTTAACCTTTTGATGCACAATGATGTTAAGTTGAAGCATAATGAATGTGAAAGGATTGATACCTTGGACAGAAAAGGGAGATATGTGATTAAATTCATTGTTGATCATAGTTCTATCCAGTACATTTTCCACACTCACTCTTAGTGGTAGCTACTTAAGCTTACAAAGACAATATTTGGTAGTTATTACCTTTAGGGGCCTTTTCAAGATAAGATAAGCATTGGCTAATATGGTGGTAAGTGAGTCACGGGAGAGATTGAGCTTGCAGGCTTATAATAGAGAAAAAGCTTATGACATGTGGGAACTATTCAAGATGGTCACTTTTAAGTCATAGGTTAAGTATGTTATGCAGTACACCAAGACCATTTATAATATGATATGGTTTGCATATTCATATCAGCTAGTCATTGGGGAAGTGTCTGAGCAGATGGACACCATGTTAGGCCAGATTAAAGACATTCTTGAACCTAGAGATGCAACCCGGTATCCATAAATTAGTAAAGAGGTCGTTAAATGATTGGATAAGTCAAATATTCCACTCCATGCCTTAGCATATATCCTTACACCAAAATATTATTCTACATTGTAGATGGAACAAGCAGTGCTTGGTGGAGGGGTGAAGAGAAGACCACACATAGATCCAAAGGTTCAAAATGGACATATCACTACATTAGACAAAATTATCCCAAATCATGCTAAGTGTGATCTCATACAACAACAATTAAGAAACTTGATCAGTGATAGGAAGCATTTGGTTTTATCTATGCAATTAAAGATTGAGATAAAATGGCTCCCATCCAATGTGGACCTTGTAAGGTGGTTCTTCCCTGCGACTGCAACAATTGCCAATGAAGGTGTTTTCAGAGGTTGTTAACATTTCTTCTACAGAGAGGTGTTGGAGCACCTATAGAGACATCCACAGTGAGAAGAGAAACAGGTTCACTATAGACCGGGCAAAAAGTTTGGCTTATGTGCACTACAACTTGAGGTTGTTGTCCCATCATTGTGAGGAGTTGTAGAATGATAAAACATTTAAAATTAAGAACAACAATATTAAGGAGGATAATTTGGAGGATGATATTTTCTTTGATGATCAAGATGTCGATCGTGTTGAGATGCCACTGCCATTGTCAATGACACTCCAAAAGCTTCAAGTTCACAACCTCTACAACCATGTGAGGTCAATACAATGCGAGGTGGTGCCCTTCCTAAATCATGAGAAGTTAAGAGTAGAAGTAGCTCATGGCAAGAGGACACAAAAGTAGATAGTAGAATTGTTTCTCCTTTTTCATTTCTTTGGTTATCATAGACCTTAGCTCAATTTAGTGTTTTCAATTTCTTGTATCTATTTTGTAAATTACGCACATGACCTATTTTGTGAACATTATATGCATGTTGTAACTCTTTGGTCATGATGATCTACTTCATTTCATAAATTCCTCGTATAGTTCTTGCTATCTAGGTTGAAACTTTGTAAGTTTGTAACTGATAGATGGCTTTTGTAATCTAGATACTAAAAGGTTCACTTTCTAACTTCTGAATATTGTAGTATTCATCTTTAAGTAGCACCAAAATCTATATTTTCATATTTTCTAAAACTAATGTGGCGTTCTACACATGTTTTTTTAATATTTGTGTATTATATTATATAAATATATAGATTATAGCTCAACTGGTTGTTGACAATGTTGTTGGGCATTTGACTACTCCAGTGCCAGTAGGTGCTCAATTTGAATCCAGTTGGGTGAGGTGCACTAGTCTAAACCAACAAGGTTACTAGCAATGCGATCCATGAATGTGGGGAAGCATCCCTTGAGTTTCCCCACAAGGTTTTCCTTGAAAAAATAAAAAAGTCCAAGGGGTTAGCTCAATCACCTGTTGTCAATGTTGTTGGGCATTTGGCTAGTTTCATGCCAACAAGTTCCTGATTTGAAGCCCCTCGGATGAGGTGCACTAGTATAGACTAACAAGTTTACTAGGAATGCCATCCACGAATGTGGAGAAGCATCTCTTGGGTTTCCATTCAAATTTTTCCTTCGAAGAAAACATAAACATATAGATTATATATGAAACATTTGTGGGACACTCTAGTATCGAGATTTCTTTGGTAAGGAGCACCCACAACAGTGCCACTCCTTGCTTCGTTCTGCACTCTAGCAACACTACTTTTAACTTTGAGATTTTTCTATATGGCTTTTACACATCTTGACCTTCTTCAAATTCCAATTTGGCTTCACTTGTGTTCTTCAAAATCTGCAAGTTTTAGTAGTGTGGTTCAAGATCTTCACAATTCCACCTAGAAGGTCACTTGAGAACCTAAGATTCTCAAGAAACTTAAAAGAACATCAAGCATGTGGACAATCTCGATTAGTGATGCCAACAACTCATGAACCATTAGGAAGTTGACAAAAAGGAAAAGGCCTCCCTCAAGCACTCAAATTTACACAAAAAAACGTAGACAAAAATATACACATAAGAATATGAGAGAGAATAATTGCTTGATTTATCATTCGATAAGGTGGATGTCAATATATATAGGGGAGACAATGTCCCATACCACAATTCTCATACAATCATTTTATTAATTAGACTATAACTTAGCCTATCACAATTTAATACATGTGACATATATATCTTTAGTCACTTGTTATTATGAATATAAACTTAACTTTATTATATGACCATTATAATATGCTAACTCTGACACCCTCCCTTAATGGTCATATGGAAAATAAACGTTTTCCCTGGAATACAAACTTATCTGGACCAAACATGTCAAAGATGTTTGCATCCTCTCAAATGTACTACAAAAATCAGATTTTGAAGTTGTTGCCAAATGAGTAGTAATGTTCATTGCATGACATGTAACCAGCATGGTTGAAATAGCATAAAACTCCTCACCAACCACCTAATCAACCATTGATTCTTCATCCAGATGAGAGTCAATTTCACAGAAAATTTCAGCCAATATACCACAGATGTAGAAGTTGATTGATTCAATTTGCAGCAGATTCCAATAAAGAATATGCAGAGTTCTCTACCAGAGAAATGAATAAATGAAATACATAAGATGTCTTTCACATCACAATATATTAATTAAACCTATTGTTCCTTATGGCAGTTCCAAAAAAGCGTACTTCTAGATCCAAGAAAACAATTCGTAAAAATGTTTGGAAGAGAAAAGCATGTCGATCCACAATATTGAGATCATTAATAGATAATGGATCTATGGTGAACTATCCAACAAACCCTATTCCAATAAAGAAAAGAAACCAATAGAAATGTAACGACACTTTAATGATGAACACAAGAAATGTTAACCCATATCATAGTGTGCTCAAGATGTATGCATGAGCTTGAGAGAGGAACCCTTAGGACTTTATCAAATAAATAACTTGAATGAATGGTTTACAAATGAGGAGTGTGTCATATATATACACCCCCCTTAGGGTTTGCGTGCTAGCCAGAAGAGGTTGACTAGTTCGACCTTAACCAAAAATAGACAAATAATATAAAAAATACAAGTAGTGAGATAAGTACCCATATGTAGGCTCAATGAAGCCCCAAATACATCGAATAAAAGGTCAGCATGTGTTGACAATGAAGAAACCACATAATCTCAACACCCCCCCCCCATGTTGAATGAGGGGCCACAGAGAAGGCATTACAAGAAGAATCCATAGAACATCACAATAAATCATCAAAATACCCCACCCATGTTGAATGAGGGGCCACAAAGAAAGCATTACAAGAAGCATCCATAGAACATCACAATAAATCATCAAAATACCCCCCTTAATGTTGTTTTGGGGATCTTCAAAATCCACAGCACTCCTAGAGAACATCTTCACAATCTTCCTTAAGATTGATTCACCTTCACGATCTTCATTATAATTGATCGTGCTCAAAAGAGTCTTCGGCAAAGAACATAGGTATTTGTCAAGAGGAGAGGCCAACTAAAATAAGATCCCAAGATGGAGGTGACATGAAACAACTTACTAAAAGACCTGCAAGGAAATCGACAACATTGGTAAGAGGGGCAACCTCCCACTTGGACAGAGATGGAAATAATGTAGTAGAAGGTGTCAATTTTCAACGTGCAATTCAATGCATTCAATTTCAAATCTGAAAATTACTTCCAAGTGACTTCAAATAGTAAACTAGGGTTGTTGTCACTGAATAATTTTACACAGAAATTGTGACAGAAAAATTACAATGGAAACATAAAGATCAAAGAGAAATCATCCATGCACAAGAGACACAAAAATTTGTGTTCTATAAAATTTCTGATTGAAAATTTCTGGGGACAAAAACAGTCCTCTTGAGCAATTACAAATTCAGCAAAATCTTGAAAATCTTCCAACTTGCAAACTTGGTACAAACCTTAGCTAGTTGAAACCTGTACGACCTGCTGACGTCAGCTGTACGAACTGTACTGACTGTTGATGTCAACCGTACGGACTGTCCATACCACATATGCAACTGTCCTTCCTCTACAAAATATCAGAAAATAGAATGTCCAGAAACCCTAGGCTAGATTTTCCAAAGTGAAGAATTTCCTTGCTGAAATTTTGCCTCCCAATCTCCTTGGCACAAGTGCTCACTCACTTATGTCAACTCTGTAATGTCACAATGAGATGTCACAATGATCCTCATATTGCCTCTCCTTTTATAGGAGTCCAAAGTGAGTTTAGAAGCCCTTAACTTACTTTAAGGAGCCCTCCACTAAACTCAACATTAAATTAGACTTGTTTATTCCTCCATGTGGGTGTGAAGCCCCAACCAAGCCCTAGCTTAATATACAAGGGGTTTTCACCAAAACAAAACATGCAATGTGAGTGTCGTCAAAGATTCCCACATGCCCGACACCAAGGCCAATGTGGGAATACCTCTCGTTGCTACAAAAACATCAACACTCCCTTCTTAGCGAGGGAGGTATTCCATCCACCATCACCTGGAAGTAGATCTATCTCCCACACTGGAAGTGGCTAACACAACTACTCTCTAATCCACCTAATTAGTTGCTCCCTCTGTCACAGAAGCAAATCATGTTGTATGACATGGACCCTTCTTGGGAGACACTCTGCTCCTAGAAGCCTCCCGCTTTTGAGCATCCTGCATGGCTTCCTCAACCCGTGACACCTTCCTGACAGTCTTGGAAGACTCCTCTCTCCCACCTGCACCTGAAGGTTGACTTCCTCTGGATGGTTGACTCTCCCTATGAGCCTGTTGACTCCCTCTGAAGTCTAACTTCCTCTTGACAGACTTGGAAGGTTGCTCCTTACCACAGGATCCTGAAGGATGACTCCTTCTAAAGTCTGACTTCCTTTGAGTCTGCACAACCTTCGGAGCTGCCAAGTCCTTGTCCTCTATCACTTTGTTGCTACTTGCCATAGCTCACATAGGTTGGCCCTTTAGCCTATACAAGTTGCTCTCTTTAACTCCAAGAACCACTATTGTGTCTGAGCTAGATCCTTTGGGCATGAACAACACCTGTCCATCTCGAAATAAAACCGCATAACCCTTCTCCTCAATCATTGAGACTAAGAGCACACTCTTCCTGAGTTTTGGCACCCATAGCACATTTGTCACTCTCAACAAATCTCCTGACTCCATCCGAAATGACACTATTCCAAATTGTTGCACTGCATGCTTGGTACCCATACCAAGTTCCACATACAAATCTGAGATAGACTCTATGAATCTCTCGAACAACTCCCATGTTCCTGTCATATGACATGTGGCTCCACTATCCACAAACCAAGTCCCACTACAGGAAACTACACCAGAAAAGGCAGAGACTAATAAGAACTCCCTCTTAAACATGTTTGCAACCTCATCCACCTGTGATGATGATGCATGTTGTTGTTGCTTTTGTTTCCCTTTCTCCCGTTGTGGACACTGTGAAGCATAGTGGCCATGCCCATGGCAAGAAAAACACTTGACCTTGCTAAGGTCCTTCTTCTTTCCCTGCTCTAGAGATGCCTCTCTCCCTGTGTTCTTCCAAGAACCATTTACTTTGCCCTTTCTAGCATTAGCAGCTAGGGCCTGAATATCATCATCACTACCTCTCTTCCTGCCATTCCTAGACTATATCCGAGCCTCCTCCTAGATGCAATCGATCCACAGTCTATCAAATGGTGGCAACTTCTCCCGTGCACAAATAGTTCCCAAGACCCGGGAAAACCATTCAATGCCACATTCACAAACTCTGTGTTATCAACTGCCTCACCAATGGCTACAAGTTGATCACGAATCTAAGTGATCCTCGTGAGGTAGCTAGGAACTGTATTTGAACTGTACATCTCAACATATCGGAGCCGATGCCTCAAAATCAACTTCTGACTTGCAATCCCGCTTTGTTACAAACCCATCAAAGCTTCATACATCTATTTTGTTGTTTTCTTCTCGGAAATATGAGGAATCAAGTGATCCTTGACAGAATCCAACAATACCCGCTTGGCTTTCACTTCTCTCTTCCAATGAGCTGTCAATTCCTGTGGATCATTGGGATATGTAATCACTGTCTCAACATACTCTTTGAGATCATACTCTTCCAAGACCAAAAGAAGCTTAGCCTTTCAGGCCCGAAAATTAGTGGCCCCTTCCAAACTGTCCTCAACTCTGAGAGTGCCCACCATTGTGACCTGCCCAGAACAAAAACAATCTACAACAACAAAAATTTGCAGGAGCAATCTTCCCAAGAGATGATCCTTCTCTCTCTAGAGCCATGTCAATTTTCAACGTGCAATTCAATGCATTCAATTTCAGAACTGAAAATTACTTCCAAGTGACTTTAAACAGTAAACTAGGGTTGTTATCACTGAATAATTTTACACTGAAATTATGACAAAAAAATTACAACGGAAACATAAAGATCAGAGAGAAATCATCCATGCACAAGAGAAACAAAAATTTATGTTCTGTAAAATTTCCGAGAACAAAAACAGTCCTCTTCAGCGATTACAAATTCAACAAAATCCTGAAAATCTTGCAAACCTGGTACAAACCCTAGCTAGTTGAAACCTGTACGACCTACTGACATCAGTCGTACGGACCGTGCAAACCGTACGGACTGTATGGACCTTACGGACTATCCGTACCACATGTGCGGTTGTCCTTCCTTTGCAGAAAATATAAAAAAAATGTCCAGAAACCCTAGACCAAATTTGCCAAAGTGAAGAATTTCCTTGCTGAAATTTTGCCTCCCAATATCCTTGGCACAAGTGCTCACTCACTTATGCCAACTCCATAATATCGCAATGAGATGTCACAATGATCATCACATTGCCTCTCCTTTTATAGGAGTCCAAAGTGAGTTTAGAAGCCCTTAACTTACTTTAAAGAGCCTTCCACTAAACTCAACATTAAATTAGACTTGTTTATTCCTCCATGTGAATGTGAAGCCCCAACATGTTGCTGTGAAGCCCCAACCAAGCCCCCAGCTTAATATACAAGGGGTTTTCACCAAAACAAAACATGCAATGTGGGTGTCGTTAAAGATTCCCACATGCCCGACACCAAGGCCAATGTGGGAATACCTCCCGATGCTACAAAAACATCAACAGAAGGATCATCATTGTCGTCGTCATCAAATAGTTGTGCATCCACATGAAGAGTATCATCTTGAATCTAGACATCAATGGAAGGAGAACCATCGCTAGGCAGCACATCTGGAGAGAGAATATCATCAATGATGACCTTGTCAAATCAGGGAAGGCTAGAAGAAACATCTGAAGAAGAGGGAAAGGATGATGTAGTCCCATTAGTCCCTGCACATTGTCCAATAACTGCAAAGGATGAACTCAAAGGATATGGATGGACCAACATTAGATGGAGATGTGGAAAGGTCCACTACAACTTGTTGGGAGTCATCAATGAACAACCTAGCAAGAGAGGTGTTAGAAATAATAGGTGTGCTCGTTTAACCATAGACAGTATAGCAATATTATCACCCAACCATAGGTTGAAGCCACCCCCGAACACCTTAACCTTGACACAGAATAATTCTAGAAGCAAACCCTAGGCCTAATAGCCAATCAAGGTAGTGTATCACTCTCCAGAGCTAGCCTACCAAGCAGAAAGTCCAAACCATAACCAAGAGAAAGTCCAAGCCTAAAACCGAAAATACAAGTTGCAGTAGGTGCAGTTGCAGCTACTCTCCAGACTTACACACTTACTAAATTTCTGCAGTTGCAAGCTGTGTGTATCCAAATGAGCTCTGGCATCCTGTATTTATACTGCTCTACCTTAGCTGTCTGGGTCGACTTCTCTTTCTGGAGGCTAGAAACTCAATATTAATTATTCTCTTTAGTCGACTTATCTTCTAGGGTTATGTCCAATGCTTTAGGGTTTCTTCTTGCTTCCCGGAATATTCTATTCTTGTTAGGGTTACACGTGGAGGTTAATACCTCCCGCAGTTACCATAATATCAACACTACCTCCTAGCTAGAGAGGTATTGAAAGCAATGGTCTTGAGCACAAACATACCATTCAACCGATAGCATCATCATAGCCACTCAGACTATCTCATGATTAAATTACGAGCACCATCATCACTATCAATATCATCTGACAGCATCAACTGCATCATCTCTTTAAGCCATACTCCATCTGAGTAATGATTTTGAATAAGTCACTCACTCCACAGAGTGATACAAGAACTATTCTTCTAATCCAAACATATGTCCTAGAAGAATAATTGTTCCAACAAATGTTAGAAGTCACGCCATGGGATACAAGGACTATTCTTATAATCCGAACATACGTCCTAGAAGAATAATTGTCATGGACCATACACTGACTATCCATCTAGCTGGTAATCATTTTCAACACTATTGATAGTCTCCATGGCAATCAAAACAATGCCATTCAATAGAACACAATTGTGTCTATCCACAGTAGTACACAACTACTATCCAATGGTACACAACCACACCAAGGAGCACACGGCTACTTGATAAGTGACACATAGTCACAAACAGTGGAACACATCCAACACAGTGGCATACAACTATTGTCCAGAGACATACAGTCTCCATAGTGATCATATCATCTGATATCAACCTGTATAACAATATCATGATACAAACTGAGTCATCTGGGCCATTCTTCCACTCACATCTGTGAGATCTGGAAGAGCATCTGCCCTCAGAAGGTGAAACATCAACCATGGGCTATCTGGACTATTCTTCTCAAGCATAGAAGAATAATTGTCCCTGATTTCTGAGCCTGGACCATTCACCTAACTGGGCCATTCCTTCAGCACTAATCATAGTGCAACCTAGAGGGAATGAGTCTGCCCTAGGGAATGCATGTCCTTGATTGCTAAACTTGGATCATTCACCTAATTGGGCCATTCTTCTGGCACTAATCATAGTGCAACCAGGAGAGAATGAGTCTGCCCTAGTGAATGATTGTCCGAACCATTTCCTGAGGAAATGACTGTCCTGCACCAACCTCCAAAACGGACCATTCTTCGAAACTGCTCACAATTGTGAACTTCAAAAGAATGACTTCTCGGCGAGGCGGACCATTCTACTTGACCACTACTCAGAGTGACTGCCCAGAAGAATGACTATGCTAGACCATTCCCCCACACTGGCCACAAGGGGAATCGTTGTCTATGGTACATCAGCAATCTATCGAACCATTTTCATTACGAAAATGATTGTCCGATCTGGACAATTTTCCAAACTGGAAAATGCCTATCCGTCAAAAATCTCAAACCACTTTCCGAACTAAAAAGGAACTGTTCATCCTGGAGCATTTTTCGAACTGAAAAATTACTGTCCATAAATCAATAACACATCAGTGCGCCCTCCCAACCTGGGAGTAATCTCTTCCTTTTTCAATAAGGAAGTCGTCTCCACGAGCCCTAGGTTGTTTCTTAAGTATGCAAACTTTTCATCTTGGACAGAGGCTTTACCAAAATATCTGCTATCTGTTATTTGCTCATCTGTGGAGATGTATTGGAGAACCACTTCTCTTTTCTCGACTTCATCACGGAGAATATAATGCTTGATCTCAATGTACTTCGGTCTGTCATGGAACATTGGTTTTCCCTTAAGGCTTCATATAGCTCTGATCATTACAATATATCATGGTCGAGTTCAACACTTATGTTTCCTACTAGCTCATGACATCGTGGCAAAGCTCAAACTGAAACATATCCAAGTAGCACTTCTTCTATCATCGTGAGAGTTTGCCAGGGATTAGCAATCCATCATCTCGGACTTCTGAGTAACTATTTTGATACGTTATCTCTGTTATAGAAAGTTTTCACCACGCTTTTGTTGTATATGAGATACTCTGCATCAGGTTGTTTGAATCCATACAAGGTCTTCTTATATCTGCATACATGGGTCTCTTTCTGGTATAAGCTTCTTTCTCACTTGCTTTATTTGGGAAGAACAGTCTTTTACATGTAAATTTCAATCCATGGATACTGGTGAGTTGTCGTTATTGTTTTTCTCCCTCCTTCTAGAAGAACCTCTAAATCTCACAATGCTTCCATTCACAAGTCTTTTTCACATTTTCTTACATACATTGTTCTTTATCATAACTTCCATTTCTTCTGCTTGATTGTTTCTAGTGGGTTCAAACCAAGCTGGTAGTCTTGTGATTCTCGGTATAATAACTGGTTGTTCTGGATTTTTTTTCTTTCTTGGAATCTTCATGTTCTTCCTCATGTTTCTCTTTAGCTCTTGGGTCCATGGAGTCTTCTATAGATTCCATCCCCTGAAGATTCCAACTTCTTCCTTTCATCATAGGATCATGGATATAGATGGACAACTAAGGATACTTTAAGGCTTCTTTTCGAAACACGTGTTGCTTATCATGGCTGCTACTTTCAATGGGAACATAGACATATACTTCATAATCCTTAATGGATCATATCATTTAGGATTAGCTCCCTCCTAATCCTTGCTTCATGCATGAATGCATGCTCTTCTTTTGGAATTCTATAATCAGCTCTGTCTATCTAAGAGATTCCACGCTTTCGTCTGCATCCTTATTGCCTTCTGCAAAGTGTCACAAGTCTTTTTCTAATTTCCTCTTGATTGTTGACTTCTTTCTGTTTTGACTTCTTCTGGGTCTCTTCAAGTTTGATTCTGATTTCGGCTTATCTGGCAGTTTTTACTTATATAATAGCTTCCACAAGAATTGTTACCAAGGGTTGTCAACGTACTTCATCTTTTCATGTGTATTGTTTGACTTGTAGTCATCGTGATAGCAATCCTTATCTTGTTATTCTTCCATAGGTATTGTTTCACTTGAACATCTTATATTCTAAGAAATAGATATGCAAAATATGTACAGAAACTATGTAAACATGGTATGTACAAGAACTTTGAAGAATATTGTTACCTTGACTTAGAAGAAGAAGTTTGTTTTATCCTACTTGGCCTTCTTTGAGGGTTTCCTTTCTTCAGCAACTGATGCTTCATCTGTTTCCTTCCTTAAGCCAAACTTCCTCTTATTCCCGAAATTCTTGAATTTTGTTGTGAAGGCTTGATCATCGTATTTGTTTTCGGATTTCTCTTTTGTGCTAATCCTTGATTCTTCTTGTGCACAGCAAGTCCAAAGTTCTTCAAATGTGAGATACTCCTTTCTTGTGTTCATGCTTGCGGCAAATGCATCCCATGTCTTGGGAAGGTCGTTGAGTACTATATTTACTAGTTCCTTGAAATGATTTCTTCAATATCTTGTAGTTGATCTCTTAATTGAGAGATTCTCACAAAGTATGATGTTATGCTTTCATCATCATTCATTTTCATGTCACGAAGCTCATTCTTCAGACTCGTTACTTGTCCAATGTTTCTGACTGAGAAGAGATTAGTTAGGGCATCGTACATCTTCTTAGATGACTCAAGATGGGAGATGTAGGGTATCAAGTGGTCTTTTACAGAGTCCACTATGATACTCATGGCATTGATGTCATTGTCCTTGAACTTCTCCATAATTGCAACATTCTGAGGTTCCTTCTCTTTTCCTTCTTCAAACTGTGGTTCCACGATCTTTCCTTTCACGATATCCAACACTTTATTCTTGGCAAGGATGAGGTCAATCCTTGTCTTCCATGCTCTCAAGTTAGGTTTTCTGGCTTCATAGAGTAAGTCATGACTTCTTTGACTTGGTCAACCTTTGACTTTGACCAAAAACTCAAACTTGACGTCTTAGCTTGCTGAGAGTACTAATAGGTGCTCTAAGTTAGGGCGCACTGGGCTATCCAAAAATTAGGTCAATCTCTTCACTTAAGGTGCCTCAACAAGAGGGTTAAGGTTTCGTTGTTGCAGCAAAAACTTTAACTACAACTGTAACTAAGCAAATCCTCCCAATCTATCTTCCAACGGTTAGACTGTCCGAAGATAGTGTGGGCCCATAACCTGTTAGAAATAATAGATGTGCTCGTTTAACCATAGACAATATAGCAATATTGTCACCCAACCATAGGTCGAAGCCACCCCCGAGCACCTTAACCTTGACAGAGAATAATTTTGGAAGCAAACCCTAGGCCTAATAGCCAATCAAGGTAGTGTATCATGCTCCAGAGCTAGCCTACCAAGCAGAAAGTCCAAACCATAACCAAGAGAAAGTCCAAGCCTAAAACCAAAAATACAAGTTGCAGTAGCTGCAGCTACAGCTACTCTCCAGACTTGCGCACTTACTAAATTTCTACAGTGCGCACTAAATTTCTACAGTTGCGAGTTGTGTGTATCCAAATGAGCTCTAGCATCCTGTATTTATACTGCTCTACCTTAGTTGTCTGGGTTGACTTCTCTTTCTGGAGGCTAGAAACTCAATATTAATTATTCTCTTTAGCCAACTTGTCTTCTAAGGTTATGTCCAATGCTTTAGAGTTTCTTCTTGCTTCCCAGAATATTCTATTCTTGTCAGGGTTACACGTGGAGGTTAATACCTCCTGCAGCTACCATAATATCAACAAGAGGAAGACGAATGTTCTATGGATACATGTTGAAATCATCACTAAAATTATCATTGGAAAGCAATGATGGAGAGATCCTCGCATACCATGAGGAAAAGGCTCATCAAAGTCAATCACCTGATGAGAGGTGGGGTCATAGATAAGATAAGATAAGATAATTTTATTAATGTTCAACAAATGACCACAAAAGTAGGCCAATGGGACTAAAGGATACATCTAGTGTGAGTACAATGTGGGAGTACAAAAGCAACTCCCATATAATGAGAGAAAGATATACGAAAACTAAAAGTACAATCTAGGTAAATATCCGATAAGGCTAAGCACTAGGTCTAGCTAAAACCAAAAATAAAGAGTATATAACATTATCATAGGTGCGGTGATACAAGTGAGAGTGTCCAAGGTAGGATTGGAAAACTTGATACTAGCTAAGAAGGAGAAAGAGAGATATATAGAGACAATACCCATGAAAAGCCTCACTATAGAAAATTAGAGTCCTACAAGGAGTGTAATGAATAGGGGATATATCATGCCTTTCATGAGGTGGGTAGATCCATGCACCTAATCAAAAGATATCGAAATGTGAGATAGAGGGCTTCTACCCATGCGACTGCTCATAAGGAGTCATACCAATAACTGCACAAGTAGGTGTGAAATTGATGGTAAATGTTGTACAAACTATGCGCTAAGCGCACCTATACTATTTCGCTCTACCTGTGAACATCTTCTTGTGATCTATGTTAATTTTTGTCACATTTCTGCAATTTCTTCTTGTTGGATTAGGGTTTGTTAAAGAGATCACCATAGATCTACTGTCTCTTATAATCTCAACACTCACTTTGTAATCATTATTGTGTACTACATTGTTTCTAGGTTTGGCTTAAAGCCAACCTAGTCAACACTCATTTATGATATTACTAGGTGGTGAAGACCAACCTAGTCATCATAGTGGGCCCACGACCTATTTTCGGGAAAGTGTCATACCCCTTGAGTAGTGTAAAAATACACAACTCGCCTCTCATTTGCAATATCATCTTGAGCTACTACTCTCTTTATACAAGTGATTTGTTCTTTAGCCTACGAGCACCATATCTAGTGTTATGCACTCTTACTCTATGGTTGTGATATTCTCTCTCTAGAGCACTTATGGTTCAGCTCTATTGTTCTTGGGTGATTTCTCTCTAGGGAGCACTTGTTATGGGTTTTATGTTTCGTTGCCCTAGTGTTGTTTTCTCCTTGTTTATTGCAAGATTTGGGGTTTGCTAGTTGTTTTCTCCTTGTTTATTGCAAGATTTGGGGTTTGCTAGTTGTTTCCATTCAATCCTCTCTCTCTTGTGAATCTCAACAAACAGTTTGTACATTTGCCCCTTGATCAAGAAGCAAGGGAATCTGCATGACATTCTTTCCTGAGGACTTTTGAGTTTTCATCTCTGCTGAATTTCCTCAATTTGGAGCAGAGAGTGTTAAAATATCGAGCTTGATTTAATATGTAGATTATTTCTTTAGTTTCTTCAACGCTTTAAACAAAATTTGATTTATCAACCAGCATAATGGATACTCGAAATGATGAACAGAAGTAGAATAGGTACTCAAATAGAATCTCCTACATGCACAAGAATTTACCCTGGAGAAACCCAAAAAGGGGAGAAAACTCCAACAAACAATCTTCCTTTAATTGCAAATAATATGTAAGATCATGTACAGTAAACAACCATGAAAATACCTGACAGTGTGACCAGCAAACAACAACTAATTCGCTGTTGTTATAAACCTGATTATACTAGCAAAAATCCTTTGCTATACTTTTACACAGTAAATTAACTTCAGCGCTGCCCTTAGACAGCAGACTCATATGTTGTCCTTTCTCACTGTGTAGACAGCAGACTCATATGCTTGTTGCCCACTCTCAATCACCTGCAGACAGACTCCTTTCCTTCACCCTTGCCCTGCATAACAACTGTGTGAAGAAGAGGGGTCGAATTTTGTATATAAAGGTGCAGGAAGGAGAGGAGAGTGGACTTAAATTAGTATGAGTATGCATGTCTATACAACTAGATTTTACAACTCAACTCGAATTAGAAACTTGACTTGTGACTCGACTTTGCATGACAACTCGCCATGCAACCTTGACGTCCATGCATGCAACTCGACATGCAACATGACATGCATCCTATGCAACTTAACATGCATGCAACATGCAACATAACTTTCATAACTTGAGTTGACAACTCAAACTAAACATGCAAATCGACTTTTACAACTGAGTTAGGCAACTCGAATTTCTTTTCATGGTGGATAGTGTTACATGTGCAAATTGTTAGAAATAAAGGGATGTGTGCTCGTTTCACCATAGACAATATAGCAATATTGTCACCCAACCATAGGCACAAAGGCCACCCCCGAGCACCTTAACCTTGACAGAGAGAATAATTCTGGAAGCAAACCCTAGAACAAATAGCCAACCAAGGTAGCATACCTCTCTCCAGAGCTAGCATACCAGGCAGAAAGTCCAAACCATAACCAAGAGAAAGTCCAAGCCAAAACCGAAAATTTGTCAGTTGCAGCAGCTGCAGCTGCAGCTCCTCTCCAAACTTGCGCACAATTGGTCTTATGCAATTGTGAGAGAGAGAGAGTGTCAAATGAGTTCTAGTGCCCTCTTATTTATAGTCCTCCAAGTGACCTAACTGGGTCGACTTCTACTCCCTGACGCTAATAACTTTATATTACATTTTCTCTTGATTCGACTTGTCTTCTATGGTTCGTATCCCACTGTTTAGGGTTTCTCTAGCTTCCCGAAATATTCTAGTCTCGTCAAAGGTACGACTTACACGTGGAGGTTAATACCTCCCACAGCTACCATAATATCAACACTCCCTCCTAGCTAGGGAGGTATTAAAGGAAATGGTCTTGAGCACAAACAGACCATTCAACCGGTAGCATCATCATGGCCACACAGGCTATCTCATGATCAAATCATGAGCACCATCATCACTATCAGTATCATCTGATAACATCAACTGCATCATCTCTTGAAGCCATACTCCATCTGAGTAATCAAGCATGATGTTGAATAAGTCACTCACTCCACAGAGTGATACAAGAACTATTCTTCTAATCTAGACATATGTCCTAGAAGAATAAGTGTTCCAACAGATGCTGGAAACCACACCATGGGCTACAAGGACTATTCTTCTAATTCGAACATGCGTCCTAAAAGAATGATTGTCCTGGACTATTTTCCACAAGGAGAATGTTTGTCCATCAGCATACTGACTATCCATCCGGTCGGTAATCATCTCCAACACTAGTGATAGTCTTCATGGCAATCAGAACAATGCCATTCAATAGAACACAACTGTGTCTATCCATAGTAGTACACAACTACTATCTAGTGGTACACAACCACACAAAGTAGCACAAGGCTACTAACCAGTGACGCATAGTCACAACCAGTGGAACACATCCACCACAGTGGCATACAGCTACTGTCCAGAGACATAGAGTCTCCACAGCAATCATATCATCTGATATCAACCTGCTTAATAATATCATGATACAAACTGAGTCATCTAAGCCATTCTTCCACTCACATATGTGAGATCTGGAAGAGCATCTGCCCTAAGAGAGTAAAACATCAGCCATGGGCTATTTGGACTATTCTTCCCAAGCATAGAAGAATAGTTGTCCCTGATTTCTGAGCCTGGACCATTCACCTAACTGGGCCATTCCTCCGACACTAATCACAGTGCAACCTAGAGAGAATGAGTCTTCCCTAGGGAATGTTTGTCCCTGATCGTTGAACCTGGACCATTCACCTAACTGGGCCATTCCTCCGGCACTAATCACAGCGCAACCTGGAGAGAATGACTCTGCCCTAGGGAATGATTGTCCGGACCATTTCCTATGGAAACGACTGTCCTGCACCAACCTCCAAAACAGACCATTCTTCAAAACTGCTCACAACTGTGAACTTCGAAAGAGTGACTACCCAGTGAGGTGGACCATTCTACTTGACCACTACTCAGAGTGACTGCCAAGAAGAATGACTGTCCTAGACCATTCCCCCACAGTGGCCATAAGGGGAATCGTTGTATATGGTACATCATCAATCTATCGAACCATTTTCATTACGAAAATGATTGTCCAATCTGGACCATTTTCTGAACTGGAAAATGCATATCTGTCAGAAATCTTGGGCCACTTTCCGAACTGGAAGGTGACTGCCCAACCTGGACCATTTTCCGAACTGGAAAATGACTGCCCATAAATCAATAACATATCAGTGGTCCCTCCCAACCTGGGAGTAATCTCTTCCTTTTTCAATAAGGAAGTCATCTCCACGAGCCCCAGCTTGTCCCTTAAGTACGCAATCTTTTCATCTTGGACAAAGGCTTTAACAAAATATCTGCCATCTGCTCATCTGTGGAGATATACTAGAGAACCACTTCTCCCCTCTGGACTTTATCACGAAGAATATAATGCTTGATCTCAATGTACTTCGACCTGTCATGGAAAACCGGGTTCTCTGAAAGCTTCACATAGCTCTGATCATCACAATATATCACAATCGAATTCAGCACCTGATCATACAGTCCAGAAACCAAGTTACGGAGCCACACTGCTTCCGTACAAGCATCACAAACTGTAATATACTCTGCTTCTGCAGTGCTAACTGCAACAGATTTATGTTTCCTGCTAGCCCATAACATCGTGGCAAATCTCAAACTGAAACATATCCAAGTAGCACTTTTTTTGTCATCTACACTCCCTACCCAATCCGAATTGATAAATCCATGCAGTTGTATATCATAACTCAAACGTCCCACAAGGCAAATATCCGACTGAGTATTCTCCAAATACATTAACGAGCCAATCAATTGTCGATACAGAGACGGGTCTACTGGATCAGAGTCTCTCAACTTCTTTAGATCTGTCATCATGGGAGTTTGCCATGGATTTGCAATCCATTATCTCGGACTTCTGAAGAACCATTTCAATATACTTCCTTTGTCATAGGAAGTTTTCACCACGCTTCTGCTAAACATGAGAGGCTCTCTACCAAGTTTGCTTGAATCCATACAAGGTCTTCTTCTATCTGCATACAAGGGTCTCTTTCCGGTATACCTTAAAACCTTGAGGTTGCTCTACATACGTTTCTTCTTCAATTACTTTGTTGAGAAGAACAATCTTTACATTCATCTAATGTAAACTCCAACCTATGGATACTATAGGAGATATAATATCTCAGGTAGAGGTATATCTGGTTACTAAAACAAGTTGTCATCGTAGTCTTCTCCCTCCTACTGGGAGAACCCTCTAGCTCTGAGTCTTGCCTTGTATCTATCAATGCTTAAGTCTTTTTCACAATTCTTCACATACATAGTTCTTCATCACAACTTCCTTCCATTCCTTCTGCTTGACTGCTTCTAGTGGGTTCAAACCGGTTCAATTGGTTGTTCTGACTTTTCTTTCTTTCTTGGAATCTTCATGTTCTTCCTTATGTTTATCTTCAATGTTGGAGTCCATGGAATCTTCTACAGATTACATGCCCTTCTTTCCTGAAGGCTCCAACCTTCTGCCATAGGAACATAAATATAGATAGACAACCAAGGATATTCGAAGCTTCTTTTCGAAGAAGACTTCTTCTAGAGTCAAACTGAACACGTGTTGGTTATCATGGCTGATACTTCCAATGAAGAATATTTACGGATTCTTCAATGGATCATATCTTTGGCGATTAGCTCCCTCTTAATCCCAGCTTTATGCTTGAATGAGCAATATGCATGCTCTTCTTTTGGAATTTTGTGATCAACTCCTTCCATCTGAGAGAGTCCATGCTTCCGTCTGCTGCATCTCTCTTTGTTTTCTACAAAGTGTCACAAGCCTATTCTGGTTTCCTTTTGATCTCCGACTTCCTTCGAGACCGACTCCTCTGAGTCTCTTTAAGTTTGTTTCTATCTGTTCTGATTGCTGCCCATTTGGCAGTTGTGCCATCCTTATAAACTTCTTCTATGACAGCTTCCACAAGGATTGTTCATCAAACATATTTCACAAGGGTACCTTCCCGAAACAAGAGCAACAAGAACAAACATGACTATCTATCTAGAGGAGATGTTAGTTCAACTTGCGAACAAGTACAATAACCATCTATATCAATAGTATTCATTGCACCTAACAATAATAGAATCTTTCAAAGACTACTTTCACAATTTGTAATGTAGTAACTATCACCTTTGATATACACAAATTTGAAGCTTAACAATTTAATCAAACCTGGAACCTAAATCCTTAACTGCTATGGAGGGTGCACTTGTTCTTCTAAATGCATTGAATCCAAGATTACAGCTTGGACACGATCTCTAGTACTTTCCCTGCAAACACACTCATGTTTTGCTAGATGATATAACTTAGATAGCATATACAAGTGCATACCTTTGAAACCTTGTAGCATCGTCCAGTTTGTCTTCCAATCTGAAACTAGATACCATCCTGACAAGAAGAGATTAGAAACTCAGTCATAAGATTCAATTATTAGAACAAGCTAGAAACTCTAAAATTTCAACTTTGACCACAAAATCAATTTGACCAGAAGTCAACCTTTGACTTTGACTTTGACCAGCCAACCATTGACTTTGACCTTGACCAAAGATTCAAACCTGACATTTTTGCTAGCTGAGAGTACCAAGAGGTGCGCTAGGCTAGGGTGCACTAGGATGTCAAGGAATTAGGTCAAATGCTTCACCAGAAGTGCCCGAACACAAGGGTTAGGATTTTGTTGCAGCGACATAATCAGAAAACCTAGCTACAGCTGTAACTGGTGCCATAACAGGCTTAACAAATAACTTCCCAATCTATCTTCCAATGGTTAGACTGTCTGAAGATAGTGTGGGCCCATAACTTGTTAAAAATAAAGGGATGTGTGCTTGTTTCACCATAGACAATATAGCAATATTGTCACCCAACCATAGGCACAAAGGCCACCACCGAGTACCTTAACCTTGACAGAGAGAATAATTCCAGAAGCAAACCCTAGAACCAATAGCCAACCAAGGTAGCGTACCTCTCTCCAGAGCTAGCGTACCAGGCAGAAAGTCCAAACCATAACCAAGAGAAAGTCCAAGCCAAAATCGAAAATTTTCCAGTTGCAGCTACAACTCCTCTCCAAACTTGCGCACAACTGGTCTTATGCAGTTGTGAGAGAGAGAGTGTGTCAAATGAGCTCTAGCGCCCTCTTATTTATAGTCCTCCAAGTGACCTAACTGGGCCGACTTCTATTCCTGGAGGCTTGTTATCGCACGGTTTATAGGAAGGGTTTAAAGAGCTTGAGTCAAGGCTTGAAACCGGCGTAACAGGAGCTTCCCCACCCACTGTCACCTCAATGGGGAGCTCTTTCTATTTAGGAGGGCTAGTCCAAGGGAGACGTCCCTATGTAATCTGGGTTTCTGAAGGGCTTAAAAGGAT
>ML779377.1:1341866-1467881 GCA_009831015.1 Picea engelmannii
CAATCACCCCAACAATGGTCAAGTGGATTAGTGTAAGATCCAAGCAGTCATCCGAAATGAAAGAAACCTAATGCATACATAAGAAGGTTATAATGATCAAATATGACACATACCATGATACCTCAAACCAATTACCTCATGGAACAAGAGTCCTCTCCGATGCAAGTCCAGGCCGGTAGTGATGGAAGCTGGTACTGCTGACAGGACAAAGCTGGCTGAGAAGAAGAAAGATGGGCCCTCCAGGGCCATGCTCAAGTCACTCCTACTCTCGGTACTCCGTGTCTAGGACCATGTGGGCCTCGAGACATGATCTCCTAGTTATCCCTAGATATCGGGGATAACAAGGCTAATAACTTAATATCACATTTTCTCTTGGGTCGACTTGTCTTCTAGGGTTCGTATCCAAACGTTTAGGGTTTCTCTAGCTTCCCGAAATATTCTAGTCTCGTCAAAGGTTACATGTGGAGGTTAATACCTCCCGCAGCTACCATAATATCAACACCAACGCACTAGATCAATACATTTACATTATTTGCATAAGAAAGATTGTTTGTTTCTAGCTCATAGGAATTGTACATTCAACCTAACTTTTGCTAGATGTCTTGACTTTTGCTCATGGCTCACAGAGGTTGTACGTTACCCCTGACTTTTGCACTAGTTTGTCTATGCTCACAGAAATTGTACGTTCCCCCTGACTTTTGCACTAGACTGTCTATGCTCACAGAGGTTGTACGTTCCCCCTGATTTTTGCATTAGACTTACATCTTGGTTTTTTTCTTAGACTTACAAAGCTTCTTCCTTTGCCTTGGCTAGACTCACAAGATCATATAGCATCTCGTTCGTCATGACTTTTGGTTTGACTCACTGAGGTTGTACGTTCCCCCTGGCTTTTGTCAATACCTCACAAGACTAGTTGTTTCTCCAAATCTCCCTGGCTAGCCTCAGGGTGGCCCACATGGCCTCTCATTGGAGAATAACTGTCAATGCTGCCAAATTTAACAGAGAGAAGTCCTGATGGCAGAGCAAGGTAAAGAGATCTTTCCAAAACATCTGCAAAGAAAGTGAAGGAGCAGCAGCTGAATCTTTTTGATGTGACGACCATGAATGGTTCAGAATTTTCTGGTTCATGAGGGTATGCATCTGCCCAACCAGCTCAAAGAAGCCAAAGCAGAACAGCCTCAAATGAAAAAAATTACTCTGCTTTAATTGGTTTTGGAGAATGACTGAGTGAGAAAGAGGAACAAAATGTACACCGATGTGCCTGTTTCAAGGAAAAAGCTATAGCTTTATTGAAGAATCTTTGCTCAGTCACATTATGCCCAGTTACTGAGGAGAAGCGTGAGAAAGAAGCTTTCGAGAGGAAAATTCATAGTTGCCTAGAAATCATCATGAATGAAATTCTCGAGTCTCAACTTCCTGTGAATATGGAAGAGGAAGTGCCACCAACAGCAGAGGCCAAATCAGCATCAAAGCCATGAAGTCCAAGTCCAACAAGAAATTCAGCCATCAAAGTTTCAGATATACTCTATTTTTCCTATGTTTCTGTTCTAGCCTCTAGGATTACATTTGCAGACTGAGTAGACAACCATGCAAATATATGTAATTCTGTTTTGTTTTTCGATATAGTATGTATGCTGGAATACTCTGTTAAGGTGGAATAGAGAAGTCCTGTTTTATAGACTGAATCTGAACATGGCTGTACATGGTGAGTTAAATATATAAGTAAAAATATTTTTCCCTCGTCAAAAAAGAATATGAACGATAGGATTCAATGGTGTGAGAGATTACTGTATTAAATTCACTTCTGCAGAAGCAACAAAATTAATTGCTCTGACTTATTTGTGTTCATTCGGTGTTGTCTGCTGAAGATATAAAGTTAATTACTCGCTGAACTATTTCTGATTCTTCTGTGTTACTTTTGTCTCTTTTTTTATATTTTGTAATGATGGTACGGCGTAGCCTTCAATTGCCACACATAGCATATTAGTTTTAACCATTTGAACATCTAAAAAGCAAAGAATTAGGGTTTACCTTCAAAAGAAAAATGTTAGGGTTTGTTTCCGCGAACCTTTGTTTCGGGATGGTCAGGCGCCACGCCAGAACGCACCAATCCAAAAGGTGTCGGCAATCTTTCTATGATATCTACATTTGCCTGCTCATGTCTTTTCAGCATCTGAAATATTCATAGAAAGATGCTTAAATAAGAACATAAACCTTGTGAAATCATTCAAATATAAAGGTTCAAAACTCTTCAGTGAAATTAAAGTGCTGAAGACAGCCTGACCTTCTCTGCTGTGTAAAATCCAGCCGGGCCGCTCCCTACAATGCAGACATGCAAAGGTTTGGCGGAGACACGGGAGGAGGAAAAATTTCTTCCTTTTAAATATTTTCTCAGACACGTGACTGCCCATCTTGTAGCCATTTCAATCCCTGCCTTGAAAAATCGCATCCATTGACTACGTGAAGAGAGAATTTACAACAAATGGTAGAAAATTCGGAGCAAATTCGTTTCCGTGATGGTGTTTTTTGTGGATTAAATCGCAATCCACTGCGTTCGGCTTTATGAAAAATCGGGGAGATTTGTATCGGTTTGTCAAAAATCTCGTCTCATACCTTGGATATGCATTGATATGAGGCCCGCGAGCACATAAAAGGGTGGGGAAATGAAGACCGTAGTTTGAAATTTTTTCGTTATTGACGGATGCAAGGATTTAGCCGTTGAAGAAAAGGTAGTCAGGTCGAATCCCACACAGAGACCGTGGATATGGTTTACTCTATGAAGTGGAAAGGTAATATAGGATAATGATACTTTTACTATAAGATTACGATTAGTGAGATCTATGTATGAGACCTAAAGCATACAACTTGAGTGGGTCTAATGGGTATGAACATGTGTTTCTTCTTTGGAGGTCATAGGTTCAAATCCACATGGGGTAGGGTATGTACACCTCCGTAGATTTTAGCAGTGAAATCGTTGCGTGGAGGGGGTCCCTTGTCCCACAAACAAGGGGTTTTCATACACCAATTTGGTCTCTGGCTTGGTTTTAATTTTAACGTTGAGGTTTAGCAAGATCCATGTATGAGAGGTTATGGCTTAGCAAGGTTCGCCTATGAGATAAGGGGTAAGGATTTAAAGTGTACATATATTATTAGAACATATGTTTCCTCCTAAGAGGTCACAAGTTCAAATCCAGAGGGGGGTAGGGTATGTATACCTTCGTAGACTTTACCAGTCAAATCGCTGGGTGGAGGGGGTCCCTTGTCCCACAAACAAGGGGGTCTCATACACCAATTTGGTGTGGTGGCTTGGTCGTGACCTTAAAAATAGATTATTATTATTATATAAGAATAATGTTCTAGTTTTAAGGTTATGGCTTAGTGAGATCTACATATGTAACTTTATGTTTGTGGGACAAGGAATCCCCTCCACATAGCAATTTAACTTTAGTTTACAGAGGAGTACATACCCTATATTGAAATTTGGGTTAAACTCGGATCATAAGTCAGCTTAGCCTCCATTTACAAAGAATAAAATAACAAGAAATATGGAATCTATATATTGCTATGTAATGACAAGGAGATCACCCGTGTTTATAACAAACCAAGAGAGGCCCGGCTCATAATTGACTAGTATGCCAACCTGGCAAATCCCAATGTAAAAAAAGAGAGTGATCCTTTGAAATGAGTCATGACACAAAGACCTAAACAAGTACTCATGTACAATTGAGAAAAACAACATAAAATGGATGTCCCTATGGATGTCAATCCAACTCATCGAAGTCCATGGGTAGTTAGCCACTGCACCCATCGAGTCAAAATAGGAATGTGTGCTCCATACAAGGCTTACTCTTAAGAAATAGTGTCAAAAATATTTCTATGATATCACCTTTAGCTTGTAACTCTATCTTTCATCATCATCTATGATATACATTGCCATCATCTACGTCTACCCAAGTAAAAAATTTGGGGTGATGGTGGGCAATGCTTCCTTGAATAATCCTTTATGATTCACCATTTTGTTCAAGATCAACTTTTCCTCGGAGTTAGCCTTGTATAGAGTATTGATCCCTATTTTGACTTCGTAGTTGCAACAACCAACAACCTATGCATTATGGCAAGATGGATCGACATCCATAGGGACACAAATTTTATGTTGTGTTTCTCTATTGTGCATGATTACCTTATCAGGCCTTTGTGTCAAGACTCATTTCAAAGGATCAATCTCTTTTTTTACTCTTCACTGAGTCGCACTTATGGGGGGCATGTTGGTATATTTACACATTTTGATGTTAAGTTTACTTGTAGCTTGCATCTTCATCCACTTGTAACCATTTAGGGCAATCTCAACCCTTGATTAATTATGATGATCCATGTCTTAGGATATTCCAGCGTTGTTATAAATGTTGGAGGTTGGATGCTTTGTAATTGCAAGAGACATATAGATAGAGAGGAATTTTGAGTTTATGTAGAAATTGTTAATGTTTTGGTAGCTACGAAAGGTATTAACCTCCATGTGTCACCTTTGACTTAGAATAGAATATTTCAGAAGCAAGTGAACAATTAAACAGATTTGTGGAAACCCTAGAAGACAAGTCGGCCTAGCAGAATAATAATATTAGATTATTATCTTCCAGAAATACAAGTCGGCTCCATGGGAAAAAGATAAACAAAAAATATAATTACTAGAAAGTCAGGTCAGCCTAGTTAGAAAAATCATTGGACAGTTTAATATAAATAGAGGAAATTTTAGCTCATTTGGACAGCTAGTTAGTGCGCAAGTCTTGTGGAGAGCTGCAGTTGCAGCTGCAACTGCAGTTGGAAGGAGGAATAAGAGTGAATGGTCATCTCTTGGGTCTTGGTCTCTCTCTTGGTGATTTTTCTTCGTGATTCTCTTGGTGATTCTCTTGGTGGTTCTTGGTGAAACTCTTGGTGATACTCTTGGTGATATTCTTACTAAGTATGGCTCAAGTCTGAGAGAGTAGTGCAGTTGCAGTTGTGTATGGTACTTGTTCTATGGAGACTCTCTCTCTTGTGTGTTGCCCTTGGAGAAAGAGCGCTCTACTTGTCTTGAGTTGTTGTTGCAGTTAACAGCTAGGGTTTATTTGTTGGTCATGGAGTAGGCTTACCAGAATTATTCTAAGTAAAGGTTAGGAAGCTCAGGGGTGGCCTTGTGCCTATGGTTGGGTGACATTGTCTATGGTTAAACAAGCATACCAAATTTCAACATGGGATCAGAGTTGGTTTCCTTCGTAACAATCTAACCACTAGAAGGAAGATCCTCAGTTTCCCCCATTGTCAAGCTCATTGAGCACATACTGGACTCACTAAGAAGGTCGCCTAAGTAGGGCGCATCTCTTCCCTGGATCAAATCTACAAATTTTTGAAGTTGAGAAATTAGGGTTCTCATAAAACCCTAAGTTTGCAGTGTGAGTTCCTTCATGTTAGTTGCAACACCAGTTGCAATGCCATCACTAGTTACAGTACCAGTTGCAGTGAAAGTTAATGTGAAGTATTGGGACTAATCTTTGGTTGTCCTAGTGTGCATTACCCTAATGCATCTCCAGCTACCTTTAGATTACAAGTTGGAGCACCTTTTAAGTTTTAAGGTTCATCATTGCTTGTCACTGTTGTCGGATGGTGCCACTGCCTGTCGATGTTGTCAAAGGTATGTACTTATATATATTTAAACTGTATCACTATTTTGAGTGTGATTGCAAGAGAAGGGATCTCTTACAATCATAGATCCAGAGGGATCTCAAATCCAACACATAAAGAGGAACAACGCACTCCAAGTTTGATTTTTTTCATATGCCTCTAGCCATTATGGCATTATGAACATCTAGGTTGCATTTTTTTATTTATTGAAGTTATGATTATTGTATTAATCTCTGGTCAAAGTTGAAGTCAGAAACTAACTTTAGTCAAATTATTAGATTGATTAAGGTTGAGATTTTAGAGTTTATTTGCATTATATTCTTTAACTCAGATTTATGTCAAGAAAGTATATTGTCTTAAGTACAGGGGACAAGTTGAAGAGAATACTTGTCATCTTGAGTGAAGGAGACTCGAAAGGAAATCAACAACACTCATTCTTGAAGATAAGACTCCAGGTTCCAGGTTTGACTGATTAAATTAATAAATTTCCAATTCGTACATATCAAGTTTGATAATTGCTACAGTACTAGTTGTGACAACAATCCTTGAAAGGTTCTATTATTGCTAGATACAATGAATACTTGGCAACATGTAAGTACTATTGATATAAATACTTATTGTACTTGTTTTCCAGATGAACTAACATCTCTTCTAGGAGATACTTCTTGTTTTACTTCCAGGCATGTCATCTTGGTTATTTTATAAATTCCATGGAGGATACCATGGAAGATTGATTGATCACAACACTAGAAGAGTGTTGTTCCTATTATTGTATTTTTATTTTTCTCTTGTTCCGGGAAGGTCACAAGCAATAGCTCTGAGAAGGAGCTACTGTGATTATTGTTCTCGTTCTTGTTTTTATTATTATAAGAGTATTATTATTCTTGTCCATTGTTTTCCCTTTTGTTGTCCTTGTTTCGGGCAGGTCACAGGTGATAACTCTGAGGGAAGTTACAGTGACGGTTGCAGGAGACAACATATTAGATGGTCTATAGTTTGAGACATGGAGCAGACTATCTAGATAAGAAGTTGCATGCACGACTATATACATCCATGTACCAAAGAAGAAGAAGAAGAAGAAGAAGGGTACTTTTGCGAGATACATAGTATCTCATATGGATATTGATTGTAAGGAGCACAAGGCTCCAAAGATGACCGAACAAATCCATCTAGTACAACTGATCACTCTTCAGATCATCAGGAAGAGTTAGTAGAGCCAGAAGGGCTTACCCAGAATCATTGCAATAACCAGGAAGAGACCAACATGGTCCCGTGACATTTTACAAGATGCAAAGCCATATGCATTGACGAGCCATATCATGAGGAGCAGATGGCTCCATGATGCAGACCCCCCTGCTCTCCCTCGGGGCTGCAGGACCTCCCAATCAAGGATCTTCAAATATATGAGTCGAATCGACTCTTCGGTCCTCCTATAGGTCCTGAACAAATGACACATAAGCCCCTTTGACGTTGCCTTAGGTTTAAGTGACCCACGCAAGCGTTGTCGGGCGCTTTTGGCAACACCAAGTTTCGAGTTCTAGCTCCTATGATAGACTCTTCTCCAATATGACCACGAACTATGGTCTTAGGCCAATCTCTTTTCGAATTCGTGTTGCGGCAGTTCTGGATGTAGCTGCCTCCCTTTTCCCCGATCTCTGAATCGACGAATTTCAATTACATACGCTAGCTCCTCTGTACTAGGCCCCTTTTCCATGCAACCTCAGGTTGTGACCCATGCCTTAACCCAAGGTGCGCTAAGTCTTCAACAATTTCTCTTTTCTCTAACACATGATGCTTGCACAACACTGAACGTCGAATTGACGGAATCTCGATCCGCTCTCCACCCATCCTCACGATCTGACGGCTGATGACATTTTGACCTTTGGGCCCTCAGCAGTTTTCACTTCAGTTGTCGTCGATTCCTTCGAACCCCGACCGGTGAACACAACTGGCACGAGAATCGACAGTTCTTGCCTATCCAACAGCCAACGACTGCGATCAACTTCAGAATTCCAGCCTTCGGGAGTTCCGAGTGTTGAGTTCTTCTTTTCCTCTTTGTGACTTTCTTCCGAAGTGCCTTTCCTCTGAAGTATCAGATCTTCGAACACGTGTCTTTCGAGATGAACAACCTAGATCTATTTCAGCACTTCGGAACTTTGGTAATTCGCGCTCCATGCTACTGCTCACCAAGCTCACCCTCTGAAGTGCTCCTCTTCCGAGGAACCTAATCCTCTGCCACACGTCCTCTTGACTCAACGGCCTGGATTCATTTCGTTGTTCGGACTTCGACGATTTTCGTTGGTCGTCCACATGGCACAACTTCTTATATCTTCCGACGCCAAAATGCCAAGCAAGTTCTCCTACCTCCACGTGCCTCCTTCTAGATCAAAGACTAGGATGCCTTTTTGGGACTTCGGCGAATTCCTCGTTCATGTGTACACTGAGATTTAAAGCTCACGCACCTTGCCCAGATCCAACGACCTAGAATGATTATGCTTCCTCCCGGACGGATCTTGGCCGATAACTTTGTAAACCTTCAGAGCTTCACTCCCTTGAAGATTTATTCCCTCTATCTCTCTTGAGCTTTATTTCTCGAACCCTTTGACTCCTTAGAGGGCTACTACGACACCTAGTCAAACTTCGAATCTGTGCACTCCTTGCAACTGATTTTTACGCAAGACTTAGCTTCTTGCGGGTGACTATGCACACCTTGCAGCAGTCCCTTTGCACTCCTTGCAAATGGAAGTTTCACGCTATCTCTTATGAGCTTCTGAGCTGAAACAGACTATGTCAATGCACTCCTTGTGGACTGTATGCACACCTTGCATGAACTCAAGGAAGAGAGGCAATTGAAACTTATCCAAATGCTTCACAGTTTCATATGCTCAATAACATAACTCATTCATTCATGGAAACAAAAAATAACAGGGAAATTGTAAACAATAGCAACACCATGTGTTGGGTCAATATCCCTTTTTTATATTCATTCAAATGTAAATGGCTACAGCCTGATAAATACTTACATTCAGGAACACGAACTCCTACTAATCTGCAGCAGCCTTATTCAAGCATACAATGCATCTACTTATACAAGAGGTCCTTTATGGTTCCTTCCAACTGCCTATCTGATCGAAGTAAAAGCTTATGGCTACTTAGTCCTATTACAATAAATGTATGTGACAGACAATTTAAGGTGAATGTTCAAATCCACGCCAAAATCAAATAACTCGAGGACAATCTGATCTCTTTTGGTTTGACGCGATCGTTCAACCTCCGACCATTAAAACTTCTATGATCCATCATTTACTCATAAGTTCTTTGAGATACACCATCTTTCAAAATTTAAAATTTTACTCAAAAGGTGCAGTAGGCGTTGTGTTGTCATCCCATGTGGTGTTTGCTGACGATGCTCTTGCATCATACTCCTCTGGGTAGAAAATTCACGGACTCATGTTCATGAGGTCATGCACTGACCTTCCATGCTTCATTAGCTTCACTTACCCAACTGGCATCTTCTATCGGATGTCCCTTCCACTTGACCAAATATTCAAAATAGGTCTTCCTCCTCGTCTTCTTGTCGATCCTCTGATCAACGATCTTCTCCATTTGTGGCTTTTTTGCTACAGGCATCTGCTTCTCCCACTGAATCTTTTCCTGATCTTCTGCTCTTTCTATGTCATTTTCCTTGTAAGGATACAGGTCTGAAATGTTGAATATGGGTGATATTCCCACATCCTCTAGCAGCTCTATCTCATAAGCATTGTTACCAAATTTTATTAGGATCTTGCATGGTCCAATCTTCTTCAACTTCAACTTGTTATATGTTCCTCCTGGGAATCATTCCTTCCTTAAGTGTGCTAAAACTTGATCTCCCACTTCAAATTGAAGTTCTCTTATGTGTTGATCAACTCTGTGTTTATACTCTGCATTGTTGTTCTGCAACTGTTGCCTGATCTGATTATGAAGCTTCTACATCTCTGCAGCGAAGTCTTCTGCTCCAGTGCTTCTGAATTCACTATGCTCCATGTATCTCAATTCTAATACCCCTCTTGGCATCATCCCATACACTATTTGGAATGGGATTTTTCCTGTACTTTTGTTTGGTGAGTCATTATATGCAAACTCTACTTGTTACAGAATTTGATCCCACTAGGTATGATGTTCAGTGACCAAGCTTCTCAACAAATTTCTCAAGCTCCTATTTACCACCTCCGTCTGTCCATCTGTTTGAGGGTGATATGTTGAACTAAAAGATAGTTTTGTCCCTAGCTTCTTCCATAATGTTCTCCAGAAATGACCAACAAATTTAGTGTCCCTATCTAAGAAACAATACTCATAGGCAAGCCATGAAGTCTCACATCTTCCTTGAAAAACAAATTTGCAATGTGTGTTGCATCATTTGTCTTCTGGCATGGGATAAAGTGTGCCATCTTCCAAAATCTATCAACTACCACAAATATGGAATCACTTCTTCTTTGTGTCTGTGGCAATCCCAACACAAAATCCATTCTTATTACATCCCAAGGCCTATCTGGAATAGGCAATGGCTGATACGATCAAGTGTTATGTTTCTTTCCTTTTGCGTACTAGCAAATCTTACATTTGTTTACAAAAATTTTCACTTCTGCTCTCATACCTGCCCAATAGTATGAATTGTTCAACTGTGCAAACGTCTTGTCATGACCAAAATGTCCTACCAGACCTCCACTGTGTTTTTCCTTCAGCAGATTTTCTCTCATCGAGCACCTCGGTATGCACAATTGGCAACCTTTAAACATCAATCCATCTTGAATCATATACTCTATCCACTGGCTTCTGTCTTTGAGCACAGGATTTGCACATGCTTCATATGCTTCTTTAAAATCTGGATCATCACAATACATATCCTTAAGGTGTTCAAACTCCAAGGTATTGACCTGGAATTCCTACAGAATCATACATCTCATGCTCAATGCATCAACAACTTTGTTAGCATTACCAGAAATATGTTTAACGACAAAAGTGAAATTTTTCATAAACTCTATCCACTTAGCATGTCTTTGGTTTAACTTCTCGTGTCTGGTTATGGATTGTAAAGCTTGGTTATCGCTATACAAGATAAATTCTTTTGGAATAAGGCAGTGCCTCCATTTCTTCAAGGCTTGAATGATGGCTTGAATTATTTATTATTTATTTATCATGCTCAATGCATCAACAACTTTGTTAGCATTACCAGAAATATGTTTAACGACAAAAGTGAATTTTTTCATAAACTCTATCCACTTAGCATGTCTTTGGTTTAACTTCTCGTGTCTGGTTATGAATTGTAAAGCTTGGTTATCGCTATACAAGATAAATTCTTTTGGAATAAGGCAATGCCTCCATTTCTTCAAGGCTTGAATTATGGCATAAAATTATTTATCATATGTGGAGTACTTTCCCTTAGTCTCATTCAGCTTTTCACTGAAATATGCAACATGCCTATTAGCTGGGCTCAAAACCGCTCCAATTGCAACTCCACTCGCATCACACCTTACTTGAAATGTCTTCCTGAAATTTGGTAAGACCATAATTGGTCGTTCTGTTATCTTCTCCTTCAATATATTGAAACTTTTCTCAGCTTCTTCTATCCATTTAAAGGACTTGTGTCTCTTCTTCACTATATCCATCATTGGTGCACAAATTCCGCTGAAATTTCTAATGAACTTCCTATAGAAACTGGCTAATCCATGGAAGCTTCTTACCTCAAACATACTCCTCGGCGATGGCCATTCTTTGATTGCTCTGACCTTCTCGAGATCCATCTTCAATTCATTTGAAGAGATCACAAAACCCAAGTAAATGAGTTATGTCTTCATAAAAGAGGACTTCTTCAGATTTATCAACAACTTCTCTTGTTGTGGTCTCCTCATCACTAATGTCAGATGTCTCAAATGCTCTCTTCAGTTTTACTGAAGACCAATATATCATCCAAATATACAATCACAAACTTACCAATGAAATCCTTCAATACCTCATTCATCAGTCTCATAAAAATACTTGGGGCATTTTTTAAGCCAAATGGCATAACAAGCCATTCAAACAATCCCTCATTTGTCTTAAAGGTTGTTTTCCACTCATCACCTTCTCTCATTCTTATCTGGTGATATCCACTTTTCAAATCTATCTTTGAAAAAAAAATTACTCCACTTAAGCAATCCATTAAGTCATCCATTATTGGCAAAGGAAATATGTACCTGATGGTGATCTTGTTTATGGTTATTCAGTCTGTACACATTCTCCATCCTCCATCCTTCTTTGGACTCAACACAGTTGATACTGCGCATGGACTCAAGCTTTCTCTGACCAAACCCTTGTCTAATAATTCTTGGACTTGTTTATTTACCTCCTCATTCTCTTGAGGTGTCAATCTGTATGCTTCTTTGTTCAGAAGACTTGCTCCCTGTATCAAGTCAATATTATGGTTGATACTTCTAATGGGTGGCAATGAGTTAGGCAACTCATCTAATACTATGTTAGCAAAATTCTCCAATGGCTCTTGAACTTATTCAAGCAAATTATCCATAGAAGTACTTGTAAGGACAACTCTGGGTTTCCTCACCACAACAAATTGCATCTCATGTTCCTTCTTGACTTCACTCAGAAGTTCCTTCCCACTCATGAGAAGTATGTTTGTGTTGGCTTCTTCCTTTACTTTCTTCTCTTCTGTTGGCAGCAAGATGTGTGTTCTACCATTCTTTTTCAAAGTGTAAGTGTTCATTTTCCCATCATGAATGATATTCCTGTCAAACTTCGATGGTCTTCCCAACAAAACATGACATACATCCATCAGAATTACATCACACAGAATCTCATCTCTATATCCACCTATTTTAAATTCAACAAGGCATTGTTTAGTTACCATTACATGGTGTCCTTTTTGCAACCATGAGACCTTATATGGATTTGGATGTGCAGTTGTCTCCAGCTCCAATTTCTCCACCATCACTGTGGATACTAGATTATCAGTGCGCCCACTGTCAATTATCACCTTGCATACTCTGTCTTTAGTCTTGCAAGTTGTCCTGAACAAACTGTTCCTCTGCACTGGTTTTTCAACCTCTGGTTTTGGCTTCAAGAGAACCTTCCTTAGCATCAAAGATTTTCCATCCTCTGCACCTTTTGCTTCAACATTCATTTTTTGTGCTTCTGATAAGTGATCTTCACCTCCTCCTTCCTTTTTCTCGAGACATTCCCAAGACTTGTGTCCTAGTTTTCCACATGTATAACATCTTATCTCTCCTCCTTTGCTTCTTCCTCCTCCTCTGGAAAAATAATTTCTTCCACCAAGTTGTCTCCCTCTAGAGCTTCCTCCTCTTTCTGAGTGATTGTGGGTTTTCTCATCCTCACCCTTGGGCTTATGTGCCTTATCATGGGCAACTCTTTTACCTTCATTCGGGTTTCTACCTCTACCTGGCTGGATTTGTTTTCTGACCAACTTCTCTTCTGCTTTCAGTGCATATTGATATGCCTCCTCTACTATCCCCACTGACATCATTTTGATTTTATCATGGATCTCATATCTCATGCCATTTATGTACCTGGCAACTTTCTCTTCATCTCTCTCCCTCTGTCCAGTCCTAATGTTCAGCTTGTAAAACTCTTTTGTGTACTCTTTCACTGTCATTCCTTTTTATCTCGGGTTTTGCATCCTTTTGAACAGATTTATCTGATAATCCTTAGGTATGAACTTAGCCTTTAGTTTGGCTACCATTCTATCCCAACTCTTAATCTTTTGCTTACCTTTGCTTCATCTGTCAGCCTGTAGTTCATCCCACTACAGTTTTGCATGTCCTTTCAACCTAGTGACAACATGTCTCGCCTTCTTCTCCTCATCAACATCTTCATAGTCGAAATACTTGTCCATGGACCTTATCCAGTCTAGCAGCTCTTCAACATCCAAATTGTCATCATACATTGGGATGTCTATCTTTTCTCTAGCTCCCAACTTCACAACAACTTTTAGTAAGCGTTCTTCGACAACATCTCCCCCTGCAGCTTCTTCAACCTCTGTCTCTTCACTTCCTGCCTCACTGACATCTCCAGCGTCAGGTGCTCTACTATGCGCTGCTTCCATCGCTTCCAATCTCGCATGCAGTTCTCTCATTTCCCTTTCTACAACGCGATTGGCTATAAGTGGCTCCACCCGTCTCCTCGGTGGCATTGTGTTGACTAGTTCTCACACACAGAGTTCAACTTCGAGTTCCTTTTCGGCTACCTGAAACAAAATCACGCTCTGATACCACTTGATGCAGACCCCCCCTACTCTCCCCTGGGGCTACACGACCTCCCGGTCAAGGATCTTCAAATATCTAAGCCGAATCGACTCTTCGGTCCTCCAATAGGTCCTAAAAAAATGACACAAATGGCCCTTTGACGTTGTCGTAGGTTTAAGTGACCCGCACAGGCATTGTCGGGCGCTTTTGGCAACACTCGGTTTCGAGTTCTAGCTCCTATGCTAGACTCTTCTCCAATATGACCATGAACTATGGTCTCGGGCCAATCTCTTCTCGAATTTGTGTTGGGACAGTTCTGGATGTAGCTACCTCCCTTTTCCTTGATATTGGAATCGACGAATTTCAA
This sequence comes from Picea engelmannii, assembly GCA_009831015.1. NCBI lineage: Eukaryota > Viridiplantae > Streptophyta > Pinopsida > Pinales > Pinaceae > Picea > Picea engelmannii. The sequence goes on from ML779377.1 coordinate 1,356,123, forward strand.
TAACAGGCACTAGCTCCTCTGTACTAGGCCCCTTTTCCCTGCGACCTCGGGCTGTGACCTAGGGCTTAACCCAAAGTGCGCTAAGCCTTCGACGCTTTGTCCTTCGACAATTTCTCCTTTCTCTAACACATGATGCTTGTAAAGCACTGAACACTGAACTGACAGAATCTCAATCCGCTCTCCACCTGTCCTCGTGATCTGACGGTTGACGACATTTTGACCTTCAGGCCCTCGACATTTTTCACTTCAGTTATCGCCAATTCCTTCGAACCCCGAACCGACGAACACAACTGGTGCGAGAATCGACGGTTCTCGCCTATCCAACAACGAACGACTGCGAACAACTTCAAAATTCCAGCCTTCGGGAGTTCCGAGTGTTGAGTTCTTCTTTTCCTCTTTGTGACTTTCTTCTGAAGTGCCTTTCCTCCGAAGTATCGGATCTGCCGACACATGTCTTTCGAGACGAACGACCTAGATATGTTTCGGCAATTCAAAACTTTGGCAATACACTCTCCACCCTACTGCTCACCAAGCTCACCCTCCGAAGTGCTTCTCTTCTGAGGAAACTAATCCTTCACCAAATGTCCTCTTGACTCAACGGCCTGGATTCATTCCGCTGTTCGGACTTCGACGATTTCTGTTGGTCATCCACACAACACAACTTCTTATATCTTCCGACACCAAAATTCCAAGCAAGTTCTCCTACCTCCACGTGCCTCCTCCTAGATCAAAGACTAGGATGCCTTTTTGGGACTTCGGCGAATTCCCTGCTCCTGTGTACATTGAGACTTAAAGCTCGTGCACCTTGCCCAAATCCAACGACCCGGAATGATTTTTCTTCCTCCCAGAGGGATCTTGGTCAATAACTCTGTAAACCTTCAGAGCTTCAGTCCCTTGAAGATTTATTCTTTCTATCTCTCTTGAGCTTTATTTCTCAAACCCTTTGACTCCTCGGAGGGATATTGCGACACTTAGTCTAACTTCGAATCTATGCACTCCTTGCAACTGATTCTTACGCAAGACTTAGCTTCTTGCGGGTGACTGTGCACACCTTGCAGCGGTCCCTTTGCACTCCTTGCAAATGCAAGTTTCACGCTATCTCTTATGAGATTCTGAGCCGAAACATACTCTATCAACGCACTCCTTGCAGATTGTATGCACACCTTGCATGAAATCAACGAAGAGAGGCAATTGAAACTTATCCAAATGCTTCACAGTTTCATATGCTCAATAACATAATTCATTCATTCATGGAAACATAAAATAACAGGGAAACTTTAAACAATAGCAACACCATGCGTTGTGTCAATATCCCTCTGTTATATTCATTCAAATGTAAATGGCTACAGCCTGATAAAAACTTACATTCAGGAATACTATCTCCTACTAATCTACAGCAGCCTTATTCAGGCATACAATGCATCTACTTATACAAGAGGTCCTCTAGGGTTCCCTCCAACTACCTATCTGATTGAAGTAAAACCTTACAACTACTTAGTCCTATTACAATAAATGTATGTGATAGACAATTTAAGGTGAATGTTCAGATCCACGCCAAAATCAAATAACTCAAAGACGATCTGATCTCTTTTGGTTTGAAACGATCATTCAACCTCCCACCATTAAAACTTCTTTAATCCATCATTTACTCTGAAGTTCTTTGAGATACACCATCTTTCAAAATTTAAAATTTTACTCAAAAGGCGTGCTAGGCATTGTGTTGTTATCCCATGTGGTTTTGTTGACGATGCTCTTGCATCACTCCACCAATGGTGAGGCAGGCAGCCCCACCAAGTCCCAACTCATAAGGAGTCAAGGCTTGGAGGGAGCTAGTTGGCCCATATAGTGAAGCATACATGAAGACATTTCGACGTAATAGTGCATGATGTGATGCTCAGAGATAGGAAGTCTCTAGGAGCAGTACATCTCCAGGACATGATCATACCAGATAGCCAAGATTAAGAGGGAGGACTATATATCCCTTACCATGATTGATTCATTGACATATGTTTTATTTATGATGTGACTCGGTTTTCTTTCAAGCAGTAGGCTCATGTTTGACATGTGATGTTATAAGTATGTAGCTTATGGCGTTGCACAACATCTCATGATGGAGCTTGTCTAGGATGGAACCTCTTTGCTAACATGCTCCTTATAGTATGTTTTGGTAGAGATGGAAGGCATCTAGATAGTTGCAACATGTATTGTTATGTAGATGACTATTGAGCAGAAGTGTGGTCAAAGATAATAAAAACCTTATGTGTGGTTGCATGACTATAAGTACTATGTCATCATAGTTAAGAAATTACTATTGCTTTATGCCTTGATTAATTTCATGACTATGGAATGTTGTTGACTATTGGACTAAATTTGACTTGTAAGTAAGACCTACAAGAACACGATGACGAGACTTGTTCTGGAGGACACGTGATGAAGTCAATAGATTGAAGATCCAGTTGATATTCAATGCTCGAGAGGGAGCCAGACGGTCAGTTCCAGAGGGAGTTGGGTACTACAGTAAGGAGGAGGAGGCTCCACCTGATGCAGGAAGTAGTCATCTGTGGTGCTCAATACGGCTAAAGCCGAGTATGTGGCAACATGTGCAACGAGCAAAGAAGCATTGTGGCTTCAAAAGTTGTTGTCTAGGTTATTTGGTCTTGGATTGGAGGCGACTCGCATTTGGTGTGACAACCAGAATTGCATGAAGTTGTCAGAGAACCTGGTATTCCATGACAGGTTGAAGCATATCGAGATCAGACATTACTATAGCAGGGATATGGTGCAGAAGGGAGCAATGAGGCTCCAATTCGTGACTATCGAGGATCAGGTTGTGGATGTGTTCACCAAGCCACTGTTGAGGATGAAGTTCGAGTACTTCAGGGACAAGCTTGGTGTGGTCCCTCTTCAGAGGGAGTGGTAGGTGGAACTCATCCAACATGAAAAAGGGTTGGCAATGAGTATGGAAAAATCTCATCTAGCATGAAAAAGGGTTGGCACTGAGTCTGGTGGGTCTCATCCAGCATGAAAAAGGGTTGGCACTGAGTCTAGTGGGTCTCATACAGTATGAAAAAGTGTCGGCAATGAGAACAAATGGAAAAATCTCATCCAGCATGAAAAAGGGTTGGCATTGAGTATGGTGGGTCTCATCCAGCATGAAAAAGGGCCGGCACTGAGAACAAATGGAAAATCTCATCCAACATGAAAAAGGGATGGCACTAAGTCTGGCGGATCTCATCAAACATGAAAAAGGGTTGGCACTAAGACCGAGGGTGCACATGATCAGGTATTGATGCATTGCAGGGTAGTGGATGTCATGGGGACATGTTGTAGCTATTAAGAGCTACCCACAGACCTTGGATGCATGGGGTGAAGTCATGTTGCACTATGGATATCCTGTGTGGATATGGTGATGCTACCTGTAGACTGGTTTGCAAGACCATGTGAGTCTTTCCCATGCCATGTGAGATGGATGGATGTGTTTGAGAACACTACATGAAAAACATCTTAGTTAATACCTCCCTAGCTAAGAGGGAGTGTTGATGTTTTGGTAGCTGCGAGAGGTATTAACCTCCATGTGTAACCATTGACTTAGAATAGAATATTTCATAAGCAAGTGAACCATTAAACATATGTGTGGAAACCCTATAAGACAAGTCAGCCTAGCAGAATAATAATATTAGATGATTAACTTCCAGAAATACAAGTCGACTCCATAGGAAAAATATAAATAGAAAATATAATTACCAGAAAGTCAGGTCAGCCCAACCAGAAAAGTCACTGGACAATTTCATATAAATAGAGGACGTTTTAGCTCATTTGGACAACCAGTTAGTGCACAAGTCTTGTGGAGAGCTGCAGTTGCAGCTGCAACTACAACTGTAAGGAGGAATAAGGGTGCATGGTCATCTCTTGAGTCTTGGTCTCTCTCTTGGTGATTTTTCTTGGTGATTCTCTCTTGGTGATTTTTCTTGGTGATTCTCTTGGTGGTTCTTGGTGAAACTCTTGGTGATATTCTTGGTGATACTCTTGATGATATTCTTACTAAGTATGGCACAAGTCTGAGAGAGTAGTGCAGCTGCAGTTGCTGTAGTTGTGTATGATACTTGTTGTATGGAGACTCTCTCTCTCTCTCTTGTGCGCTACCCTTGGAGAAGGAGCGCTCTACTTGTCTTGAGTTTTTGTTGCAGTTAACAGCTAAGGTTTATCTGTTCGTTCTGCAGTAGGCTTACCAGAATTATTCTAGGTAAAGGTTAGGATGCTCAGGGGTGGCCTTGTGCCTATGGTTGGGTGACAATGATGTGACATTGTCCATGGTTAAACGAGCATACCAAATTTCAACATAAATTGTGTCTAGTTTCATTTATGATTTGAGGGAAAACCTGAATGTCAACTACTTGTCTCCTCGAGTTCTAACCTTGTGACCTTTAAGGAGGACACACATGTTCATAAACATTAGAACTACTCACACTATATGAATTTAATGTTTGATTTCACCTCATATGTTGATAAAGACATCATCTTCTAAACGTCACATGTTATATAGAGTTTTGCTTTACACAATGTCAATGTTATTACATGCACTACCTATCATCGTGCATTCTTAAATTTCAGGGAGCCATACACCCTTTGTGTTGATATTATGGTAGTTGCGGGAGGTATTAACCTCTACGTGTAACCGTGGACGATAGTAGAATATTCCGGGAAGCAAGAGAAACCCTAAATATATGTGTAGAAACCCTATAAGACATTTTTGTTCAATAAAATAATTAATATTTAAGTGGTAACCTCCAAAAATAAAAATTTGGCCTGGATAGGTGACAAAGAGAACTATAAATAAGAGGGTGCTAGAGCTAATTTTTCATACACACTCTCACAACTACATAAGACTATTGGTGCACAAGTTTGGAGAGGGAATGCAACTACAACTACTGCAACTGGTATTTTGGCTTTTGGTTATGGTTGGACTTTCTATTGGGTTATGGTTTGGATTCTTTGCTTGGTACGCTAGCCTTGGAGAGAGATACACTATCTTGATTGGCTATTGGTTTTAATATTTGCTTATGAAATTATTCTGTCTATCAAGATTAAAGGTGCTCGGGGGTGGCTTCAACCTATGGTTGGGTGACAATATTTCTATATTGTCTATGGAAAAACGAGCACACTTATTATTCTAACAGGTTATGGGCCCACACTATCTTCAGATAGTCTAACGACTAGAAGATAGATTGGGAAGTTATTTGTTAAGCTCATTATGGCACCAATTATAGTTGCAGCTAGGTTTTCTAATTATACAACTGCAACAAACCCTAACCCTTGTGTTTGGGCACTTTTGATGAAGCGTTTGACCTAATTTCTTGACATCCTAGTGTGCCCTAGCCTAGCGCACCTCTTGGTACCCTTAGTTAGCAAAAACCTCAGGTTTGAATTTTTTGTCAAAGTCAAAGTCAAAGTTTGACTGGTCAAATTCAAAGGTCAACTTTGGTCAAATTGATTTTGTAGTCAAAGTTGAAATTTTAGAGTTTTTAGCTTGTTCTAATCATTGAATCTTCTGATTGAGTTTTTAATCTCTTCTTGTCAAGATGGTATTTAGTTTTAGATTGGAAAACAAGTTGGACGATGCTACAAGGTTTCAAAGGTATGCACTTGTATATGCTATCTAAGTTATATCATCTAGCAAAACATGAGTGTGTTTGCAGGGAAAGTACTAGAGACCTCGTCCAAGCTATAATCTTGGATTCAATGCATTCAAAAGAATAAGCACACCCTCCATAGTAAGTGAGGCTTCATGTTCCAGGTTTGATTAGATTGTTAAGCTTCAAATTTGTATATATCAAGGGTGATAGTTGCTACATTACAATTGTGAAAACATTCTTTAAAAGGTTCTATTATTGCTTGGTGCAATAAATGTTTGACTGCATATGAATACCATTGATATATATGCCTATTGTACTTGTTTGCAAGATGAACCAACATCTCCTCTAGATACATATTTCTTGTTTGCTCTTGTTGTTCTTGTTCTGGGCAGGTACCCTTGTGAAATATGTTTGATGAACAATTCTTACGAAAGTTGTCATAGAAGAAGTTTTATAAGGACGACACAACTACTAGATGGGCAACAATCATAACAGATAGAAACAAACTAAAAGAGACTAAGAGGAGTCAGACTCAAAGGAAGTCAGGAATCAAAATGAAACCAAAAAAATCTTGTGACACTTTGCAAAAAGCAAAGAGAGATGTAGCAGATGGAATCATGGACTCTCTCGAATGGAGGGAATTGATCACATAATTCCAAAAGAAGAGCATGCATATTGGTCATCCAGGCATGAAGCCGGGATTGGGAGGGAGCTAATCCCCAATGATATAATCCATTGAAGAAGAATCTGTAAAGACTATGATGTATCTATCCATGTTCTTCATTGGAAGTAGCAGCCATGATAAGCAACACGTATTCAATTTGACTCTAGAATAAGTCTTCTTTGAAAAGAATCCATGAATATCCTTGGTTGTCCATCTACATTTATGTTTCTATGACGGAAGGAAAAATTTGGAGCCTTCAGAAAAGAAGGGCATGTAATCTATAGAATATTCCATGGACTCCAATATTGAAGAGAAACATGGGGAAGAACATGAATATTCCAAGAAAGAAAGAAAAGTCAGACCAACCAATTGAACCAGTTTGAACCCACTAGAAGCAGTTAAGCAAAAGGAATGAAGTTGTGATGAAGAACAATGTATGTGAGAAATTGTGAAAAAGACTTAAGCATTGATAGATACAAGGCGAGACTCAGGGATAGAGGGTTCTCCCAGAAGGAGGGATAAGACTATGATGAAAGCTTGTTCCAGTAACCAACCATACCTCTACCTGAGCCATTATATCTCCTACAATATCCATCGGTTGGAGTTTACATAAATATGAATGTAAAGACTGTTCTTCTCAAACAGAGTAATTGAAGAAGAAGCATATGTAAAACAACCTCAAGGTTTTGAGGTATACCAGAAAGAGACCCTTGTATGCATATGGAAGAAGACCTTGTATGGATTCAAGCAAACTTGGTGCAGAGCCTCTCATGTACAACATAAACGTGGTGAAAACTTCCTATGACAGATGAAGTATATTGAAATGGTTCTTCAGAAGTCCAGGATGATGGATTACAAATCCATGGCAAACTCCCATGACGACAGATTTGAAGAAGTTGAGAGACTTCGACCTAGTAGACCCGTCTTTGTATCGACAATTGATTGGATCGTTAATGTATTTGGAGAATACTCATTCAAATATTTTCTTTGTGGGACGTTTGAGTTATGATATACAATTGCATGGATTTATCGATTCAGATTGGGCAGGGAGTGTAGATGACAAAAGAAGTGCTACTTGAATATGTTTCAGTTTGAGCTTTGCCACGATGTCATGGGATAACAGGAAACAAAAGTCTGTTGCACTCAATACTATAGAAGCAAAATATATTGTAGCTTGTGATGCTTGTATGGAAGCAGTGTGGCTTCGTAAGCTGGTTTTTGGACTGTTTGATCAGGTGTTGGATTTGACCGTGGTATATTGTGATAACTAGAGTTGTGTGAAACTTTCAGAGAATTCAGTGTTCCATGACAGGTCGAAGAACATTGATATCAAGTATTATTTTCTCTGTGATAGATTCCAGAGGGGAGAAATGGTTCTCCAGTATATTTTCACAGATGAGCAGATAACAAATATTTTGGTAAAGCCTTTGTCCAAGATGAAAAGTTTGCGTACTTAAGGGAAAAGATGGTACTCGTGGATATGACTTCCTTATTGGAAAAGGAAGATATTATTCCTAGGTTGGGAGGGAGAACTGATATGTTATTAATTCATGGGCAGTCATTTTTCAGTTCGGAAAATGGTCTAGGTTGGGCAATCACCTTTCAGTCCAGAAAGTGTCCAAGATTTCTGACAGACATGTATTTTCCATTTCGAAAAATGGTTCAGATTAGATAGTCATTTTCGTAATGAAAATGGTCTGATATATTGTTGATGTACCATAGAAAACAATTCCCCTTGTGGCAAGTGTGGGGGAATCGTTTATGACAGTCATTCTTCTTGGTAGTCACTCTGAGTAGTAGTTAAGCATAATGGTCTGCCTCTTTGGGTAGTCATTCTTTTGAAGTTCATAGTTGTAAGCAATTTCGAAGAATGGTTCATTATAGGAGGTTGGTGCAAGACAATCATTTCCATAGGAAATGGTTTGGACAGTCATTCCCTAGGGAAGACTCATTCTCTCCAGGTTGCACTGTGATTAGTGCCGAAGAAATGGCCTAATTAGGTGAATGGTCAAGGTTCAACAATTAGGGACAAGCATTCATATGGAAAAATCATTCTCTCCTGGTTGCACTATGATTAGTGCTAGAGGAATGGTCTGGTTAGGTGAATGGTTCAGGCTCAGAAATCAGGGACAATTATTCTTCTATGATTGGAAGAATGGTTCATATAACCCATGGTTGATGTTTTTACCTTCCGAGGGCAGATGCTCTTCCAGATCTCACAGATGTGAGTGGAAGAATGGCCCAAATGACTTAGTTTGTATCATGATATTGTTTATGAAGGTTGATATCAGATGATATGATTCTTGTTGAGACTGTATGTCTCTGGACAATAGTTGTATGCTACTATGGTGGATGTGATCCACTGGTAGTGATTGTGTGTCATTGGTTAGTAGTTGTTTGCTACTAGGAGTGGTTATGTACCCTTGGATAATAGTTGTATACTACTATGGATAGACACAATTGTGCTCTATTGGATGGAATTATAGCAGCAATATGCTACTATCTAAGTGCCATGGAGACTACCACTAGTGTTGGAGTTGATTTCCAACTAGATGGATAGTCAGTGTGCTGGTGGACAGACACTCTCCAGGCGGAGAATGGTCTAGACAGAACATATTACTGGTGGGCAAGCATTCTCTCTATGGAGAATGGTTAAGGTTGACAGTTTGTTGATGTATTATGGACTGGTATTTTCATAAGGCATAGATTGTGGCTTGATTAGGAAAATCATTCAGGACCAATATTTTCTACGACATATAGGTAGAGATGGATCTCTATGGTACATATGATCCGATTAGAAAATAGTCTGGGACTGACATTCCTATAGGAATTGTCTATGTATCCCATGGTGTGGCTTTCAACCTCTGTTGAGACAATCATTTTTCTAGGACGTATGTCCAGATTAGAAGAATGGTCCTTGTATCACTCTATGGAGTGAGTGACTTATCCAGAATCATGCCCGATTACTCAGGTGGAGTATGGCTTCGAGAGATGATGCAGTTGATGCTATCAGATGATGCCGATAGTGATGATGTTGCTTGTGAGTTGATCTACGTGATCATGAGATAGCCTGTGTGGCTATGATGATGCTACCGGTTGAATAGTCTGTTTGTTCTCAAGACCATTGCCTTTAATACCTCCCTAGATAGGAGGGAGTGTTGATATTATGGTAGATGCGAGAGGTATTAACCTCTACATGTAACCTTTGACGAGACTATAATATTCCGGGAAGCAAGAGAAACCCTAAACAAATGTGTAGAAACCCTAGAAGACATGTCGGTTCAATAAAATAATTAATATTTAAGTGGTAACCTCCAAAAGTAAGAAATCGGCCTGGACAGGTGACAAAGAGCACTACAAATAAGAGGGCACTAGAGGTCATTTGTCATACACACTCTCACAACTGCATAATACTAGTGGTGCACAAGTTTGGAGAGGGAATGCAACTACAACTACTGCAACTAGGATTTTGGCTTTTGGTTATGGTTGGACTTTCTATTTGGTTATGGTTTGGATTCTTTGCTCGGTACGCTAGCCTTGGAGAGAGATATACTATCTTGATTGGCTATTGGTTTTAAGGTTTGCTTATGGAATTATTCTGTCTGTAAAGGTTAAAGGTGCTTGGGGGTGGCTTCGGCCTATGGTTGGGTGACAATATTTCTATATTGTCTATGGAAAAGCAAGCACACCTATTATTCTAACACTTTATACATTATTTGTCCTCTCCATTTTATTTATTCTAAATTGTAATGAAAGGTTGTTTGTCCTCCCCTCCATTTTATTTAGTCAAAATTGTGATGAAAGGCAATGTGTCAAAGAGAGTGAGTGGGTGAGCAAGCTCTATGTCAAAGTGAATGAATGAGTTAGCAAGTATAATGTGTCAAAGAGAGTAAGTGAGAGTAATTTAGAACATTTCACATTTAAACCACTATAAATTCGTCTTAACTCCATATATATTCAGTATTGAGAGAGATCAAACCTCAATATAAGTACGAAATTCTAAGTGCTTAAAAGATTGGAGTTTAAATAGATTTGCACTAATCTATTTTTCTATTATTTTTGTGGTTGTTTTTATATCATTTATTATTATTATGGTTAGTGTTTCTCTTTTCATTCATTTTTACATCATAGAGTTTAACTTCTATTTCATTTTAGTTTATTAACATTCCATTAGTTTATTAATATGATATTAGGTTACACATTTCATCTGTATTAGGTTGTAAAGTGCACCTGATTTCTCTCTGTACAAAAATAATATATTTTAATAATAATAACTCATCTACAACTATCTTAACCTTAAACCTATTAAGCATTGATAGGGATCAAATAAAGGGAGTTAATTGTGGACAAACTCAACTTTTCCAGCAAGGTCATTTTTGTCTAGCGAGGTAAAACTCTACCCTATTCCATTAATTTTTCTAAGTTCTACCAATCATTTTTCTAAGTTCTACCAATCATAGTTGTCATAAAATGGGTCAAAATCTCTACGGATAAAGTTCCATGGTCAAAAGTGCATCAATCATGTGGAACTATGACTTCAGACAAAATTTCTACTCGATTTGGGAGTAATTTTCCAGTGAAAACGGAGTGGGTTTGTCCACTTGCTAACAAAAGTTCTATTAAAGAAAAGCATTAGATCTTTGACAAAAGCAACGCCAATCTTTTTCTAATGGAATTAAAGAAGGTTAAATTTATTGATAAGTGATGAAAATATCGAAAACCTCTACTAGAACTTTAAAACAAAGTTCTCAACTTGTACGAACAATTACTCTTTTGAAGCTTCCCACAATAATGAGAATTAAATGATCAATCCTTGGTATGACAAACATTATAAGGTTTGTATGAAAGCTATCAAGGAATCCTCCAATGAGTCATTAAAAACCATTATATAAATAATTATAAAGTACTAGTCACAAGAAAGAAAGAAAATATACCTATGTAAATAGAAAGCAAGATATGCTCGTACACGTTGGTCCCCGAGGTGTAGGACAGTTGGTGATGGAGTGTGTTGTTAAGCCACTCCGTGTTGAAAAGTCACTGGTTTGAAACCTGCGGGGACAAAAAATCCAACCATGTTAAGGGTTGGTGTGGCTCAGGCTGGGTGCGATCCCCGGGTGATTTTGACGGCTTAGATGCCCCTGAGTCGTGGTTTCTCAAGCTAAAGGTTAATCCCGATGCCAAGAAGGTCCGGACCAATTAACAAGCAAACAAAAAGATAAGCTTGTACACCTTTTTAAATTCGAACTTGAAAAATTATGGGGGCATATTCCACAAAAAAATCTAACAAAAATAATATGATCAATTTCATTGATTTGAATTTGTATCTTAAAAAGATTTATGTACTACTTAATATTTATGGCAACTTTCAAACCGTTATTACAGAGCAAGATGTTTTTACTTCAAAATACATTAAGTTTGAGATCAAGCACCTAACAAAAGAAAAAGCTAAGGACATTGAAGGATTTTACGATAAAATTCTAAAAATTGAAATCTATGTGCTTATTTCGCACAATCTATAAGCACGTGACTCCTATACAATCATGAAGTCCTACACGACCTTTATGTATTTCACATTATACAATATAGTTTTTATCCTAAGTGTGTATTAGATCATATTTTTCCTCCTCTTAGCCTTATCTCTCGATGCTCGTAAGAACTCCTCGAAGTCATTCTTGAAATGGCTACAGTAAGCATTTGTTGTTATTAGAGACCCCTTGTGTATGAACACTTATCCATTGTTCCAAGCCAGAGACCTTAGATCTTGTACAGTTTCAGGAACCTATGAAAGTCAATGCAGAGAAAATGAGGAATGAATGACGTTAATGGTGTTTCTCGAGAAAAGTGGCTTGTAAGAGCTACACGAAACTCCGACAACATGGTATGCTCTAGGCTCACAATCTACGCTAGCATTGATTACTTGAATTGGGACAATGAAACAATGCATATATTGAATCTACAAAATATCATATAGTACATATTATCACACAATTTGTACTTGGAATTAAAGGATAGGAGAAAGAAAGGCAAACTGGCGAAATTGAGACTATCCTACCACTGTCACCTCAATAGGAAAGCTCTTTCTGTTTAGGGTGGTAGGCCTAGGGGATACATCCCCGATGACCTGGGGTTTTGAGAAGGCAAAGGCTTATGACTAAGTAAAAGTTTCCCCCTTCACAAGTCACCACTGATCAGAAGGTTCGGCTAAACAACCAATAAAGATAATGATAACCAGAAGTGTACCTGCCCGAGACAAATCAATAAGAAAACTATATATGTGCAAGATCACTTCCTGGTTAGTACTTCATATAATCAAGGACGTTATGATATAAAGCAATTGATCAATAACATTGATGAAGCAAATCAATGAAGTACGATAGCAATAGTCACAATATGTCACTTCACAATAAATGCTTAAGAAGAAGCTTCACAATGAGCAAGGACAATTCATCATCAATGTAACAATACCAATGTTAGAAGCAACGCTTTAGCCAATCTTTCAATTGATTTAAATATGTAATAAATGCTGCATGAATATGATTATAACACAAGTAAATGACAACATCAATAAGGTTAGTAGGTTAGTCTAGGCTAGGGTTAGAAGGTGTTAATAATTGTTCAAGCTATTGGTTGTTTGAAGTTTGCGATCAAGGTACTCAAGCATAGAAGGTCTTAGATCAGTGCGTTATTAGGGAAAATGGAGTCAAACTAGCTACAAAAGTTGAAGGGCCAAAATGATAATGATAGGGCCAAATACAAGAGGGATATGATGGTTGAAGTGTTGTTAAGACAAGGCTTCAACTTATCAACCCTAGGGGAAGATGACTCGCTAAGGTGTAGTAAACCTAGGCCTTAGTGCATTTTCCTCCTTCTTTAGCTCAAAAGACAAAGTAAAAAACTCCTAGCTTGAAGAGTGAATGGTAGGGTGTTGCAATGGCAAGGCCCTAGCATTTATCTTCAACAAATCAAATGGATTCTTAGCATAACTTAGTAGGGACTTGAAACAAGGACACCGACATGTGCTTATTTCCTAGGGTTTAATCCAACAAATTTCATTAACAAAATGCACGTAAAAATACCATAACCATTCAAGCAAAGAAGGATTGCAGAAATTCACTTACATTCACCAAATATCATCAATGTCAAACCCTAGTTGTAAACCTTCCACCAAGAAAATGCAGAAAATGGCCAAGAAAAGCCTCCTTCAACAAGTGTGCACTAGTAATTTCAGCCAAAAACCCTAAAGAAGGCACAAATTTCAGACCTCACACAAGTATGAGTGAAAGATGATGTGAAAATGAGAGTTAAAACCCTCAATTTATACCATACCAATGACGTTAATTTAATTTTAGGTAACCAAAAGGCCGATATGGCCAAAATACATAATAATATTGTTTTTACATTAAATGTCATAATCAAACCCTAATCAAGAAAATAATGAGGATGTCATGCCCTTTTAGGGTGACGTTAGCCCTTTCTAGGGCAATGTTGGCCTCCTGGAGCAAAAGGTTAGGCCTCCTTGGGCTTTCGGAACAAGCCACACGTGCCACATGTGCCAAAACTGTCTCCCAAAACCTCCACAAATGTTGGATGACGTCATGAATGTCCTGGGTGACGTCATGGCCTTCCAAGGCCAACGTCCCAGTGGAAAAGGCACAACCCGCCTAGGTATAGGTCTTCTCAGCTGCCTCTGGTGGAACATCCTCCTATTCCTTGGTGTAAACCCTTAGACCTGTCTCTGCCCCTTGCTGGGGTCTCAACATCCATTTGGTGGGATCTTAGCCCCATGGAGGTCTGAACTAATCATCTCTGCATGTGTACCTGTCCAATATGGTACCTGTCCGTCGGTTATGATCCTGCACATCAACAGACACGCCCTCCATGGGATCATAAGTCACAGGGATCATAGAAATTTCAATCACATCTAATCATCAATTTTATTAAACATGTGCATAAAACTCCTTTTACCCAGTCAAGTGCTCAAAGACATTATACAAATATGCAAGCCAATTTTGGAGGAAGTGACAGGGCGTCCTATTGGGAAAATGCTCACTGGATGTGGGATGTTTCCGGGAGAAATCAAATCCAAGTCATGTTAGTGGGTGAGGTGGTCAAGGGATGCCTGGACAAGGGGTGCAATGATAGTAGGGAAATGCATGGATGACCTATGGGTGCCTCTGTAGAGGGTGAGATGCACATATCCTGGATGTAAGTGTTTCCAAGCCCATTCATGCCTTTTATTCTTTATTCTTTATTTATTTTTCTTTCAATAATCTAATAAGGGGACACTGCCCTGACATGATGACCAGTGGTTGCAATGTTACCCACAAGCACTTTCACGAAAATGAGAAGGCTGGCTAGTGATGAGACCCCCTTTCTCTTGGCTATGCCACCAAGAGCCACTACCCTGGCGTGGTAATCAACTGCTAGTAGTGTCATACCGCTAGATTCTCGTGGACCTAATAGGATGGCTCGTGATGGGACCCCCTATCCTCTGACTAGGTCTTGTTTTATTATTTTTATGGGTCCTTCTATATCTTGCTGAGAAGCCTTTTACTACTTTCTCGGGGATCCCTGGGTGAAGCATCTCGAGGTTTCATTTTTAGGCTTTTATCTTTTGCCAGCTGCTTTTACCCTCTGGGCCTTTAGCCCCTTCTTCCCACAAGGTAAGGTGCAACCCTTAAATAATTGGCCAACTCAATGCCCAGACCAGTGGAATGGGATGGATGAGCGAGAGTAAGATGGAAAGTGGTAAGTATGATGGGAGTGGACAATGACTTTTCATGGATCCCCCTAGTGGAAACTCAAAACCTATGGGCACAAGCTTAATAGGGCATCCTATCACCCCCCTCAGACATGATCAAGTAGATAAGTATAAGATCCAAGCACTCGTTAGAAACAAAAAGAACTAAATGCACATATTCAAAGGTTTTGAGGATCAGAGTGACACATACCATGATACCCGGACTCATTAACTCATGGAGCAATATCCATCTCTGCTATAGGACCAGGACGAGGTGATGGATGCTGCTGCTTCTGACAAGGTGGAGGCGTTGAAGAAAAGAAAAGATGGGCCCTCCAGGGCCATGCTCAAGTCGATCTGGTTCTCTGTACTCCATGTCTAGGACCTGTGGGCCTCAACACATAATCTCTTTAGTTATCCCTAAAGTGGGGGATAACAGTACACATGTCATGAATAAGAGCATCACTACGTGGAGAAAGAGAATAGATAGCTACAGATGCCCCATAGCCACCTGAGAAAAACACCTTTTGTGACAATTAATGACCAAATATATGACCAAATTAATTACCAAATATATGACCAAATTAATGACCACAATACAAGCTATAAATGACCAAACTAAATATGACCACATTTTTGGTCGCGTGATAAGAGACCGGAAATTAGCCACCAACGATTGCCAAATAAAAAGTGGTCATTTATATGCGGATTTTGTTAATTATTTTGGTCACTTATTTCTCATTTTGTACTAGTGTAATTTTTTTTTTCTTCCTTTCCATGGAAACTTACACGAGGGAAGCTGTAGACAATTCTGTTGGATGTCATCCTTCTTATAATATTGTTCTTCTCCATTGTCGTTGCATCAACCCGATGCAATGTCATTGCTCCAAGCCTCTACTATCGAAAGAGGTGGGAAACATATTTTTTGTAGAGCCAAATACATTGACCATAACTGAAGTGATATCTTCATTGTATCATTGAAATTGGTTGAGGTTGTTAGCACTTGAAATTAACCTCATCAAAATATTTAAAATCCTCATCCACTTCCCGTCAATTTTGCCAGCTCCTCGCCCTTTTTATTCCAACTCCATTTGCTTGTCATCATTGAGTCCACATTGTCATTATTCCCGTAATTATGAAGTAGTGAGTCTTCTCAATGCTTGTGAGATTACCTTGCCCTTATACCTCAAAGCCAAATTATTAAAGAAATTAAAAAATATATATATTAAATTTTTTTTTATTATTATTTAATTTCTTTTTAAAGCAATTGGATATTTATAATTTTATTATTTCAAAACTATATTAAAAAGTTTTTGAAACCCTTTATGAATTTGGCTTTATTCCCTTCCATAATTTATTCTCTTATAAAGTTTGTCTGATAAAAATTTGTGGATCTCGACATCATATTTACACCAACATCCACATTACCCAAGGAATGTCAAGCCAAGCCACTCACCAAGCATCGACAAGCACTAAGTGTTAAGCACGAAGACCAAGCACCAAGCGCTAAGAGAGGAGCCACAAGGAGCGACTACATTTTCACTACGCATCGATGTTGAATAGCCTAAGGGACCAAGATAATAACATCCCTAAATCTTCTTCACACTCTTTTCAATGTCAAATCTTTTGCTGTGAATCTTGAGTAGAAGACTAGCAGTCTGGTTGATCATATCCTTGTCAAATAATTAGTGCATGTTGTCGATATTTAAGTTGTTTTCATACTGACTGTGGATATCCTCGTAGGCAGCACATTTCGTGACAAAGTGCCACTATGTCTCCACCACACCTGTTGACGATTAAAATCGCAACGAGGATTTTGCCCGCAAAGTATTGCTAAAGCCTATTATTATAAGCTAACAAGATATATAATACTAGTAGGTGGGACCCCCTTGTAGATTGCGAGATCATATCTGGTTCTTATTTCATGTTTATGTTGATGTTGACACTTCTTACAGGGTTCTACATGGTTGATGAAATCTTGGTTTTATTGGCAATGGATAAGACCTATTATGTGTTGGTTCTAATTGCGACAAATGAATGATGGATAAGGCATGTTATTTGTTGTTTCTATTGCTCTAAGCTCTAATTTCATGTTACGATGGCCTATGTTATCCATTGTTACCCTTGCTATCTATTCTTGGATTCATTACTATGACACTTGCACAAGAGACATGTTAGTAACAACACATAAGAACAATTGAAAAGGGATAAAAGGCAATATAAACAAAATACAAAAGGAAGAAACTATACTATACTAATATGGTACACTATATGCATTGGAATTAAAAGGATGTTTGTTAGTCCTAGATAACAGGGTTAGTGGCTATACGATTTATTGAGTTATATGGAAACACATGTGATATGTGTTATAGTATGGTTGGTAGTGGTTAATGTGACATAGGGTGGAGCTTTTGGCAAATAATGGATGTTGGTTTCAATGCATGGTTTAATTGAATGAATTAATGGAATAGCTGGCTGGCGTGTACTAAGGAATTGAATGACTGGAGGATGGAGGCGATGTGCATTTACTGCACGTTACTCCATACCCCTCCCACTGGCCATCACCCTGGCTTGGCTATTGTTCAATTGTGTTTGTTGTGGTTAAGCTCCGATTTTCAAGCAGAGGAAGAACTGCTCGACCAAGCTCGCGTTTTTAAGGTTTTATTGGTTACAGGTATGTCTTTTCGCCATCCATGAACCCGCTCTGGTTATGAAATAGATATTGGCTCGGTGATGTATGGGTCTGTGCTTTTCTTAAGACTGTCAATTGTGTAAAATTGTGATATTTTTCTAGAATGAATGGTTCGTGTGGTTTTCATTGTAATAATGTTTGAAGTCATAGTTTCATTGATCATTTTGAGTATTAGAATCCAAGAAGGCTCTCTGTCATCCTTATTGGTCTTGGTTGAAGGGTTTCATTTGGTCCAAATCGGCTGGTTGTCTCCACACATTCTTATCACCATACCCAGTCGTTTTGCTATAATGGGGTTGCTGGGTTTGAAACACCTTGTGTCACTGCGTATCATTTCACTTGGGTATGGGTTTGTTCATGTTACTGATGTTTGTGCAGTGGGTTATGATGGTTGTTATGCCAAAAGGCTTGCTTAAGGTTGACTACTATTTCTCGGCTCTGTTTTATCTTAGCATTCTTTGGTTGATTGGGAAAACCACGAAGGTTATACCCTGCGTGTTCCAAGTGTTGTTACAAGACCAAAATGAAGCCTTTGCTCCTATGTTCATAGTCTCACTTATGTCATGAACTGTCACCATGTCTGCGAAGTTATTGGTGGTATACCCTGTGTGTGCACCATTGGTATCAGAGGTTCTCACCTGATGTTGGGGGTCGACTCTAGTCTCCCTGTGTTGGTCCACAGAGCGAACCCTTGATTTATCAAGCCCAGGTTTTGATAGAGGGAATCGTTATGTCATGTTGGGTATACTGTTGATTGTTATGAGTTGGTGGTGTATTGTTGACAGTGTTCGATTACTACCTCGTCTCTATTGATTATGTCGACAATGGTGTTGGTTTTGGTATTTAGTCACTTCATTGGTTATTATGACAATCAAATTGATAAGCTCAACATGGTTAATTGGTTGATTGGAGAAATGGGATTGAATACACAATCATTGTCTCTTACATTGTAATTATTGAATTGTTGACCCAACATTAGTTTATAATTGATTGAGTCACAATGATGCTTCGTGCGCGATACATTGGTATGTGTGGGATTCCTGCAACATGTTATGTTGGGTTGATGGTTGCTGTGACTGTGTGTTTTAAATTTCCAAATGGGAGTATTGCAATCGTAATAGTTGTGGCATGGTCGTCCACTGTGTATGTTATGGATATTGTTTGATTATGCCATTAGAGATGGGCACGATTTTTATAACAATGTGGTTTTGTTGCAGTCTGATTGAATCGAGAAATGGATTTAGACATACTTTTGTTGTTTCCTTGTATTGGATTGATAGCTCAACGTCGTTTGATGTTTAGATCCAGAGTAAATAGACATTTATAGTCACAGTAACGCTCTTGCGTTTTGTTGACTGGCCTGTGTATCATACAATATTGTATAAGTCAAAGTAGTGATTTCTTTGCATTTAAATGGCAAGTCAAGGTTATTGCAATTTGATATATTAATGATTGTTTGTTGACTGTCCACTGTGTATAGTTGATATCAGAGATGAGCACAGATTATGCGACAGTATGGTCTCATTACAACTTAATTGTTAAATGTAATTGAGGAATAAAATCGGGCACGCTTTTTGTGTCTGGTTTGATGAATGAAATAATTCATGGATAGTGGTTGATGTTTTAGTGCTGAACTGAGTGGAATTAAGTGACTGTTTATTCATTTGGGAATTGTTTTAAAACATTAAATGGACAAATGAGAATAAACAAAACTCTTCTACAGGTTGTTGTGGAATGCATAGTGTCTTGTTTTGGTGACACTGTGTTAAAGATTTGATTGCGAACAATGAACAAGTTAATGCACAAAATTGATTGAATTATACACAGTAGTTGTTCATTTGGTCACAATGATTATTTGGTTGGTGTTGGATCTTTTACATTTGATATAGAATGATTTTAGGATTACTTAATTAATTTTATGAACAATATCCTCTCTCTTTCCCTACCATTATTTCACTTTTCGCTAATTACAACCCCCTCGCCTTCCCACATTCATTTTTCACTCACTGTTCTTAAAATTTAATTACAGTTAAGAGAATTCTGTATTGAAACAATTTGAAATCGCAGTTTCTTGGTTGGAACACAGTGATATTTTCTTTGGTTTACATTACAATTAATTGTTTGTTGTATTTGAGCAGTAACCATGACTCGTTTCCCCCTTATTTTAACATATTATCGCTCAATACAACCCCTCACATATCCCAGAGCCTTTGTTCACCCCATGCTCATTGACAATAGTTAAGCAATTTGTACGGATTGGATTGCATGAGCCTGATATGTTGTTGAGCCAAAATTTATTTCATATTTTTAAGGAGTTGTCATGTATGGTTGTTAAAAGAATTATTTCCTAATCAATCATGCATGCAGGAATGAGTTTTTTCAGCCGAGGTAGCCATGGCAGAGGTAACCGAGGAAGAGGTAATTGGAACAGGGGCCCTAGAAGGCCTAGATTCTCCATTCATTTTGATGCTGACTCACAAGAGTTAGACCAGCTATTTCAAGCTGTATTTTTCAATTGGATTGGGCAAGGAGTGGTCCAACCTAGGCCTAAAAGGCCTCCCTGCCAAGCTCCACAAGCCCCTGGTATTCCCATTCCCCCTCATGTCTCATTGCAACCCGAGGTTCCCGAAAACGACGGATGGCAAGAGATTGTCCACCCGACAGTCTCTCAACATCGTGGCTAGCCCAATTTGTCCTTACCTACTCCCCCGCCTATCAATCAAATTGTCCAAGCTACACCTGTCCACTCACCAGTTCAATCCTCTAATGCTAGCAAGAGGTTGAAAACCGAAGCCCACCATGCCCCTGACAAAAGAAAATCCATTGCTTCCCCTTCCTCACCCTCCAATGGCTCTGATAAATCCGTGTCTCCCCGGATGCATTTGAGGGATGATTATTCTCATGTGATCAATGAGATTAGGCCTAAAGGCTCAGTGCAGCCAAAGGGAAATTCAAAGAAATAAAAGGGTGACAACACCAACCAAGGAAAGATTGCATCTCAGAGTGGAAAATATGGTTTTTGAGTTTTATTTTGTTTATTGTTGATAACAGTTGACTTTAAAAGTTTTGGACAACATGTTTTCTTTGGATATATGAGTAATATATTTTTGAAAATAATTTCAAATATCAATGAGATAAATTGTCAAATATGAATGTGATGATGGGAGTCACAAGGATGGGTGTTTTGTTTAATTAACTAGTTATGTTATGATTGTTAAGAACTAAAGGGAGTCACAAGGGGTCCCACCTACTAGTTATTATTTATTTAAAACCTTTATTATGATTTATTACTTTTCCTCCCTTACTAAAAAGTTGGTTGAGTTTTTAGTTAACTTAACTAATAATGTAGTTCAACTACTTCAACCAATTCTAATTTGCTTAAAGGCAAAAGGAAAGGGAGGAACAAGAGGAGGATAGAAGGAGAAGCATACAAAGGTTTTCTCTTTGAGTTTGTGTTGAGATAGTTCAGTTTTCATTCATTCCTTAATTGATCATAAGGCTAATTCTTTTTTATGATAGCAGGGTCTTATTGTAGACAACGAGATTCAGGGCTGAATTACATCATCCAGACACTTGTTTTTCAGAGGTGTTGATCTATATTTGATAGTATGTGTAGACTTGTCTGTTTGTGAATTAGTTTTCATGACTGACAAAGGCTATTGTGAAAAGTCGAGTGGGCAACAATATGTGGCAAATTGATCCAACTTTTAGAGTTCAGTTTTTGATTTTCTATCAGAGGTCCTTTTGTATGTTTCTTTGGGGACGTCTAAGTTTGACTTTGGTCCAAAACTTCTTCACGAAATTTTGTAAAGATAATGACTCTTTGATGAATTGGAATGAAATAAATGATTGCTTTATGTTTCATCTATCTTGATTATCATCTTGGTGTCTTTACTTCTGTCTCTACATTTATTTCAGCAACTGTTATATTCAGAAAATTATATAAATAATGAAATTTCCAACAAGCTTTTATTTATAAAAAGACTAGCCTAAGTACTTGTAATCAATACTTGTGAGTTAGGATATTATTTTTGATGGCTATAACCATAGGGTGACATTCCTATCTATTTTGCTTTAGCCAAGCAGAATCTGAGAATGCTTGAGTAAGATCATTTCATATATTTTCCTCAACAACACCCTTATTGCAGAATATGCAAGTTCTCTCCTCCCAAACTTCCTTGGGTACCGTCCACCTATCGGTCTTACATCTAAGGTGATGTAAACAAAATTTTTATGAGTTACAATGAGGACGAAGATCACAACAACATTTTTACGCATATTTTTATAAAAGGTGTTGTTGACAATGTTTACAATGATGTTTCATCTTAAAAAACATTTTATTTGCATATTAGAACAATGTTTTAGTAGCAAAATTCAAGAACATTTTGTTGGAAACAAATGAATTGTTGGGTGTTTGGCGATATTTCAAATCTAAAATATTTTTCTGCCATTGTTTTCGTTTGAATTTTTGTCCAGGGCACACATGAGTTAAGTTTTTTTATTCGGGAAGATCAACAATTGTTAGTGTTAGCAGCACATTGCAAATTAATTGGCGAGAGATCTGTACGGAGAAGAGAGGAGAAATAACTTTGTGAAGGAGACAATGAGGTAAGCTCCTAAATTTAATAAATACAAAATCTGCTTTTTGATGTTTAGGTCCGGTGTTTAGCATTTTAAAAACATGGAAAATCTAGAAAATATAATGTTGTATGGCTCTTAGAAGTTCAACAAAGACAAGCATATGCTAGGAAACATTCTCACAATTCCAAACACCTCATTTGTTTTGATCATACCGTAGTTCTTTCCTTAGCTCCTTTTCACTCCACTTATGTCATTCAAAAAGCATTAGAAATTGAAAAACACCTTAATAATTTTAATTGTGAAGATGGATATAATCTAAGTCAATCTTGGAAACCCACTATCCATCATCTTGCTCAATAGGCTTTCTCCCTTTTTATCTTTTTTTTTTTTTTTTGTCTCTTCCAATCTCTTCCGACTTCTATCATTTTTTTAACAATTTAATTGGTTTTTCTTTATTCCTCTATTGTTTAATCCTTTTTATTTCCTTACCTCAATTTAAGTTTCTCATGGTTTGATAGGATAATTTCATAGTTTAATTTATACTTTATTTTTAGGCTTATCAATTAAGGATTATCGAATTATCTCACCATCGCATAATTATTACTTTAAACCTTGGTGCCCATCTTTTATAATTTTATTTTATTCTGGTCTCATAATAGTTTCAATCTTAAATCCCAATGGTTATTTATAATCTTAATTAATCTCCCTATGGCAAACCTTTAATTTTCTTTCCTTTAGTCTATTTTTTTTCCCCCTCATTTTATTCTTTTATTTGTGAAATTTTCTTAGCTTCCTAATATTAGTTTAATATATCTTTTCTTATTCTTCCTCTCTTAATTCCTCTAATACTTATATTTTTATTCTTTCATTTCAATTCTTTCATTTGGGTTTAAAGGTTAATTTAATTAATTTCATTTTAAATTTAATTCATATCTTTATTTTCTTGCATGTTAATCTAGGATTTAAGTCGGGGGGAATTGAACTCGAAACCTCATGGAGCTTCATTTTCACGGCACTTGCCAATTGAGCTACCCCCCCGGGGGCCTTTTTAGTTTTATTTTTCAATGGCTATCTATTTAAATATTTTAATCTTCTGTTTTTCCAACGTTTAACTTATTTCCAACATTTATCTTTATATTTAATAATTTTCCCTGATGACTATCCCTTAATTTGTTTATGTAAATCTCTTTACCAATTCTCGATCCATCATTATTATAGTTTTTTTTTATCCCTAATGATGGGTGGAGTGTCCACTCGAAATGTTAGACGTTTCATAAATTGACCACACAATTTACTTCCAAAAAGATTAAGTAATAGTTATTTGATTCTAGAACATCTAAATGTATGTCAATCATGAGGAATTGATTTGTTTCCTTCATTGAAAACAAGTTTAAAATAGACATTGTAATTATAGGTGATAGCGAGAAGCATTTTGTTGAGGGTTGTGGTGATGTTAAAATTAAATTGTTAGATGCTAAGAAGTAAGAAGTACACCTTCCATAATGTACTTTACATACCAAGCTTGGATAATTTTTTTCTTTTAATCAGTGAAATAATAATAAAAACTCACATTTGGAAATTTTATTTAGAGGTATAAATGTTTTGTAGAGGATAAAGGAGTGATATAGTAGCTGGAATAAAAAGAGCAAGGCTTGTACAAATTTGTGAAAGTTGATGTGATAGAAATTTGGGTGTTGGTAGTCGGTGTTATACCAAAGATATGGACATTTAAACTTCAAGGAGCTCTCTCTTTTAAGTTTCAAACTAACTAGAGATATATATGGATTAATCTCAGTCCAAGAAGAAAAAGATGTATATGTTGTTGGAGACGTGATCCCACATAAAATATAAAATGCAACAAAAATTAATTGTGAAAAAATAATGGAAAAACCAAAAATAAGATAATAGAACAACATTCAACAATATATGGATTTAAGTGGTAAAACCTTAACCATATGCCAAGGGAACATTCACAGGGAAAGGTATTGCTTGTTGATATTTGTAGCATCAGACATGTACTTTCACACAGGTCTAAGTGTCTAGATGTGTAGAAGTTGTCCAAAGCCTTCTACCTTAGTAATTCACTTTAATTAAATGAATTATTAAAGTAAAGTGCTTTTATTAATTAGTTGAATTTAATTTAATGAAATGTTAAAGTTATTGGAATTAGTGAAGTAAATCTTAGCCATTGATCTCAAGTGAGGTGAGATATAATCTCAACAGTCAATTATTTTGAAGATTAGGGTTAGGTCATAACTCAATATTATAAAAGCAAGGTTAGGGTGAAGCAGAAAAATACTTTTGGAGAGCAAAGAAGGACTTTTCCTCAAGATTGAATCATGAAGGACTATGATTCAAGGAGATCTCAGATAGGTGGAGAAGGAATTTCATCTAGAGATCAGTACAGGTCAGGGAGAAGAGAGAACATGATAACCACAAGAAGATACGACAGATCGAAACCACAACAATAGGAATAGAGATGTATGTATTGTGTAGGTCAGTCAAGGTGCATATGTACACGGGCTAAAATGCAGGAAAGTGCGTAGAAATGAAGGAAACAATGCAGGAAGGCATGTACAAGTATGAGAAAGTGATTGTTCAAGACTGTACAACTAAAGAGGAGTTGTCGGGGTTTGCAGGTGTTGTCTATAGTTTTTTTTATTTCTTTGTGGGCCATTTTCCTAGTAAGGGAGCCCTTGCAAGTTTTGATATTATTCTAATGATAAATTGATTTGAAGGGTATAATATCTTTGTGTATTGTGTATGAGATTTGGTTTTTAGTATTGCTTCCACTTTTTATTTCAGCTAATCATTCCAGCAAGTGTATTTTGTTTTGTGAGCTGCAAATTTGATTTATAGCAAGGAATCACTAGTAAAAAATTTACCTAGGTGATGTGATTAGAAAGTTAACATGGTATCAGAGGTTTCACTCTGAGAGGGAGCCGAATTTCAGATACACCATAGTTTGCAAGAGATCTTTGCAAAACTATAAATCAACAGTAAAAAATCGAAGGATAGATTTCAGGGAAACAACCGTACAACAATATAACTTGTTTTTGTCATCGTACGAAGCTATACACATGTATCAGGTCAGTCATGGTGCATATGTATGTGGGATATAGTGAATTAAAGCACGTACATACGTGGGCTACAGTGAGGAAAGACACAATGTCACACACCCGACCCCATAAGTACCCTTTTAAGGGACAGGGGTATAATTTTTTCACTTTCCTACAACTCCTCGAATCCTTGAATGAGGACACCATTGTCATGTGCTCACCGAGATATTTCCAATGACTGAAACCTTGTCCAAAACCGAGTCTTGGTTCCAAAGTTGTGGCCTTCCGAACTTTTCAGGGCATCATTGGCCAATGGCCACCCCCTTCACCATGTGACATCCACGTAGCTTCACCTCTCTCATGGCATATGACATGGCACAGTCGTGACCTGGGTCACCATCCCTTGACGATGACGTGGTTGTTGGTTGTAGGGAATATCTTCCAGTCTTCGCGAATACCGGGCGTTCGACCCTTCGTCGTTCTTGTACAGGTCTACAACATCTCCGGAGATCTGAAGTCTCGAAGTCTCCTTTCGTTCCAAAATATATGGTGGGGATTGATCTAACCTTAGATCTGACGGTTGAGATTTGTCCGCACCTAGGACAAGGTTTAGACTTGGCAAGGGTCCTACACTAAAGTTGCGACCAATCCCACGATGCCACGTGGAACTATCTAGGCATGCCACATCACCGTGATGTACATGGTCCGTCCAATTTAAGCTGGACACTTTGAAGAGGGAAATTTCGGTGCTTTGACATTTAACACATCCTCCTATATCCTTGAATCTTCTAGAGTCCCAGAGTTTCGAAGTTCTGAAGTTCTGGAATTCATCGCCACGTACTCTGGCCTTCGGCCTTCGAGGTAGTCTTACCCCTTGTTCTTTACGTTTCCCTTAGTAATACTTTGTCGAAGTTCTTATGCTATCCTCCCACTAGTTGATCGAAAAGTTGAGAAAGGATCCCAACAAACCCTCAAATAAACAACTCACATTGCTCCCAAATTCTTTCCCTTGATCTAACGGTTGGCGGGATTTCGTCGCTCCGAGATTTTGTGACTTCACGTTCCTTACAGGTCTTAACCCATTTTAGTCCCGAAGGTTTACCTACCAGAAAGGTCATAAAGCAGGGATGACTGCTTGCTGTCGGTTGATGGTATCACTCACCCTATCCTTCCACTATGCTTTATCTAACGATTGAGAGAGATCCCGAAGGATCCTAATATCTACGACGCTCGTTACTTCACGATTTCAAAATTCAAGAGTTCGACTGTTTAACTCCTTTTCATTCTTGGATTGACTCAATGCAAAATTTGAGCATGACGTATATCCAATGGTTAGGAAGGATCCTGAAGATCCTTATTTCTATGACTCATGTTATTTCACGACTGAAAAGCTGGTCATGGTTTAACGATAAAGTGGATCACACGACAACGGACAGGAAACCACCAGTTGCCATTCAATCGTCCGATCATTGTTTCGACCAGTTGTCTTTGACGAGATTTGGATGTTATGAGGTTCCGACACCCCGAAGTCCTGGACCCCCGAAGTCCCGAAGCCCAGAGGCTTAGCTCCCTTTTTTACATAGCGATGGGTTCCAGGGTCTAGGTCATATGGGACTTTGACAAGCCCTAAAGGGATACACTCTTAAATCTTACCCAATATTTGGTTAAGTTCGTGGACTTGAACCTACGGTTACTTGGAATAATGGTTTGAAGAAAATGCCTTCCATTTGCAGGACTCAAATTCTATAACAAGAAAAGGGATTTTGAGGGATGGACGAGTTCATAACAGTCCCATAGCGTCTGTCTTGACTCTGTATTCATGGATTTTATCCTTGGACATTCTTTTGGAGGATTAACACATATATATATTTAGACAGGGGTCACTCGCTATTTACCCCAAACCTGTTTAAAGGCCATTACTAACAGTCCCCCTTCGCTAAAAAGAATTAGACAGAAAGTGATTAACATAATGTGATATTCAAATTCTACTTCACACTTACCGGGCCATGAGGCCATCAAAGTTACTATTTTTACCATTCAACAAGATAATTATATGCAATTGTGAAAGGAATGCCCCAAACTTGTTGTCCTACAATCACCCGAATGCAGGAGTTTACAAATGAAAACAAGCACTATTACCATTAAGCATGCAAGGCACATATCTAACATAGTCACATACATCCAATCACACATTTCAATTCAATTACACTAAATATGTGAAATAATTATTTGTATTGTAAGTTAGAGCTACCAAACTGATTGTTGGTGTTCACCTTTCCACCCAACCAAAGGCTCATAAGCATTCACTCTTAGCACTTTGGCCACCCCCATGCCAAGCCATGATACCACCATGGAGTTCTCTC
Organism: Picea engelmannii; assembly: GCA_009831015.1. Taxonomy (NCBI): domain Eukaryota; kingdom Viridiplantae; phylum Streptophyta; class Pinopsida; order Pinales; family Pinaceae; genus Picea; species Picea engelmannii. The sequence goes on from ML779377.1 coordinate 1,383,855, forward strand.
TTTTCTTCGGATCTTATATGCTCCAAATCAGAACTCTTCCACGAGTTCTATGATCTTTTCCAAGCCCCCTTATGGGAATGAAATTCCTCGCACACCTCTCCAACTCCCTTATTTTCTCCCCTCTTTTCTCTTTTCCCGTCTGCCTTTTTTTTTATTCTTTTGCATGCCTCCCCCCCAAAGGAAGGTTATGGATCTATCCTATTCCTTCTGCTAGAAAGAACTCGGGTCAATCTAGGCATGCAAGAAGACTGCACTCTGTGGTACTTCGGGCTGAAAGTTTTTTGTCTTCTTAGAAAATCCCTCCATGCTTCCATTCATTGGGGTAGTTGGTTGTTCAACCACGAGTCTTTTTCTCATTAAATTATTTTTCCTTAGGATCAGGCTGAGGCTTATTATTCCAGATCAAATATTTCAGCAAAGAGGATTGGGTCATCTTGGCATGATGAACCCTCTCTACAGGTTTCCTTACTCTTTCCTCTGATGGTATCTTGGCCAATACTTCAAGGATTCACCCCCATAGTCAGTTGTTGGAAATCTAAACAATAATACATTTACATTGTTCAAAAGCCATGGCATGATAATCATAAATAATGATTAATAGCAAGTCGGGGGAAACAAGGGTGTTACAATCCCCTCCCCCTTCAAAGGAACACCGTCCTTGGTGTTCTTTCTGAGTAACACATGTCATGCCTTTTTCATTCAGTTGCTTCAACCTTACCTTCTTATTTTCCCTCATAGTATGGTCCTTTTCCATATCCTCAACATTTGTTGTATTCCTACAACATTTCTAACAACAAGCATGCCAATTCACAATTTTGTGCATAACCATTTTATTACTGTTCATAATTTAAGAGGAAATTTTCATAATCCAACACAATACTTATTTGTGTGGTTCACAGATCTGCATCCATATGGATATCTCGTTAACTTGGCTCATTGTTTTCCTTGACATACCCATTGTGTGCATGATTCCAATCTACTGTTTACAAGAATTAACAAAGTCTCCTCTTCCTTGCGGTCACGCACTCTTCCGGGACCATGCTCAGGAATCCCCCTCTTTGCTATAAAGTCCCTTGGGTGATCCATCTTGCCTTGCCACTGCTTTCTTTCCCAAGAAGAGTTTTTAGAGACTTCATCGAGTCTTACAGTCGAGGCATCCCTCTAATTTTCTTTGTCGAGGCATCCCTTTGGCTTGTGTTACCACAACACAACATATTCTAGGCGATCATTGCTCACCATAGGGTTCTAATGTCTCAACAATAACCTTTTTCATACTTTCCAGCTTGACAACCATTCTATGTCCCTCTAGGACAGACTTTTCGTCTCACTTGTATCACATGCATACAATAACTATGAGATGTTATCCTCAATTCCACTTCAGATTTTATTTTATATTTTTTTGCAAATCTGTCATCCATAGATTTCCAAATTCCACATTTTATTTTCAGATCTGTTCCACACAGGAACCAAATTCAAAAGTATGAGATTTTCCTTCCCATAGCGGTTTGGCTCAACATGCATTGATCTCTTTTATGGGCTTACTTCTGCTACCATATCCAAGACCCTTCTTCCTGCAACTCCATCTTCACATAGCCAAATAAGTTGTTGGTTCTCATGCACATTATATCTTCAAAATTGTGCATACTAACAGTCAATTCATTTTCATCTATTCAATGGTACAAAGCAAAATGAAATATCATTATTTACGCATGCATCATTTCATCATACAAAATTTTCCAAATGGATTTAATCGATGTGCCAATGTTCATGACCAGATTCATACCCAATGTACCCTTGCATTGGTTTCAAGTTTTCCACACTTTATGACAAGCACTTTTCCATTATGTGTTGGAGCTGAACCAACCTCTTCACCATAAGTCTTATTCATTCTCGTTCATTATTGCAACAAGAATGCACTTCCTGTTATAAACTATCATGTCCTCAATTTAACATATTATAATATGAAACCTAAGTTGCATATGGTTTCATCTAAACACTTTTTCCTTACTGGTAACCAGTGGTGCCAATATTCATGGCCACTCACTTCCTTTCTTTAACACCTTTACAATTTAGGTAGAGTATTGGAAGATCCTCCTTCCTTAATGAGAAATCTATTGTCTTCCCTCTTATGTAAGCATGCATTTCCTCAATGCATTAAATTCAATGTGCTACCTATGAGCACTTTTGTTCCCAATCACTCTTTATTGGTCAATGTACCCATGACATTACTTATTCATCAATTTTCTTGCAAGGATTCTAAATCATCCTTGATTTCCAGAAGTTCATACCTCTATCATTCATGCCATCTTCTTTATTAAATCATACCTTGCTTGGGTATCAATGACATACAATAGACACTCAAAATTATCTTCATACCATTTAGATAATAAAATACTTCAGAGGTGACTCTTACCAAATCTCTTCATACCTTATGCCACACATGCATGAACACTTTTATACCTGTTCTGGCTGCCAACACCCTCTCTGATATTACCTCATCAATGGCGCTTTATGGAGACTATTAAAGTCCCTTCAACAACATTCAACAACAACCTTCTCGTATTCATCCTCTGCTTGAGGTTGTCTATCACTGGTAACTGTCTTTCCCAACAACTCCAATTTCTTTCTACATCAATAAATCTGTCTCTCATACCAGAGAAATACAATAAACACTAAGAAAGGAGTCAAGGAATTTTTTCTTTGTCCAACTCCTTCTATATAGCCCTAGACTTTCAGTCCAGCTGAATTATTTTCCAAGGCCTCACTGCCTTTACTCAATACAGCTTAACCAAGCCTATTCATTCAAACATACTTATTTATTTATTTTCCTTTGCTTTAACAGTTGTTCCTTTTTGAGAGTCATAATTCTATTAAGAAAATCATATTTTAAAGTGAGAAAAGTATTCCTCCTTTTCTCCTTCTTTGCTTATGCAATCTATTGTTAGAAAAATAGGTTCACAGAGCAATACAATAAAAACAAATGTAGAAATAAAACACAGAAGATACACAATACAATAGAGACACATATATACGTGGTTCACGCAGTGTGGGCTACGTCCACCATAGAAATTCCCATGTCCTTCCTTTTTATTATCCAACAAATGAAGGGATACAACCTACATCACACCCATTGCAACTTCCTCTTATTTCTCTCACAATCTCCTCTCTCAGAATACAATATTTGCAATGATGCATAGCCGCAATACATTTCTCTCATAAAAGAGGGTTTCCTTCTAGGGAAAAAAAAACCCTAACATAACTTCTACCGTCATATCTGCGACCTTATAATGAACGGTCCAGATTTACTATGAAATTACAATATACATCTACAAGGCAATTTTTCCTTCGGGAGCCTGCTTGCCCCTAGACCCCGGAGGAGGGAAAGCCCCCCCTACAACCTCCCGCGTGGAGGGGTGTGCAGTCTTCATGGGGTATAAACACGGCTAAAAACAAAGACCCATGAATCAAGAAGATAATCAGGCTGCACAACTAATAATCTCCCACTTGGAGACTGATCTCAACAACTCCACCGTTGTTGTATATGTTGGACTATGATCCTTCTTCGACTTGAAAAATTTCTCATCTTCACCTTCATTCTTGAAGACCAACTGAAACTGAGCAGGAACTCAGTTTCTCCTTGGTTACTCCCTTTGTTAACATGTCTGCAGGATTCTGGCTAGTATGTATCTTTTCTAATTGCAAATGTCCATCTTCCAAGGCGTATCATATGAAATGATACCCGAGTTGTATATGTTTAGTATTCGAATGGAAGGTTAAGTTCTTTACAATATGAATGACACTCTCACTGTCATAGTACAACCTGCTATTCTCCCGCTTCTTTCCCAATTTCTTCATAAACCTTTGTAACCAAATAATTTCTTTACTAGCCTTTGTAGCAACAACATACTATGCTTCTGTTGTTGAAAGTGCAACAAGCTTTTACAGTTTCGAAATCCAACTTATTGTTGTTCCACCTACAGTATAAACATACCCCGTGGTGCTCCTCCTACTATCTTTATCACCTGTCATATCTGAATCAACATATCCCTATAGAACAATGTCTGAACCTCCAAAATGCATGAGTAGCAGTACCTCTCAAATACCCGAGAATCCATTTTATTGCCTCCCAATGTTCTTTACCTGGATTGTTCATATACCTGCTCACAACTCCCATTGCATGTGCAATATCTGGTCTTGTGAAAACCATCGCATGCATGAAGCTGCCAACTGCAGATGAATAAGGGACCCTAGACATGTATTTTATCTCCTCCTGTGTCTTGGGACACATTTCCTTAGTTCAGTTGAAATGGCTGGCCAAAGGTGTACTAACTGGTTTTGCATTCTACATTCTAAACCTCTCCAACACCTTCTCTATGTACTCACCCCGAGACAATGTCAATTTGCTATTTTTCTTGTCTCTTGTTATTCTCATACCAAGGATTTTCTTTGCACCACCCAAATCCTTCATCGCAAATGAATTAGATAATTTCTTCTTGAGCACATTTATATCCTGCATATTAGACCATGCAACAAGCATGTCATCTACATACAATAGCAAGATAATATAGCTCCCATTTTCTAGCCTTTTAAAATAAACATAGTGATCAGAAAGGCATCCACTATAACCTTGTTCTGTCATAAACCTATCAAACTTCAAATACCACTACCTTGGAGCTTGCTTTAGGCCATACAAGATCTTCTTCAACCTATGTACCAAATTATCCTTCCCTTTGACCTCATACCTGTGTGGTTGCTGCATATAAATCTCTTCCTCCAAATCCCCATGGAGAAAAGTTGTTTTTACATCTAACTGTTCAAGATGCAAATATTCTACTGCCACAAGACTTAAAATAGTCCTAATTGAAGTCATTTTAACAACATGAGAAAATATTTCATCAAAATATATACCTTTCTTTTGTGCAAATCCCTTTACAACAAGTCTAGCCTTGTACCGCTTTTTGTCTCCATATGCATCTTTCAACTTGTAAACCCATTTATTCTGCAATGCTCTTTTTCCTGCAGGCAATTGAACCAAATCCCAAGTCTGGTTATTTACCAGGGAATCCATTTCCTCTTTCATGCCTTTCTGCCACTTCTTTTTAGTGTCTACCTGCATTGCCTCTTCATAACATTCCAGTTCACCAGAATAAGTCAACAATAAATAATACAACGAAGGAGAGTATCGTTCAGGGGGTCTACTTAACCTAGTAGATATTCTAACAACACATGCATGAGTTTGAGGAATCTGTTGCTCCCATTGTTGTACATTTTGATTTTCTGGTACCTTTGGAATTTCTTTTTCTGTGATCTCATCAAGCACTGTGTATTCTGGTTTTTCTTTTTTCTGTTTCTTTCCTTGCAACTGATCTTTGTACATGACCTTGTCATTGAATATGGCATCTCTACTCCTAATGATTTTGTGATTTTCATAATTCCATAAGCAATAACCAAAATCATTAACATCGTATCCAGTAAAGATACACTTCTTGGATTTTGCCTCAAGCTTTGTTCTATTTTCTTTATCAATATGGACAAATGCTTCACAACTGAAAGTCTTCAAAAAATAGTAGTTTACCTTTTTACCTGTCCATGCCTCATTTGGAATTCCACCATCCAAAGAGCTTGAAGGTCCTTTATTTATTAAGTAAACAAAATTATCTACAACATCTACCCATAATTGTAAGGGCAACCCAACATGCAATCTCATACTCCTTGCACGGTCCATGATGGTCATGTTCATCCTTTTTGACACACCATTTTCTTGTGGTGTTCATGGAACTATCTTCTCTCTATGAATCCCATGGTATGAACAATAATAATGAAATGCATTGTTGCATTATTCACCTCCATTGTCTGATCTGAGACACTCCAACCTTTTTCTTGTCTCATTCTCAACCAAAGCTTTCCATTTCTTAAAAGTATCAAAATAATCAGATTTTTGTTGAATGCAATAAACCCTAGTTTTTCTAGTTGCATAATCAATAAAAGTAACATAATAATGAGAGCCACCAAGAGATGATACATGAGCTGGTCCCCATACATATGTATGCACAAGCTCTAACCTTTCACTCTTCTTTTCTTTTCTGACTCTGAGAAATCTGACTCTCTTATTTTTTCCATAAACATAATGCTCACATAAATCCAAATCAATCTATTTACGATCTGGCAACAAATTCGTTTTGTGAAGTATCTGTATCCCCTTCTCACTCATGTGTCCAAGCCCATGATGCCACAATGTTGTATCCACTCCTGTAGAAGCTAAAGAGATAGAAGAGTCAATATTACCAATACATAAATACAATGTACCTACCTTCTCTCCTTTTGCTATCACCAATGATCCTTTGGTGACCTTCCACACCTTATATGTAAATATGGATATACAACCTTCACTTGCCAACTGCCTTGTTGAAATTAGATTTTCCCTTAGATCTGGAACATGTCTTACCTCTTTCAATAACTACTGGTTTCGTTTCCTTTGCTTTATTTTTACCTTTCCCATTCCAACAATTTTGCTTGGTGCATCATCACCCAAATTAACTTGTCCAAAATCACCTTGAACATAATCTAGAAAATGTTTACTATGGGGTGTGGCATGAAATGAAGCCCCTAAATATACTACTCAAGAATAAAAAATATTATCTACAGAAAGAATCAAATCATCTTGTAACACATCACCTGTTACATTTGCTTCCTAATTTTTCTCCTACTGTCCATCTCTTTGTTTCTTTGGAGCTCTACAATCTTTCTTTAGATGTCCTTTATTCCCACAATTCCAACTCTCTATCTTTCCCAGTTTGGATTTTGATCTGCCCTTCTTAGAATTCCCGCGGTTCCTCGATCCCTTTCCTCTATCCTTTTGTCTTCCTTTGTTCTCCATGTTTAACGCATTACCTGATGTCTCACATGTGCTTTTCCATCGCATTTCCTCGCTAAGGATAACACCAACAACACCATCAAATTTTAATGTTTTTGAACCAGAGACATAGTTACTTACAACCATGACCAAGCCGTTCCAACTTTTTGGCAATAAGCAAAATATTAGAAGAGCCCCAACCTCATCATCAAAGTCCACTTTTACAGAACTTAGCTGATTAGTAACCATATTAAATTCATTTAAATGATTTGCAACAAACCCACCTTCTGACATCTTCATATTAAATAATCTCTTCATTATAAATACCTTATTGGATGCCGAGTGTTTTTCATACAGTTTAGCCAATGCGTCCACCAGCTCCTTTGTTGTCTTTTCTTTCGAAATATTGAACGCCACTGATGCTGCCAGGATCAACCATATCGTTCTTAGTGCCTTTCTGTCAAGAACCTCCCTTTCTTCGTCCTTCATGGACGCTGACTTCTTTGCTATTCCACCCAATGGTAGGAATAGATCCTTCTAATATAAATAATCTTCCATCTACATCTTCCATAACTGGTAGTTTTGGCCATTAAATTTCTCGACCCTAAACTTTCCATCTTTCGCCATTTCTCTCACTCGAACCAAGAACCCTCTTTTCCTGCGAGTTACCTTTCGCTCTAATACTAGTTGTTAGAAAAACAAGATCGCAGAGAGATAACATAAAAACAAATGCATAAATAAAACACAAAAGATACACAATACAATAGAGACACAGATATACGTGGTTCACCTAGTGTGGGCTACGTCCACCAGAAAAATTGCCAGGTACTTCCTTTTTATTATCCAACAAATGAAGGGATACAACCTACAACACACTCGCTGCAACTTCCTCTTCTTTCTCTCACAATCTCCTCTCTTGGAATACAATATTCACAATGATGCATAGCCACAATATATTTCCCTCATAAAAGAGGGTTGTCTTCCATGGCAAAAAAAAACCTAACATAACTTCTACCGTCAAATCTGTGACCTTGTAATGAACGGTCCAGATTTACTATGAAATTACAATATACATTTACAAGACAATTTTTCCTTCGGGGGCCCACTTTCCCCTGTACCCCCCATCCGGGGGTATGAGCCCCTCGGACCCCATAGAGGGGGAAAGCCCCCCTGCAACCCCTCCATGTGGAGGGGTGTACAATATTCTGGGGTGTATAGTCTTCATGGGGTATAAACACGACTGAAAACAAAGATCTATGAATCAGGAAGATAATCAGGCTCCACAACCAATATCTACTCCCCGGTGGGATCTCCCTACTCTATGAATCAGGAAGATAAATTAACATGCTACAACAACAAGATTTTTGTTCACAATGAATTATGAACCTGTGCTTCCTGCACATTACCATTTATTTATTAGAATGTTCAATGTTCATTTGTTAACCTTCCATTCATGCATTAACCTTCCTTCCATTCATGCATGGTGTTTCATGCATTACCATTATGTTTATATATATATATATATATATATATATATGCTTGCATCCCACTGCCCAATTCTCAACAGTCATTAAGGTTGTGACTCTGTTATCCTGATAGAGTATTTACATAGTTCCTCCATAGGGAACTCCTCCAACATGCAACTTCCTTATTGCATATCCATCACTATCTGTGATGGCCTCAACCTTGATTCAACTTCAGCTTTATCATTTCAGTTGTTTACCAGATATTCCATAAGGAATATAAACTTGCATTCTTATGATGCATTCTGAATTACATATGTACATTATCCCATTGTGTTTTCATGCATAATGTTCTTACTACATGCTTCAACATATTGTGTGTCTACTATAGGCACACTTATAGTTGTCTTTTCTTTATCTATTGAAATTTAGTTAGCTCATGGTTGTTCATGACCATTTACATCAAGCCTTTAAAAGCCTAATCATGTTGTCTTTTATTATAACAACTGAGCATCCCTGCTCATTTACTCTTTCATCAATTTATGCTAGCCTTTCCTGAGGGTATGGAACACATTCCCCTCAAGCTATCGTTCAAAACAAAACTTTCACGACTCTTTAGAATAGAGTCAACCATGCATCCATGGTATTCATTCAATCTTGGCAAGTGCAATTTTGCCTTACATTTCACTCATTCAGACAATCACATCGTGCCTTTAGTGTACATATACTCATACATCATACAAGTGTATCACTTGCACATTTAATATCATTCATTCATATCTAGTTGGTCTTAATATTAGTCTTCATACTGGGAAACCTTATAACACATTAAATCCATGCACTCAAGCATATAAAAACATAGCTAAACATTCATCATGCAAGCTCATTGCTTGCACCTTTTCCATGTCATTCATACACATGGACATATCAGACTTCCAGATCCTTCTCCCAAGGATCTTATTTCCATTCCTATGACAAGTTTCATAGAATTGCAATATTCCATGTGGAGGGGTGTACAATATTCTGGGGTGTAGAGTCTTCATGGGCTATAAACACGACTGAAAACAAAGATCTATGAATCAGGAAGATAATCAGGCTCCACAACCAATATCTACTCCATGCTGAGATCTCCCTACTCTTTTCCTTGAAAAGTCTTGGCTAGGTTCACCTTACTCTTATTGGATAAATCAACATGCTACAACAACAAGATTTTTGTTCACAATGAATTATGAACCCGTGCTTCCTGCACATTACCATTTAGTTATCAGAATGTTCAATGTTCATTTGTTAACCTTCCATTCATGCATTAACCTTCCTTCACTCCTTCCATTATGTTTTATGTTTCATGTTTTTTATATATAGGCTTGCATCCCACTGCCCAATTCTCAACAATCATTAAGGTTGTGACTATGTTCTCCTGACATAGTCGTTACATAGTTCCTCCACAGGGAACTCCTTCAACATGCAACTTCCTTATTGCATATCCATCAATATCTGTGATGGCCTCAACCTTGATTCAACTTCAACTTTATCATTTCAGTTGTTTACCGAATATTCCATAAGGAATATAAACTTGCATTCTTATGATGCATTCTGAATTACATATGTACATTATCCCATTGTGTTTTCATGCACAATGTTCTTACTACATGCTTCAACATACCGTGTGTCTACTATAGGTACACTTATAGTTGTCTTTTCTGTATCTATTGAAATTTAGTTAGTTCATAATTGTTCATGACCATTTACATCCAGTCTTTAAAAGCCTAATCATGTTGCCTTTTATCATGACAACGGAGCATCCCTGCTCATTTACTCTTTCATCAATTTATACTAGCCTTTCTTGAGGGTATGGAACACATTCCCCTCAAGCTATCGTTCAAAACAAAACTTTCATGACTCTTCAGAATAGAGTCAACCATGCATCCATGGTATTCATTCAATCTTGGCAAGTGCAATTCTTGCCTTACATTTCACTCATTCAGGCAATCACATTGTGCCTTTAGTGTACACATACTCATACATAATACAAGTGTATCACTTGCACATTTAATATCATTCATTCGTATCAAGTTGGTCTTAATATTAGTCTTCATACTGAGAAACCTTATAACACATTAAATCCATGCACCCAAGCATATACAAACATAGCTAAACATTCATCATGCAAGCTCATTGCTTGCACCTTTTCCATGTCGTTCATACACATGGACATAAAAGACTTCCAGATCCTTCTCCCAAGGATCTTACTGCCATTCTTATGACAAGTCTCATAGGATTACTCAAAACCATGTTGCCCTCTCGGTTTAGAGTTTACATTCATTCACATGATATCCACATGGTAAGTTTATCAGACATAATCATAACTATGTCCCCCTTTCCACATGACAACAACCAACAAGAAGGAATTCTTGCCTCAACAACTATAAAATTATTCAACAACCCAGAAATACCATATGGGCAATTCCAACAGTGCCCAAGGCAACAAGACAACTTATCAAGCTTCTTTTTCATGCCTCAAACCATTTTTAGTTAACATACATTTTTATTAAGGGAATCCTTTTCTAGATTCCCTCTCACTACTACTTGAGCATACCAAGCCATACCTTATATGGATACCATCCACATCTGGATGTCAACCTAACCCATTGGTCATCTAGAAGTGCCCCAACACTTCCTTCACCACATTCATGATCAACATTTCATTAACCATTTTACCTCATCCTCAACATCATCAACATTTTACTTATGCTGCCATAGTTAGATCATCACTAACCATATGATCTATGACCTCACCTTATTTTACATCCAATGAAAGACCATAAGATATATATATATATATATATGCTCAATCTTTTCTATATGCATTTCAACATATCCTCATGCACCAGCAATTTCTCTTATGCCTACAGTGCAGATACATTTCACTAGCTTACCTCTTGCATAGACAAACCCTTAAGTTAACATGGATACACACTCCCTTAGGAAAACCATGAGCTTTTGAACTTGCTCATGTCACTCCACTGCTTCTTTCTTGAAGGTTGTTCTCATTCTATAGGGATCCTTTTTACTTGCTTAATCAGGTTATACCAACAACAATTTTCATTCATCATAGGTCAAGTAAATTGACCCTACAATTTCCATCAATCCCCTATTCATGAGGGGTTATACATACAAGGCTTAGTCTCATTTATTAAAGTGGAAATTTATTACTACCACAGATCCTATCACTTCATGTTCAATTCTTTTAACCATGAGGAATTGTTTTCCGTAAGGGTCTTACCCCTCAAATAAACAATCAATGTGGTTTCGAGAGGCTCTGATTGCACACTTTTGTAGGAAACCTCACAACCTATTAGGCCCATTCACGTCTAAATCTTGTTATTTCTCCCTTTCAACATAATCCCACTCCTATAGGAGTAGCTATCATTCTACCAAAGCAACAATATGCTCCCTGTACTGCACATCCGCGTGTAACTTTTTTTGTTGTAATAATTTTCCAAAAGGAAACTTCAACCCAGGGGCTTATGCAGATAACATATGAACTTCTCCAACGGAGGGGAACGTTTCTAATAGGCTTGTCTTTGCCTTGTTATGCCAGTCCTGTGGCTGATTTTTGGCCCATCCATGTCGTGTGTTTAAATCTTGTCTTGATAGATAGGGTAGGGTGCCCCCCCCCACTTAAAGTTTTCTTAAGAAAACAAAGTTATTTGACTATTTTGTGAGTCGAAGCAGGCCAAGTGTTTTTACTTTCTTTAATACCAATCTGTCACACAATCGACCCCCTAAGTATCCTTTTAAGGGATGGGGGTATACTTTTTCTGCTTTCCTATAATTCTCCGAATGCTTGAATGAGGACACCATCATTGTGTGCTCATCGAGAGCTTTCCAACGACTGAAACCTTGTCCAAAACCGAGTCTTAGTTTGAAAGTTATGGCCTTTCAAAGTTTTTGGGGCATCATTGGCCATTGGCCACCCCCTTTGCCATGTCTCATCCATGTAGGTTCATGTGACATCCACATATCTTCACCTCTCTCATGCCATATGACATGGCACATTCATGACCTAGGTCGTCATCCTCTGACGATGACGTGGTTGCTGGTTGCAGAGAATATCTCCTACTCTTCACGAATACCGGGCCTTCGACCTTCCGTCGTTCTTGTACATGTCTACAACATCTCTAGAGACCTGAAGTCCCAAAGTCTCCTTTCACTCCAAAATATATGGTGGGGATCAATCCACCCTTAGATCCGACGGTTGAGATTTGTTCGCACCTAACACAAGGTTTAGATTTGGCAAGGGTCCTACACTAAATTCACGACCAGTCCCATGACACTACATGGAACTATCCATGCATGCCACATCACCGTGACACACACGGTCCATCCAACCAAAGTTGGAGACTTCGACGAGGGAAATTTCAATGCTTCGGCTCTTTGGCGCTTCAATGTTTAACTCATCCTCCTATATCCTCGAATTTCTCAGAGTTCCAAAGTTCTGAAGTTCTGGAATCCCTCGCCATGTACTCTGGACTTCAGCCTTTGGGATAGTCTTACCCCCTGTGCCTTACGTTTCCTAGAGTAAGACTTCTTCAAAGTTCTTACACTGTCCTCCCACTAGTTGAATAAATGATTGAGAAAGGATCCCAATGTACCCTCATATCAATGGCTCACATCGCTCCCGAATTCTTTCCTCGATGTAACGGTTGGCGGGATTTCGCCACTCCAAGATTTTGTGACTTCGCGTCCCTTACAGGTCTTAACCCATTTAAGTCTTGAAGGTTTACCTACCGAAAAGGTCATAAAATGAGGATGACTTCTTGTTGTCGGTGGATGGTATCGCTTACCCTATCCTTCCACTATGCTTGATCTAACAACTGAGAGACATCTCGAAGGATCCTCAGATGTATGACTCTTGTTACTTCACGACATTGGCATTCAAGAGTTCCAACCGTTGAATGCCTTTTCACTCCCGGATTGAGTCAACGTCGAATTTGACCGTGACGTATATCCAATGGACAGGAAGGATCTTGAAGATCCTTAGATCTACAACTTGCATTATTTCGCGACTAAAAAAGATGGTCAGAGTTTAACGATAAAGTGGATCCCATGACAACAGATAGGAAACCTCCAGTTGCCAGTCAACTGTCTGGTCACCATTTCGATTGGTTGCCTTTGGTGAGATTTGGATGTTATGAGGTTCCAACACCCCGAAGTCCTGGATCTCTGAAGTCTCGAAGCCTGGAGGCTTAGCTCCCTTTTTTGCGTAGCATTGGGTTCCAGGGTCCTGGTCATATGGGACTTTGACAAGCCCTAGAGGGATACACTCTTAAATCTTACCCAAGATTTGGTTAAGTATGTGGACTCAAACCTGCGGTACTTGGAAGAATGGTTTGAAGGAAGCACCTTCTATTTCCAGGACTCGAATTCTATAACACAAAAAGGGATTTCAAGGGATGGACGAGTTCATAACAGTCTTGTAGAGTCCATCCCGACTCTGTATTCGTGGATTTTATCCTTGGACAATCTTTTGGAGGATTAACACATACATAGATTTAGACAGGGGTCACTCGTTGTTTGCCCCAAACTCGTTTAAAGGCCATTATTAATAATCCTCCTTCGCTAAACAAGATTAGATAGGAAGTCATTAACATAATGTGATATTCAATTTCTACTTCACACTTACTGGGCCACGAGGCCATCAAAGTTACTGTTTTTACCATTCAATACGATAATTATATGCAACTATGCAAGGCATGCCCCAAACTTGTTGTCCTACAATCACCCGAATGCAGGAGTTTACAAATGAAAACAAGCATTATTACCATTAATCATGGAATGGACATCTCTAACACAATCACAAATGTCCATTCACACATAATATATGAAATACTTATCTGTATTGTAAGTTAGAGCTACCAAACTGACTGTGGGTGTTCACCTTTCCACCCAACCATAGGCTCAGAGGCATTCACTCTTAGCACTATGGCCACCCCCATGCCAAGCCATGATACCACGAGGGAGTTCTCTCTTTTCTTCGGATCTTCTATGCTCCAAATCAAAACTCTTCTATGAGTTCTATGATCTTTTCCAAACCCCCTTCCGGGAATGAAATTCCTCGCACACCTATCCAACTCCCTTGTTTTATCCCCTCTTCTCTCTTTTATTGTCTACCTTTTTTTTTATTCTCTTGCATGCCCCCCCCCCCACAAGGAAGGTTCTGGACCTGTCCTATTCCTTCTGCCAGAAGGAATTCGGGTCAATCTGGGCCTGCAGGAAGACAACACTCTGTGGTACTTTGGGTTGACAGTTTTTTGTTCTCTTAGCCAGACCCTCCATGCTTCCATTCATTGGGGTAGTTGGTCGTTCAACCACTAGTCCTTTTCTCATTAATTGATTTTTCCTTGGGATTAGGCTGAGGCTTATTATTCCAGATCAAATATTTCAACAAAGAGGATTGGGTCATCTTGGCATGATGAACCCTCTCTACAGGTTTCCTCACTCTTTCCTCTAGTGGTATCATGGCCAATACTTCAAGGCTTTACCCCCACAGTCAGTTATTGGCAATATAAACAATAATACATTTACATTGTTCACAAGCCATGGCATGATAATCATAACTAATGATTAATTACAAGCTGGGGGAAACATGGGTGTTACACTCATACAATTTTGTATAGGGGCAGTTTCAATATCATGTTATTTCCACAGTATATTATTAGATCTAAGGGATGGCCACAACAAGTCTGAGAGTTGAAGATAGATTTGATGGAGCATCCAACTTCCTATCGTGGAAAGCAAGAGTTACTTTTCTTTTGAAGGAATATGATCTTTGGGATATTGTTGACAAAGTAGTTCCAAAACTAACAGATCCATAAGCTTTGGAATCTCACCAGAAGAAGGAGATCAAAGCCTAATGGGTAATCGGGGATGCAATAAATGATCATTTGATTCCTCACTTATTTGAGAAGAAGATGACCAAGGAAATGTTTGATGCCCTGGTAAGTTTATTACAGAGTGATAATTTGAATAGGAAGATGATCTTAAGAAGTAAACTTAGATTAGTGCAAATGTCTATATTTGACAATATTTCCAACTACTTCATGAGGATCACTCTGGTAAGTGATTATCTTGCAGCTAATGGGGAGAAAGTGGAAGATGTAGAACTCGTAAATGTTGCAATGAATGGTTTCCCAAAGTCTTTAGAACCATTTGTCAAGGGAGTCTACACTCGGGAAAATCTTCTAGATCGACGAAGGCTTTGAAACGATTGTATCCAGGAAGAGACTCAAGAGGAGTCTAAAGTTAACAAGCAAGGAGGTAGTGATGAGAACTTTGCCCTTGTCAGTAAGACAAGGAAGGGCAAAGGAAAGGTTCCCAGCAAGAAGGGTAATAATTATGGAGGTACATCATAGTCGAGGAAGAAGAAGGAGTTCAGTAAGATCAAGTTCTTCTCATGCCACAAGAGTGGTCACTATGCATATCAATGTCTAGAGAAGAATAAAGGAAGAGGAAAACCATAGCAGGTAACAACATTTGCAGAACTCAGGTGGATCAGTTTGTTGTAAAGTTCAAGAGGTATTTATTACTGGTTTCTTTCCTTTCTACCAGCACAATCACCAAGAGTGTGTGGTACTTGGGAAATGGTGCATCTCGTCATATGATAGAAGCACATGAGCTATTCAACATTCTAATAAAGAATGACTTAGGGATCCATGTGGATTTTGGTGATCATGCCAAGTATGCAATGAAGGGTGAAGGAACTATCTTGTTCCAGCTTGAGTCAGGTGGTTTGTTTGATGCCCAATATGTGATTTATGTACCAGGACTTAGGAAAAATTTGCTCCCAGTCTCAGTTATGGAGGACAAGGGTTTTGCAGTTATATTCAAGAGAGGGCAAGTACTCATATTTCTAGAGGGAGCTAGCTCTGACACAACATTGGTCATTGGGGGTAGAGAGGGTAATTTATATAGGTTGCAGGGAAAGCCTATTTAGGCCATGGTACATGAAAATGACAACCCATGTGAGCTATGGAAAAAGAGGTTGGGACACCTACACCATAGGACAATATCAAGTTTGAGGGAGATTGTCATTGGTCTACGAGATTTCAATGTTGATCAAAAAGGTGTGTGTAGAGGGTGTGCACTTGGCAAGAATGTCAATGATACTTTTCCAAGAAGTGAGAGTAGGTCCAAGGGGATCTTGGATCTCATACATTTAGATGTGAGCGGACTGATTTCAATAACATCAATGCAGGAATCATCATATTATGTGACATTCATTGATGAATTTTCCAGGAAAAGATGGATCTTCTTTATGAAGACCAAGGATGAGGTCTTCAGTCGGTTCCAAGAGTTCAAGGCTTAGGTGGAGAACCGGGCAGGGAGGAGGATAAAGGTCTTGAGTTCAAATAATGGGGGAGAGTACACCTTCAATGAATTCAAGTATTTTTTCAAGGAGGCATGGATCAAGAGCATGTTGACAATATCATAAAACCCTCAACGAAACGGGGTTGCGGAGAGAAAGAACCGGTCCATCATCGATTTTTCCAAGGCTGTGATACATGACTAGGATCTACCTATGTTTCTTTGGGTAGAGGCATGTAACATGATAGTATATGTGCAGAGCAAGAGTGCTCACATGATATTGGGGGAGAAGACTCTGGAGTGAAGCCAAAGATAGGACAATTGAGGATCTTTGTTTGTCCAGTATACATCCATGTGCATGTGAAGAAGAGGACAAAACTGGATCCTTCATGATAGAAGGGTATATTTGTGGGGTACAACAAGACCTCAAAGGCATATAGGATCTTCGTACTAGCACAAAGGAAGACAATTGTGAGCATAGATGTTAAGTTAGAGGAGATCTTGGCATTTAGGAAGTCTCAAGAGTTATCACTATTGGTAGAGGATGAGGAGTAGGAGACTCTGAAAGATGAAAAATGCTCAACATCTTCCAGTTCAGGAAGTCAAACTTTAGGTGGGGAGGAGGAGTTATCCCCTTCCAACTCTGCTAGGAGACCTAGTTGGTTTGAATTGACATTAAGGGATGCTTAGGAGCAAGTTGAGGCTCTTAGGAGCACAGTCAGAGAGAGCAGACCTTCGAAGAAGTTTATGAGCTTCATGGAACTGATGAGTACTATCATTGAGGAGGCAACACACCAACAGATATAATAAGATTCCTTGGTGCAGGATGATGTGCAGGACATTGTGCCAGGATCAAAGGGACAACCAGTTTTAGGTGGCTCTTCAAGAAGTACCTTCCTCGCTAAGAGGGAGTGTTGATGTTCTTAGCATCGAACACGTACTTCCACACATGTCTAAGTGTCTAGATGTGTGGAAGTCGTTCAAATCATTCTACCTTAGTAATTTATTTTAATTAAAGGAATTATTAAAGTAAAGTGCTTTTATTGATTAGTTGAGTTTAATTTAAAGAAATGCTAAAGTTATTAGTATTATTGAATTAAATATTAGCCATTGATCTCAAGTGAGGTGAGATCTAATTTCAACTATTAATCACTTTGAATATTAGGGTTAGGTCATAGCTCAATATTATAAAAGCAAGGGTAGGGTGAAGAAGAAAGATACTTTTGGAGAGAAAGGAATGAATTTTACACAAGATTGAATCACGAAGGATTGCAATTCAAGGAGATTTTGGATAGGTGGAGAATCACTTTCATCTAGAGATCAATATAGGTTAGGGAGAAGAGAGAACATGAGAAGCCACAAGAAGACCCCATAGATCGAAGCCACGACAACATGAATGGGGCTGTACACACTGTGCAGGTCAGTTAGGGTGCGTATGTATGCAGGATACAGTGCAGGAACGCACGTACATACACATGATACATCGCAAGAAGGCACATACAAGTCTAAGAAAGTGATTGTATGAGACTGTACAACCAAGGAGGAGTTGTTAGGGTTTGTAGGTGATGTCTATAGTTTTTTGTATTTCTCCGTGGGCCATTTTCCCGGTAAGGGAGACCTTGTAAGATTTCATATTATTCTACTGATAAGCTGATTTGAAGGGCATACTATCTTTGTGTATTCTGTATGAGATTTGGTTTCCAGTATTGCTTCCGCTATTTATTTTAGTTAATTATTCCAATAAGTGTATTTTGTTTTTTGAGCTGCAAATTTGATTTACAACAAGGAAATCACTAGTAAACAATTTACCTAGGTTCCAATATTAGAAAGTTAACATCGATATTCTTATTACTTAGAGGTAAATATTACAATCTTCCCACAAAGGCTTACGAAACCTTCCAAATGCTTCTCAAGGATACATAGATATATAATGTCTTCAACATAAGTGCCACTGTTACATTTCCCTCTTTTAATTGTTGTCATAATTCCAACAATCTCCACTTTGACAACAATTTAGCTGATACCTTGCCCAAGTCCATTCATCACCTTTTTTGCAATCCAAGAGAAGCCAAACACCACCACAACTTCTATAATAATATTGGTTTTGTGAATACGTCTGCACAATTTTCTTGAGTATGGACTTTCTTAAGAGAAACTCCACCTCCACCAATAACCTATATTACAAAATGGTATTTAACAACAATATGCTTGGTCTTACTATGATAAGCTGGATTGATAGCCAAATGGGTAGCACTTTGAATATGACAAAACACATTCACCTTGTCTTGCACTTTTCATAACTCACCTAATAGACCCTTTAACCAATTTGCCTCCTTGCATGCATGTGACACAACTATATATTATGCCTCACTAGTGGATAAAGTGACTGTGTTTTGAATCTTTGACATCCAAAAAATAGGTTCTCATACAAGAGTAAAGACATAACTTGAAATAAATCTCCTTTTTTCCAAATCACCTACAAAATTCGAGTCGACATAACCACAAACTGAATCATTCAACCATTATAGGTGATACAATAAGCACTTGTGCCTCTAAGATACTGAAACATCCATTTCACTGCTGCCTAATGCTGTCTACCTGGATCTTCCATGTATCTATTGATAACATCAACTGCATGTGAAATATCTAGTCTTGTACATACCATCACATACATTAAACTTCATACTACACTGACGTACAATACACAAGACATATAATCATTTTCTTCTTTATTACTAGGACATAAACTTGAAGAAGGATTAAAATAGGAAGCCAAAGGGATATTTATTGATTTCACATTATTCATACCAAATCTCATAAGCATCCTCTCCAAATACTTTTGTTGTGAAAACCAAAGCTTACCATGTTTTTGTCTCTATGTATTTCTATGCCCAAGATTTGTTTTGCTGCTCCAAGATCCTAGCCAACTAAGCCTTTAACTTGTTGATCTCAACCATGCTTTTGCTTGCTACATGCATATCGTCAGCATATAACACCAAGATAATGAATATACCATTTTCTAAACTTTTGTAGTAAACACAATGGTCATACACAGTTCTTGTAACATTTTGGCTCACCGTGAATGAATCAAACTTCTTGTAGGATTTCTTAGGAGACTATTTCAGGCCATACAATGACTTCTTGAGTTTGCAAATAATTTTTTTTTTTTGTGATCTTGAACAAAACCTTCTGGCTGTTCCATATATATTTCTTCATCCAAATCTCCATGTAAAACATGATGTTTTAACATCTATCTGCTCTAACTCAAGATCAAGCAAAACAACTAGTGCTAATGCTACACGAATGGAAACAAGTTTAACAAATGATGAAAATATTTCATAGAAATCAATACCTTTTGTTTGAGAATACCCTTTTTGCACTAGTCTTACTTTGTACCTTTCAACTTTATCATCAACACCCTTTTTTAGCTTGTAGACCCATTTGCAACTAACTACTTTCCCACCCTTTGGGAGTTCTACCAGGTCCATGATTTATTCTTTTCCAAGGCATCCATTTCTTCTTTCATTACTATTTCCCATTTAACACTTTCAATAACATCAATCACTTCCTGATAACAACAAGGTTCCCCTTAGAAATAAAAACAATGAATGCAATATGATCTTCATACCTCTTAGGAGGATTTTTGGCACATGTAGATCTCCTCAGAGTTGTTTGTGGCATTTTTACATTTTCCTATATATTTTCTGCATCCTCATCTACTTCTTTAGAAGCTTCTTCTTGCTCCCTATTTTCTGTAGATGGCTAAGTTTTCAATTGAATTTGCTAATTTTATGGTACTTGTTCTTGTTTCATTTCAATTTCTATTATCTTCGATTTTATAAGAGTAGATTCATCAACTACTACATCTCTGCTAATGATGATTTTGTGGCTAGTAGGATCCCACAATATTTATCTCTTAACTCCATCACCATAACCAAAAAAAATATACTTCTTTTATCTAGGGTCCAACTTAGAATGATGGTCTTTAAAAAATAAGAGCATAAGCATCACAATTGAGACGAACATTGTTTGTCACACATAAATGATTCAAAATATCTCGATTATAAAGTAATCAATTTAGGATTATATATATATATATATATATATATATATATATATATATNATTATATATATATATATATATATATATATATATATATGTGATGATTTACAAATGAGAAATGAGGGCTGTATATATACCCACGCAGGGGTGCCCTTTCGTAAGAGACATGACCTTTCATAAAGAAGGTGTCTCTTCATAACATATTTAGTTATTGAGTATTAATTAATACTATCTAATGATTATCTATTTATATGTATATTTTTGTTCATAACGTTGCCTCCCCCTTTTGAAATGTTTTGTCCTCAAAGCAGAGTGATGGAAGGATTGGACCTATTTTTTCTTTGGCTTGTAATGTTGTTGCATTATTCTTTGTTCTATCGTAGTTGATGATACAAGACAATATGAACCTCTGAGTGCTAAGCAAAATTTTCGAACTGTAAAAGGAGCGAACCATCCTAATTCAATTATTTGCAGAACGTTGCACTTCAACGATGCACTGTTATCACGAGACTTAATTGCGTTGGTATCAATATTTTTCGGACGATAGTTTAGTTGTTACCGAGCTAAGTGATATTGATACTCTGATTGTTTAATATATCTGCTTTTATGATTTGGATGTCGATAAGGAGTTCTTATAACATGACTTTATTTTATCATGCTTGTAGCATTTTTTTATGCATTGATGTTACATTGTTAATTGTTGAATTTTTATTAGCAAGTACATTCGAAACTTCTTTCGTTTGTACCACAACATCTGAGTATGTCTTTACTTCAACTGGGTTGTCATCTTCTCAAGTCGTGATATTAAATGGATATGTATTTGTTCCTTTCTCTTCAACTTGTATTTTCACATCTGAAGACATTGATGCTTCCCTTTCTATAAATTGTTCTAACTTGTTTTCTAGTGACTTCTTATCACTCTTAAGTTTCTGAATTTGCATCAACAAGTTTTGATTATGATTTTTTAGATGCAAATTTTCTTCAATATCTGATTTGTCAATATCTTTAATATTTGGGTTTTTAAGTTTCTCTTCTTTCAACTTTCTGATTTGTTCCAGTAACCTTTGATTAAGGTTCTTCAAATGAGAGTTTTCTTCATTTTTTTCTAATAAGTTCTTCTCGAGATCTTGATTCTCTTGTTCCAACTTCTGAACGCATTGTTTTCTATATTTTGGCTTCTTGATCTGCGTAAGTAATTTTTGACTATGGTCTTTTAAATGAGAATTTTTCGTTGTTTTTATCTGTGATAACTTCGTTAAATTATTTTTGCATCCTTGCATCATAGCAGTGTCTTGAAATGTCACCATCTTCTTCTTATGGGGAAATGTCACAAACTTTTTCCCCATGTTTAAAATGAAGGTACCTATATTTTTAAACAAGGGTAACCCAAGAATGTCAATTTCTTTTTTATACATATTTGTAACATAGAATTGAGATATATACTCATATTCATTAATTGGCACTTATAACTCCTTAAGTTGAAAAATATATTCCTTTTCAATTATATTTGGCTCTCGAATTAATAATTGATTTGTCAAATCAATATTATTATTGTAATTTTTATTATGGTCCAAGCTGATAATGACATTAACCTCTCTTCCTTGAGTACTGCCCTTTAATATAAGAACTCATAACATGAATTTGGATAATAACTTTCATAAGAAAATCTTTCTTTTTCCTTGTTATTGGACTCCATCTTACTTTCATGAATAATTTACGAGAAATGATACCCTTCTTTTTTTTCTCAAAAATTAAAATATGTTTACTCTATTATTACCCCACACCCACCCT
Source organism: Picea engelmannii (assembly GCA_009831015.1). Taxonomy (NCBI): domain Eukaryota; kingdom Viridiplantae; phylum Streptophyta; class Pinopsida; order Pinales; family Pinaceae; genus Picea; species Picea engelmannii. Next base: position 1,406,393 of record ML779377.1, read on the forward strand.
CATAAAAATCCTTTAATAGGTTAGACTAAATATATATATTCCCTTTACTTCAAATTGAATTAAAATTCTTCTTCCAACTTTTACCCATTATTTAATCTTCCTTTAATAACTTTTAATTTATATGATTCTTTACAGTTACGATGCTCACTTTACTTCTAAAGCTTTTTTTTTTTTCTTAAAAAAAAACAATATTGAAAAGTTATTTTTTTTATTTTCTAAAATATTTTTTTCCAAAAAAAAAACAATTTAATTTTAATATTGAAAATTAAAAAGTAGTTTTTTTTTTTTAATTTTCTAAATATTAAAAAATAATTATTCTTATCTTCTTTTCCAAGGTAAATAAATTAATATTCCAACTTAATGAAAACACTTTATTAATCTTAATATTCTCTCCGTTTAATCAATTAATTGGTGGTACACTTTATAATCCTTACATTTTATGAATCCTTTTCCAAATTAAATATATATGTGACCTTATCTTATATAATCACTCCCATTAAAAACTTAAATTTATTTCCTTCATAACCTTGGCTTATCGAAATTTGAAGGGTAGATTTCAAAAGTCACGACTTAGGGTTGGTGGAGACTCTTCAAACAATGACTATTTTTAATTGGCGACTGTCCCTTTAACCGATATGACTCTTAACTCGACATGATCGTACAGTCATAAGTACAGAATGGTAAATGTGGTCGTACAGATGAAATGACCATTGGAGACTGTTATATGGCGACTAGTGGAGTAAGTTAACTAGGGAGCAATCTTCCCTCTTTTCAGGCAAAAAAATGGGCTTGAATCCGGCCAGATTTTTAGGGGTAGTCTGAGTTTGGCATGGATCAAAGTTTCATGGATTTCAAAATCCGACCTAGGGGTTTTGCCTCATTTTAAACCAACCTAGATGCTCAGAAAATCGATCAGACTTCTAGATCGACCGAAAATTTAAAATTGCATTGCCGGAAAAGTAACTCGGGAGGGAAGATTGCTCTCGAGTTAGCCCACTCCTAACGACTAGCGCCACCGATGGAATATGGTACAACCACGAGTGGACTGTATGGCGGTTAAAAAGATGACGATAAGTACGGATATATGTTGTATGAGATTACACCAACGATTTGATTTAATTAATTTGTCTTAATTGTTAATTTCTGGTCGGTGATGAATTGTACGGATATGTACAATACAACAATTGCAGCTTCTACAAAATTAATTTTAATACAACAATTGCAGCATGTACAAAATTAATTTTAAATCAATGCATGTATGGATTGTTGTAAAATGGCAACTGTACGGCTGTAAATTTAATTGGATTTGCAGATATAGGTGTACATTACAACATCGTACGCCTCTCCAATTTAATTTTTATTTTGTCAATGATCCTTGTAAACGTTTCCTTTTTCTTGGAGTAAGCTAACTCTTCTACCTTTTGGAGCCCGATGGGACGTCTCTGACACCAGACTCCCATCCAGTAGAATGTCAGCCGACCCCGTCCAACGCCCTGCGTTCTCTCGTCCTCCTCGGGCCCTTCCCGTTCCCGTTGCTCCAGCTGGCTGCAGGTGGACGTCCCCTCGGGCATTCAATGCAGGGTGGCGTCACCTGCAAGCCAACCACCTTCTCCTCTCGCGCCCCTCCTGCTCCCGTTTTCGTGCTCACCGTTGCCTAGGCTTGCTCTTGCTCCATTGCCTGTTCCCTCTTCTGCTCCTACTCCCATTTCATTCTCACCACCCTGCTCCTGCTCCTGCTTCTCACTAGTTCAAGGTAACCACTATAAGACCCTGCTCCTGCTCCCGCTTCTCACTAGTTCAAGGTAACCACTATAAGACCCTGCTCCTGCTCCCGCTTGTCACTAGTTCAAGGTAACCACTGTAAGACCCTGCTCCTGCTCCCGCTTCTCACTAGTTCAAGGTAACCACTGTAAGACCCTGCTCCTGCTCCCGCTTTTGTATGATCCAATGTATCTCTCACAATATCTACAAGACGAACCTCTTTGTTTGTTTCTTTGCCTCAAACAAATCATCTTTTTATTCCATCCTATATTTTCTGAAATCGCCCAGCAAACAGAGTGCGGGTTTCTCTGAAATCGCCCCAGTAAACGAAGATCGCTTGCTCACACAACCTGAAATTGCTCACTTTACAACCCGACCTACAATATACACACAACCAAATCTGGAATGGCTTTACTTAGAACACATAACACGATTTTACAAACACAGAGAAAAGAGGAACACAATTTATGAGCAAATACAAAAGAGCAAATGAAAGAAACAGAGTAGGTAGCAAAACAAGGAAAGTAACAAAATGTATATTCAAAATTTCTTATTTGTTGAATTACACAATGCACAAGTGGTGGCAAAGAATTTACATGTATTTATAGTTTTCCATTTGCCTCAAACACATCATCATCTTTTTATTCCATTCTATATTTTCTGAAATCACCCATCAAACAGAGTGTGGGTTTCTCTGAAATCGCCCAACAAACGAAGATCACTTGCTCACACAACCTGAAATTGATCACTTTACAACCCGACCTACAATATACACACAACTAAATCTGGAATGACTTTACTTAGAACACATAAAACGATTTTACAAACACAGAGAAAAGAGGAACACAATTTATGAGCAAATACAGAAGAGCAGATGAAAGAAACAATGCAGGTAGCAAAATAGGGAAATTAACAAAATGTATATTCAAAATTTCTTATTTGTTGAATTACACAGCACGCAAGTGGTGGCAAAGAATTTACATGTATTTATAGTTTTCCATTTGCCTCAAACACATCATCATCGTTTTATTCCATTCTATATTTTCCTTCAATCTCACATTTTTCTTGGCCAAACAAAGAAACCAATTTCACATTGGTTTTCCATTCTACATTGTCTTCAATCTCACATTTTTCTTTCCCAACAGAGAAACTAGTCCTCTAGGTGATTCAAGAGTGCAACTACCAACAGATGCCACCATGATGGTTCTTCATCTTTATTCTGAGAAAACCAATGGTGTACCTTCAGAATATTAGAAGAGGATGTTAAATGGTGTACCTTCCTTTGTGGCATTTGTTATTAGACCATATTTGATTGAATACATGTCAACATATGTTATTTCTTCCATTGGAAGATCTGTCCTCAATTGTATGACTGCTTCCTTGAGTAATTTGTTGTAGTCTTGAGCAACTTCATTGTATGGAGTGGCACACCCATTCTTGTCCATTTGAGATGTGGTGTGAGGAATCATGACCAGAGTGTAAGGCAGGCATCCTAATCACATATATGAATCAGAAAGAGGTATCACATACACTCAATAGCTTAATTTGTCTCAATTTAGAGAGCAACAAAATAAGGCAAACTATCAATGGCATGGGATGCCGGGGTGAACTCATAGGATTTCACCGTTTGTCTGCCCTTACAAGAGGCAACTTGGAGCATGCCCTGGTACCAAAATTACTACAGACTAAAGCTGGTGTGGACCTCCCAAACAAGAACATGGGTCCTTAGTGAGTGTAGAATTATGTTTGTTCCCTAAGTCTAACTAGCTCAAGATCAAATATCATCATATTAAGAGGGACATGATTTCAGACATACAAAACCGATAAGACATACAAAACTGATAAGTTACATTCAATGGTTTGGATAGTTCAAACATGTTCCTATTAAGCAATCAATGGCCCCATAATAAAGTTAAGCATTTGATTCAGAGAATCTCTTTGTCACTAGGAATGAAAACAAGGGCTTACTAAGCAATCAATGGTCCTCTAATAAAGTTAGGAATCATTTGATTTGGAGAATCCCTTTGTCACTTGGAATGCAGACTGGTGTTCATTTAAAGGACTAAGTCTCTTAGCTCAAAATCAACAAGATTGAGGATTTCAGAGATCTAGATGAAAGTAAAGGTTTCAATCTAGTTCATTAAATTGCTAGAGAGTTTGCAAAGCTCCTATAAATTTTTAGCATTATTTCTGAATGAAGAGTACTGTTAGAAACATGAAGAAATCACCAAGGTAAATGGGCATAATGGTCATAAGAAATGGTTAAAATTCTAGATCCTCCTTTTCCAAATCGGGCTATGAAGATAGTTCCAATAAAAAATTCTTGGGAATTAACAATACAGTCATGAGCCCCTTCTTCTCTACCCATTTTCAGCTTATCCGATATATCTAGACTGTTATAGTTGCTTCCAGAGAGTGGAATTGATGACTAAGCATTGCAGGTGGATGGATGCCAATCTTTTATGTTTGCACTCTTTTATGTTATTAAGAGTCCTTGGCAATGCTGTCTTCTATTAGTTGAATTAAAGGCTTTGGAAAGAAGGCATAAGTGATACGGGAACTGATATTTTGCTGATGTCAATACTTTAATTTGTAATTTATATGTGGCTAAAAATATAAATTTGAAATCAATTGGTGGAGACAATTACTGTTTTACGTTTTTCTTGAATGAGGAACTTCGATGAATATGCAAAGATGCCAAATATTCTGTTTTGATGAATGAACTTTGCACCATTTGTATCGTGACTGAATAGAAAATAATTGTCTGTGGTTAATTGAATTAATCTACAAATCTCAATTGCCAGGACACATTGACAATTGCACATAAAGTGCATTATGCGATCTCTTTGTGTGCATTCGAATCCTCTCGTCATTGCTAACATTATTGTAAATGAGAATTGCAGTGGTTCCAAACCCACACTTACAAATATTTTTATGCCCTGATAGGAATCTTTATTATGAATTATTCTTCTAGGAATCTTTGATACAGCCTCAAGGTTGTTTCAGAGGAGTGGTGTTTATTTTTTGCAACCTGAATCGTCCAAGCCATTGAATCACGTAGTACATGTGAGCCTCTGAATATAGTAACTTATTCTTTAAATATAGTAACTTATTCCTTTGTGAGATGAATACGAGTCACATTTGATGACTAATATTGCTAGACATACTTGAATGTGGAATAATTAATTTGTTGCTGCTGGGTTTTAGGAGGCATATTGATTGTCGAGTATTTTTCTCTAGATGTTCCAGCCTGCACTTGTATTGGCACTTGGAAAACTTATATTTTAAGCTGGCCAAGCCCACCAAGGCTCAAACATAACTTTATGCTTATTAAGCACTCATAATCTCACCTTGGATTGGGACATTTGCAACGATCGCTCTGCATCTTGAATAAATCTGATAACTGTAATCCTGAAAAGTGCAAACATTCTAAAGTTTTTTTTAATAGATAGTGTCTGTGAAACTCTAACATCAATGCTTGCATGATTCTGGGTTAATGTTGTGCAAATCTAACATCAATGCTCGCATGATATTCATGTTAATGTAAAAATACAGTTTTGATACCTTCAAAATTCTTTATATTAGATATTAATTTTGCGATTAACTCATTGCATTGGGTGATGGACTTCCTAGGTTTCAACTATAGCTTCTTGGGCTTGGTGATATTCATATCTTTCAATAACATCATTTGGAAGAGCTCTACTAATCTCTGACAAAGAACTCATTACTATTTTACATTTGTCTCAAATTGTAATATCTGGGGTCTCTTGTAAGGGTGATAAGAGTGAACAAGGCTTGGTATACATCCAAACTTATGTGTATGGTTAGTGATTAAATAAATTAATGTTTTTGAGGTTCTAACTATTTTTTCTTTGTTATTTTACCATGTTTTCTAGAGAAAATCACGAGACATGGGTTTACATGTAGTTACTTTTCATGCACCCTTCATGGAGATGCTTTTAGATGGTCAGGAGACCTTATACCACGACCCACCTCTTTTTGTTAATATACTTTGACAAGGTACCCACTATCATTAATTTCATTCCAATATCTTGTTAATATACTTATCATGATAAGGCAGGGGTGGACTACAACAAATGGCCTTAAGTTTTAACTTTGAAATGTAAAATCCAACAACATATGTAAACATGCATCGAACATCAAGTTCATCCAACAATCACACATTAACAAGCACCAAACTAGCAAAATATATCCTACTGGAATCATATCAATTCAATGAAATCCCAATTCGATATCCCTGAAGCGATGTTGAATAGTCTTGTACTGGGAATAGCGTAGAGTTCAGATTGAATTCATTCAGAATTTATAAGTGACCAGGAAGAACCACTCTCAACCAATTTGAAAGATTTAGGGAAATTTATCTCCAATAAAATAATGTTGTGGCTTTTGTCTTTTCCTAACAAATTGGGCCAAAGTTTTGCATTCTCACAACCCAACTGTAGCCAACAGAACCAAACGTGATAATCACCCTCGAAATAATTTGCACAGAGCATGATATGAGACGTGATCACAGGCCCAAGGGAAATACCTGTTTGAGGTAACATAGTTCTAAATGCCTTGCATAAAAATTGGGGATACCTTGAATCTCCCTCTACTAAGGGGGTTTGCTCCTAGATATCAGAAACCTCCTTTTCACTCTCAATGCACATATGGATAACACTTTGCTCCTAGATATTTCCCATTACTCCTCCATTCTACCAAATATATTCAAATTTTCAAAACATACAGGCATATTGTAATTTTTGCATGTTTTCAAACTTCCATGTGTGACGTTTATATTGGTATATCGTAGTGAGTTGACAGGTATACATTTATGAACATACACGGATTAAGTATATAAATCCTTTTCCAATAACAAAATGCCAACTGGAAGCAAAGGACTTGCACAGACAGTTTCAATGAATAATCGTTTAAACTTTAAAGTCTTTCATATCTTCTAGCACGAAAAGGATTATTATATTTGTAAACATTAAAAGGACTTGCTCAATTTCAGTGGATAACACTTTAAATTATTTTATGTGAGCAATGGACATTTCAGTTTCAGAGACATGGATGGCTTCCAAAACAAAGTATGGGAAGAACCTCTCTGTGAAAAATGGACATCTATAGTTTCAACAAATGATAATAAGAAAACAAAGGATCATTCATTCTACTAACCCTCAGACTAAATTCACAATTCATGTCCAAGAACACTATTATCACTTTCACACTCAATTCACATTTCATGTCTAGGAATACATTAAACACATTCACCGACTGCATAATCAAATCACATAATGTTATTTTACAAGTCACATAATGCCATGCTTACCAATGCAGACATGTTTTTGCATTTCTAAGTTTGATCCATCAGTTAAAATGGAAACAGTTCTAAACTTGCAATATCAGGTACACAAAAATGGAGACATCTCTAGCATTAATTTTTCCAACAAAAGATCCAAGGCCCAAAAGTAATAAAATAGTCTGTGATCATAATGGTAGCATCCAATACGGTCTACTTGTTAAAATGTAATACCCCAAGTGAAAATGCATCCAATATTATTCACGCCACTAGATTCCATGGAGAGAATCCTTAGAGAGCAAGATAACTAATAGAAAATATTGATTCCTTGGAGAGCAAGATAAATAATAGAAAATATTGAATTTTAAGAATATAAATCATCAGAATGATGGTCATTGTTGTACATATGCTCTGAGAAAAAGCTCAGGACTGTGACCAGAAAAATTTAACTAATCACAACAATAATTAGTACTTGGAGGCTAAAAATAGCTTTCACATCAACATCTACACTCAGATTTTGTCTGAAACATAGTTCAGAAAAAATGTTTTAATAAGTCGAGATCATAACTACACAAATTTGAAATTACATAATCTTGGAAATATACAAAGATGGTGAACCTGTCACGCATGCAAGATACCCTGGTCATTTTTTCTGCAACCTTTCAAAGGTAGTTGTAAATATCAAAACTGCAAATCAATGACAATTCACAGATGATTAGATTTGTTTCAATGTCATTGATCAGTTCACCCTGGCCTTTGGGGACCGTTGATATGAATTTAATGGAGAAGTGCCTGCTCTTGGAAGACTAGTAGGCAGATGATTTGCGTTTCTATGATTAAAATGAGAGTGCTCAGTGGAATTGACATTAGCCCCAGACTTTTTCTGTCCAGATCTTTCAAGCTGAGAATTGACATACAAAACAAACTCCCATGCCAACTGCAGACTTGTTGAGGTACACATCGCCTCTGGTGGATGATGCTTCTCCCCTCCTACTATAGTTACCTGTCATAATGATAGTTAACACATTAATACATCAACAACACTCAATACACCAATTAAAACAAACTAAGAGAAAATATATCACAACAAACCTATAAAATCACCAACTAGAGAGTTGTCAACCATCCGAGCATGTTCAAAGGGAGGAATATCTATAGAAGAAGCTCATATAACTATAATAAAACCCACACTGACATGTAAAGTAATACACATATGAAAATATAGATTATATCAATTGCGAGTCCAACCAAATGTAATTGGAATGGTAGGAAAACTAGAATGACATAGTATCTGTCTATGTCCTTGGAATGAATCCACAATAGTGGATTGTTGCACCTCTGCAAACAATTTACACACTACTCTGTGAAAAAATGGTGATGTCTATATACACTAATCTAAACATATTCATATCATTGCTCTATTAAACTCACATAGGACCATAGCCACTGCATTGTTGGAGTGATGACACCCTTGCTTGTTGAGGTACTGAAACTGAAATAGTTCATATTCACATGCAGGGACATTCAAATCAATTTCTAAGCCATCACTTTGTTTTCTTCCTTTGTTCTTCTTTTTAGGGCTAAGAAAACTCTTCTTCCTCTTTAGAGATGACTTAAAAGCACCCAACCCAAGGGTGAAGTCATAATCCATAATATGAAGGTCGTCGGCTTCATCCAACATTTTTTTAACCAGACCAACCAATTGTTCAATCTTGTTCAAAGAAGAGGGAGGTCTGTTTAAAAACAACTTTAAGTATCCAAACAACTCCTCTCTAGCCAACTGAAGTCCCTCAACATCTAGATCAACAATATCATTGGCCATAATAGATTTGTTGGCATCTACATCAAGATTTGGTTCATGTACGCTTATCTCATGAGGGTCATTGAATGAATTAGGTATTGGATCATGATCCAGTAATGAATTTGAATCACATAAGAGGTAATACAACCAATTCACCTTTATGTCATGCTTGCAAATGTTGCCACGAATAGACCATGGACAATCACAAACTATAAAATTTGTGCAATACCAGGTGACAATATATTTCTTATCAGACTTTGTTTGACTCCTCACTCAATAGGCATGAGATATGCTCTCATGAAGACAACAATCATTATCTAGAATTCTTCTTGCCTTTTCCATTGATGATTCATACTGTTTATCTTTCCTGTAGTTATTCAAATATTCCTCTTTTTTCAAAATTTCCTTGAATCAGTAATAGGGTTCAACATTTATTAGGAGGATATACAATAACCAATCCATCCTACAAACACACTTTTTTCTTCGATCTGATAGAAATTTGGTCTTCAGGTAACAATGATATGACTCGATAGCATTATTTGTCTTCTGATTTGCATGAGGAAAATCTCTGCATCTTTTTACCCACATCCCTACACATAAAAAATGAGTTAGTGAAGATATCATCTTTACGAAACACAAAAATTAAAATACAAATAAAATTTCTTGCACTTACGGATCTTACAACTAACAACCCAATTCTTGTAGAAATAGTCCAAGAACTTTTTTTCATTTGCAAATTTGATGAAAAATACATTGATTACATCTGTCACTTCGTCATTGAAACAATTTTTCATGATGATGCCTAACTCATTGAACATCTTGCTTGCTATTTCGGGACTACTAGCCAACCGATTGACATTTTTTAGCCATGCTCATCGTACATGCTAAATACATAAGATCACTTCACACCTTGTGATCCTTTTGCCAAATTCAATTCATCTTTAGTGTGATATTTATAGAAACAATACAAGTTAAAATGTATAATAACAAGATTTAATTTACCTTAATGCAACGATTTCAGCTAATGCATCATCAACCATGAAGGCATTAACTTTCCAATTAGGATGAAATTGGTAACACCTATGCATGAGGTGCTCCAACCATTGTGCAATATCATGTGACGTATTTCGGGATGCCACCATCCATGCAACTGACACATCGCTTTGTTGTTCATAAAAGGCTACTAATGTATACAATTGATACTGCCATATTCAAAAGAACATATGTAGTCAAGTTTAAGTCATCAATAAACTTTAATCACTACAAATCAAATGATCATACTAAATCAATCATTGGAAACATAATTACTCCGTATTTATTTGTATTAAATGTTGAATCCATGGCTATTAAACTATTGTGAGATAGCTTAACCATGGTCTCTAACATCCATGGCGTTTGAATTCTAGCTATGAAAGGGACATCTCCACCATTGGGATTTTGGTAAAAGAAAAAATCATCTTGGTGTTTTTGATACCAAAGGTTCACGCTCATTTCATCCTTCTTGTACAGTTGGTAGTTTCCTTTCATCAAACGACTGTAGATGTTGACAACATCTTTCCTGCTCAAGAAAAAATCTCTTTCCCGAGCTGTGGCATCCATATCAACATGATTTTTTATATGCATTTTACAAACTGAATCAACTGGCACTTCCAAAAAATAACAACTTTCTACATAAGAGACCATGTCTCTTGAAATCCTTGGCTTATACATGGACCTAGCCTCACCTGAAGTATCATGTTGGCCATGACAAGGCCATCCATCGCCATCTTCATGGTCATACGCATTATATGTCAAAATTGCTACGTTGGGGTTTTGAATCATAACCTTTACGATGAAGTGGCATTGACAACCCCTCTTCTTCACAAAGGATGTCCGTCGTTTCTTTGTATGTTTTCCTCTCTTATCCTCTGGTCCATATGAGCAAGCATAATTGCATAACAATGTTTGAAACATCAATACATATAACAAATGAGAAAACACTTGTATTATCGACATGTAAACAATGCATTTCTAATTTACTTACAACTCATATCGTAAGGAAGCACTAGCCCTTGATTTTGGGGGTTTGTTTTGTTGGCGAACGAAAGTACATGGAGCTTCTTGATTCATTTCCTCCCCTCTAATAAAGTCAGGAGCTCTTTTTGAAGGGATTTTCGCAACTCGATCAATGCTCATGTTTGTTCGATATATTTCAGACCAAATTAAATCTTTACCAAAAAATGTGATCTTGTCTTTAGGGTCTTGCACCTCAGTGCCCATGATAGTTCTCCATTTTTTGCCTTGATTACTCATTTTGTATCATTTCCTACAAGTTATTCAAAACAATAATTTAACCTTAACACAAATACCACAACCAATGCACAACTCTTATGATATAAATGCAATTTTAGAGGCAGAAGAAACTTCTATGCAGAGATTTCTTGCACAAAGAATAATTCAGAATTCTTGAGCATAATTGACAATAACATAATATAATGTGCCATGTAGAAAAATTGATCTTCTTATACCGGTGAACCATCATCTAGATTCACATTGTATTAAATCTCCTTTCACAGTGATATCATTGATGGCTTGGGAGTTTGGTATGACAATTAAGGATACATGAAAATGATGTTGATATATAGGAAAACAAACAAAATATTTTGGCATCAATGTTTATGGATTTGTTTGAGTTCTCTTTACGTGTCAGACTTGTTTTCATATGCCCAAATCCTCCATTTTGTGATTTTATTGAAGAATACAAGCCTAACTGCAGGTGAAAAATGAAATATTCTGATATGGAGCATTTTATCTACAAGTGGGAGAACATTTAAATTTTATGATTCTTTTTCAAAGATACATGCATCTATTTGCCCAAACTTGCAAATTCTGAGAGTAGTCAGCGACTCAACATGGCCTATGGCAGTTATGGTTGTAAGTTTTAAGCAATTCTTATTACTGCTGTTACGGTTTGAAAGTCTGTTTTCACATTTGAGTTTCATTCATCTACATATTCGAATCAATTTTGGTGTCTCTTCCATACAATGGTTCTTCACGATTTCTTCATTTTGAGTCTAAGAGTGTGTTTTTGAAGAGAATGAGCTTTTTTGATCAGTGCTACATTTAAGGGCATCGTCTAAAACACATTAGAATATGAAATTATTTGCTCAAGAGTTTCTTTATTTATCCTCTTCTCAAAACAACTCATAAGCATCATTTCTCCTTTGTATCCTAAATATTTGTCTAGGAAATTTTGTTTATTTGTGGGCAATTTTGTTTTATTGTTTTATAAAAATAGGCCTTTTTCCTCTGTATTCAAATTGTAGGGAAGATGGTATTTTTGAAGACCGCAATTCACATTCCTATAGTGAACTGTTAAGGGTGTTTTCATGAAAATGGATTGTAGCTCAGTCATAGAGCAGCCTGCTGGGAAGGGTTTGGTCTTGGGTTTGATTCTTAGCTTGTCCAATTTTCAAGAAGTTGTAGTTCGAACTTCGAAGCTAAAAGTACAAAACATGGGTAGACAAACTGCTTAGAAGTCATTAAGGATAGAAAGTGTTATCATCATAACAATTTTCAGATAAGGTATGAGTTTCAAAAATTTAGCGAAGAGCTACATCGCTATGGAAACTTGATAGTTTGGGGGACCAGGCTACATTTGGCGGCATATGGACAAATATAGCGGAGGCGCGAAAGGTAGGGCCCGGTGGACTGTCGATTTTGAAGCGGTACAGATCAACGACCGAGACCCATATCGGGCAACGAAATAGCAAGCAGTTTAATTATATGAAGGCGGGCCGGGGAAAACTACCATGGTTTAATTCGTGGATGCGTGGCGCCCTTAGAGGTACATCGGGGCGAAAACTGGTCTACCTAAAACTGTTTTCTCCAACCCCCGATATCGAAAGTTGATGGGACCCGATGGACCGCCGATCTTGAAGCAGCCCGGATCAACGACTAAGGCACATATCGGGCAATGAAGTAGTGCAGAAGATAATTGTTCGAAGGTGGGTCGAGGAAAACTACCGCGGTTTCATTCGTGGATGCGTGGCGCCCTCAGAGGTACAACGAGGTGAAAATCAGTTTATTCAAAACCATTTTCCCCAACCCCCGATATCGATAGACACCTATAAAAGGAGGGCCCCCGCCATTATTTTATGATATTTTGAAGCATTCAAACGTTCGAAAATTGGCAGAAATCATCCATTCGAAACTCAAGCTCAAAACAGAATCAGATTTGTGCTTTCTTCGCCGCTTAACATGTATTTTTCGCCATGGCCGCTAACCTTGTCATTTTATCCGTAACTGAGCAAGATCTTGCCTCTAGAGAAGAATCCCTAATTGACAGGGACTCCAATGTTTTCGACATAGAAATAACAATCTCACCCATTTTCGTGTCCAGATCCAATCTGCTAGACAATGTTGGAAAACAGATACCCTTCCCTGAAGCGACCTAATCGTCCATCACCCCTTATGCCATAGAATTAGTTTTTCCTTTCCCAGAGTTCGTTAGCTGGTGTGCAAAACAATATCCACAGGAAGAAAAGGTCATTTTGAATGAGTTAGGGTCAGAGGTATTATGCGAAATAGATAGTCCGTCGATTCGACACACCCTCAATATACCAGAGTCTTCCCCCACAGTGTTAGAGCCCTTCGAGGAAGAAAAAATGATCACAATCTACAGAGAATGCCCCTCATAAGTAAAAACCTTGTTTCTGCAAACCATTGTCAAACCTGAACACCATTTCGAAAGTCTGTCATTACCTATCAATGTAAACGTTATGATTATTGAGGTCTAGTGGGCTTGTTCCCTGCTTAGTCAAATTTTAGGGTTGGATAACGACAAGTTTGTAGTAGAAGTCATGTTGGGTTTCCTGTTGACCTTCTTTATGTCATAGTCTAGTCAGTCGGTTTGTATCAGTTTCGACAGGTTCATCGCTGATAATATGCATCAGCAGTTGGTTAATTTCAATTAATTAAGACACTTCATATACTACACTCACTTGCTGAGAATGTTCCTGGAATCGAACAAGACCAAATTCCCTGAAACTGCATTCATCTCAACTGAATGTAAGAGGATCATCATGCTTATTTTCATGAATACGATCATGTCCGGGGTGCACAGTCTTATCTTCGGCACAGACCTGCCAAGGGTTCTAGAAGAAATGAAAAGATTTTTACAACCAAATCCAGAGAGCAGGGTGGGAGATTGGATGTTGTTCATACAATCTATTATGATTTGGGTATATGGCTATCAAGAAGGAGTTTACCTTTTACCAGTATTTTTGACTCCCAGAGTCTTTCCCTTAGAGTTCATCAGACAAAGGATTATTTTAGAGACAGAGCATTTTTTGAAGATGCAAAAGGCATCTAACTTAAAATTCCCTTTTAGGGCGGGACCCTTTGTGGTAAAGACCAGGCCTTGTTTACCTTAGATTCAAGCCAAACTCAGTGAATTTGGGTTTACATAGTTATAGGGGAGGAGATATGACCCGCACTAGATCATATCTAAGAGGAGGATGATGAGCAGATAAAGCCCCTACGAACATGAGCAAGTCAAAGAATTTGATAGATTGGAAAACTTGGAAGTTTGCACAAATATGGATATCACTTTGCAGCCTGATCATACACAACATATAGAGTCTGGCCCTTAGCAAGTCCAGACACATAAAACTTCTCTGAAGTTGATTATTAAATCCCTAAAGGAGAGTGTTTATAACAAGAGGAGTAGTTCAGAGGCACTGAGTGCCAGTAGTCAGGGAAATATTCTCAAGAAAATGAAAATCACACCATCTTCTCAGGTAGTGGACCTAGAAGAAGAAGAACCTAAAGAGAAAACGAGCACGGAGATGGTGGAAAGTGCAACCAAGAATGAGGAGGATGGTACAGGAAGCATACCACATACCACAGAGTGAAAGCAACTCGAGGGTTTTCAACAACAAAAAACATATCTTTAGTAAGACACATGGTGCAGTTTATTAGTCCAAAGAATACTTAATGAACCAGTATGATGTGAATGGAAGTATGGCCAATATTGAAATAAGAGACCTGTTTCCAGAGGTAGAGAAGATCTCTCAACATAAGGCTTCCATGCTCTCAGTCAGGGATGTGGAAAGAAATACATTTAACATAGCAGTGGCTGATGATGATAAAGTGTCTGAAATCAAGGTGCATTATGAAAATATTGGTGCCCCAGACAAAGTAAAGTTCCACAGGAATGTCAGTGATATGCTATATTCAGACTACCTGAGTTTAGGTCTGAGGGTTTCAAGATTGACAACACATGTACTCAAATTAGATGGACCATTCCAAATTTGAAGCTATGGAGGAAAGTCTGAAAGGCCCAAGTCTGGTAGAGTATTTGGCCATAGACTTTGAAATTTTGAATCAATTTAAAACAGTGAAGATTGGCCTTTAGATTATGTCCTATGCCATGTGCATTGACCTAGATATTCTGATTAAGGAGATGATGGACTACGAGATTCCTTCTGACTCACAATGGAAGGAAATCGTGCGGCTGGACAAGACGAAATGCAGTTTCTTCGGGACCAGTAAGTGACCTCTAGGTGTCACCAAACCAGCGAGTTCGACAGAAGATTAGGACAAGCCAGATGTTGTAAAGGAAGCTGAGCAGTCAGAGAAATCTGTTCCTAGTTTTGAAATGTCTTTTGAGTAATCATTGTAAATCGGTTCATATAACGAGACTGTCAATTTATAATTAGTTTTAGAAGTTGAAACGTTTCAGTTTCAGCCATTGTAATCAAATTGTATAAATACTGGGGCATTTGAATGAATTAATGTTGGCAGAAGTGCAAGAGCACCCTTTTGTTTGTTTCGAACTCTATTGTAATTTTCTGAATCTTAATTGAATATATATGTAGAAGATTTGAAGTCTCTATGAAAATATTCTAATGGTGGTGATATGAGTTTTGTCTTCCTTCATTGTATGGATTTCCTGTGATCTTTTATTCCATTTACATTTTCGTATGTTTAAATTGGAAAGTTAAAGGGCCATAATTCATCTCGTGATGCTCTTGGCTTAAGCAATTTAAACTGTGTAATTTTCTTCTTAACGAATTCATAATTCATTTCAGTAATGCTCTGATGCAGTCATTTGTTTTCTCTATCTTCCTAAACTCTACTTAAATTCAAAATATAACTTAGATTCATTGCCTCATTTAGCCTTTGTCCTCTAGATATTTCTACCGCCTGATCATTGTTTTCATTCACTTTCAAAATTTTGACTCCATAGCCCTTAGTGGTCCTCCTCTTCATTGCGAGCAACTTTATTAAAACCCCCCAAAACAAACCAAATCTAGCCACCAATTTATGAAGAAATATCAAGTGACATGAGAGAGCCATATCTGAGTTGAGCAGGCTAGTGCTTCAGCTCTAAATTTGGTTGAAACAGTTACCTCTGTCATTTTTCTATCAGCCGGACAAAATTTACAGAGTCGCCATTCTGGCGCCGCTGCCGGGGACGAAATTGAAAAATCTTCCCTGGGAAAATGACTTAAAGCTTTAGTTTGATCCCTGAGGGTGACAGTGGATCAAATACCTTATTGGCTGAGATTATTTTTACCCTGGCGACTTCGTTACTCAGAGACCAGTTGCACCACACCCTGTGAGATAGAAATCCTGGCTCCTAAGAAAATCCACACCAGGAGCAACCCAGACCCAGAAGCTGCAATCCCTGTGTCTGACCCTGAAAATATTGTATGTAAAAGAAAAGAAAATCCAGTAACCCCAATGTTGTGTCCGGACTGATATCTATCTTTACCCAAGGACGAAGTGACTAGCATTGAAGACCTTGAGTTTGACGTAAAATTTGAGCAAATCCTATTAAGAACTAAGTCCGAATCTTGTTTAAGCGAGACCATCTTTGACAAAAAGAGATTCCAAGATTTGATTCTAGTCGCATCTGCCAGGACTTCAGTGATCCCCGCTCAGAACCAACAACCACTCCGACCCCTCACAGCAGCTATGGCAACGATATTTTCTCGCCTCGTACTGCCTGCTCAATTTCATGATTTGCCTCAAGATTACAACCTAAGTATCAAACTATTTGATGTTGAAGGTAACATATCAACTTAGAAGCATCTAGACTGGTTTAATGATTTCATAGATTTGGAAGAGGTGGATTTTGAAGATGTGAAGATGAGGCTGTTTACACAAAGTCTTGCAGGAGAATTAAGGAAGTGGTTCAGAGCCCTTCCACCAGCCAGTATCTCAAATTTCGAAGCTTTTGAGACAAGCTTCCTTGCAAAATGGGGGGAATAAGAAAAATCCCCTTCAGTTGTTGACACAGTACAACAACATGAAGAGATCACCCGACAAAACAATGCAGGAGTTTTCAGCCAAATTCATGAAGGTCTACCATATAATTCCTGCTGAGGTAAACCCCCCCCCCCCGAAAGCTGCCCAACTCAGATATGCTGATTCTTTTGAAAGTGATTTTGCTTTATTATTAAGAGAACGAAGATCTACCACAGTGGATGATATGATGACCGATGCCATAGAGGTTTAAGTGAACCTAATGGCTTCAAGGAAGATGAAAACTAATGCTGGAAGGGACATAAACAGAGCTCAGGATAAAGCACAACCTTCAACATCACAGACATTGGAGGAAAGATTTGAAGCAATGATGATAAACATGAAGCGGATGATGGAAATAATGGCTCTAGGAAATAGGCCTAACCCCAGAGAATAGGTTGATGGTCCACCCAGAAATCCGAGAAGACCAGCTATTCCACAGATTAGGCAAAGAGAGCAAAGAAATCAGGGGAATCAGGAAAATCAAGTAGATCAGGCGAATCAGGGAAACCAGGCAAATCAAGGAAACCAAGGAAATCGGGGGAACAACAAATCGAGCCTCCTTTCCAAAATAATTATGTGAATGAGGATTATGATGGATATTTTGAAGACAACATGAATTGTTGTGATGATAAAGAAACAGAGGTATTTTTGACCAAAGAAGAACATGACCAGTTCATGGATGCAAGTGAGATCTTTTTGCAAGATGAAGAAGAAAGGGTATCAGTAGAAAGGGAAGATTATGAGACTGGATTGCAAAACGCCATCATGCAATTTCAAAGGCAGTATAACCTTCGAAATAAAAAAGTACCTCCAAACCCTCCAAGGGGGAATCCCACCAAATAAGCTCATAATAACATACCTTCTTCAAGTTAGCCCATAAAAGATTCTACTGCAAAATATTCAGCTGCAAAGGACTCCATTGTGAAAGATTCTGCTGCAAAGGATACTGTGGAAAAGGGGAAGCAGAAAAAAGAACCTTAGAAGAAATTATTGACGAGGAAAGAAATGGTCACCAAAGAGGTAGAAAAAACTTGATCCTCTTTTGATTTCGAAAGTGAGATGGCTAAGATAAAAATTTTGGTACCATTTAATGAATTGATCAGGAATAGCGAGTATAGAAAGTAGATCATCAAAATGCTGAAGACAGAACAAACTTCTGATACCTTGAATATAAAAGATGATCACCCAACCATCTTATTTGGCCCACGCGTGGAAGAAAATGGTGATACTGAAGAAGTGCCTCCTTTCTATGTTAGTCTAAAAATCCATGACATGAATCTGCACAATGCCATGTTGGATTCCAGGGTGTCTCACAACCTGATGCCCAAAGTGGCCATGGACCAGTTGGGCCTCGATGTCACATGACCTTATAAAGATCTGTTCTCCTTCGATTCAAGAAAAGTGAAATGCCTTGGCCTGATCAAGGATCTGGTGGTGTCTTTGGCACAAATCCCAGCAACGAATATGGTGATGGATGTAGTAGTGGCTGATATCCCTCCAAAATTTGGCATGCTGTTGTCCAGGTCATGGGCTACCAAATTAAAAGGAACCCTCCAGATGGACATGTCTTATGCCACTATTCCTATCTTTGGTCAAGACAAAAGACTGTATAGAGAAGTTTTGCTTAAATACATGGTCAACAACAAATCACAACCTAGCAATCATCCTATCTATTCAGTGGAAACTGAGTTGGGATCTTCCATTTTCTTCAATGACCTGTGTTCTGAAGAAAAGGAAACATAAATCGTTATAGCCAATCAAGACAAGCCTGACCAACAAATAGAAGCATTGTCAGAGCAACAAGATGATGCAGAGGAACAGATATGGAAGATGAGTTTTGATGGGGCTGCCTGCAGAGAAGGAGCAAGAGCTGGTGTTTGGATTAATCATCCCAAAGGAGACTCAAAATTATGTTCTTAAAAACTCGTTTTTGAGTGCACAAATAACATGGCCGAATATGAAGCATTAATATTGGGATTGAAAGTTTTGGAAGAATTGGGTGCCAAAAGAATTGCTATACATGGATGTTCTGAACTAATTATAAATCAAATCAAAGGCATCTACCAAGCAAAACATCCCAGGTTGAGGGCATATAGGAATCTGGTACTAGTACTCCTTGAGAAGTTTCCAGAATGCAATCTTTCAACAATTCCAAGTGAACAAAATCAGGTTGCTGATACCTTGGCTACTTCAACAACAGTTTTCAAAGTTCCAATTTTCTCTGAAAAAAGCTACAAGGTTGAAGTCAAGTATATGCCAGCAGTACTAGACAATATGAAGCACTGGCGAGTTTTCAAAAATGAAAAACAGATAGAAAGCTTCCTCAAAATGGAGAATGAGTTCAAAAATTTAAACATTGATGACGAATATTGTGATGACGAGGTGGATGCAACTTCTTTCACAAAAGAAGGATACTTTGCCAATCAGATTGCTGGCAGAGATATCGTTCAGCTAAAGAGTAACATCATCCCCAAGAGCCTGGTACCATTAGAGAAACTTTTTGATAATAATTACGTAGCCAGAAGTCCGAAGATCACAGTAAATGAAGGGGATGTGGAAGATTGCAATATTGGGACTCCAGAGGATCCAAAGATCGTGAAGCTGTCCAGAAAGATCAACCCTGAAGTCAAAGAGATGTATGTCAAATTAATGAAAGAATTCCCTGATGTTTTTTCTTGAATCTATGATGATTTGAAAGTCTATGATACCAGTATAATCCAACATGTTATCCCAATCAAAGAAGATCACAAGCCATTCAAACAGAAATTAAGAAGAATAAACCCTTTGCTGTTACCATTGATAGAAAAGGAAGTAAAGAAACAATTTGAAGCCAAAATCATAGTGTCTCTGAGGTTTTCCAAATGGGTGGAAAATCTAGTACCAGTTCAGAAAAAGAGTGGAGAAATTAGGCTATGTGTAGACTTTAGGAATCTAAATAAGGTGTCTCTAAAAGACAACTATCCATTGCCTAAAATGGATCACATTTTACAGAAGGTAGTAGGCTCTCAAAAAATGTCAATGTTAGATGGTTTCTCTGGGTATAATCAGATTATGGTGCACCTTGATGTCCAGGAAAAGATGACATTTACCACACCATGGGGATCATTTATGTATGCCAAGATGCCGTTTGGGCTTATGAATGCAGGGACAACATTTCAAAGAGCTATGGATATAGCTTTTGCTGGTGAAAAGGATAAATTCATTGTTATCTACCTTGATGACATCACTGTGTATTCTGCCTCAGATGAAGAACACCTCAAACATCTCAGAAGGGTGGTTCAAAAATGCAGAAAATTTGGGATCTCTTTTAATCCTAAAAAGTCAAATTTCGCCATGGAAGAAGAAAAGCCGTCGGGTCACATCATTTCGAAAGAGGGGATAAAGGTAGACCCCAACAGAGTTGAGGGGATCTTAAAAATTGGCATACCTAGAAGCAAAAAGGAGGTACAATCTTTCCTAGGCAAAGTGAATTTTTTGAGGAGATTCATCCCTAATTTCGCTGAAATCATAAAACATATAACCAACATGCTCTATAAGGGAAATGAAATAAAATGGATTCCTGAGGCTAGAAAATCTTTTGAAGACATCAAGGTGGCATTGACAAAGGCTCCTGTACTGGCTATTCCAAAGTTTGAGAAAGATTTCCTATTGTTCTCCTTCACCTCAAAACACACAATTGCTGGTGTTTTACTCCAGAAAGATGACCAAAATTTTGAGAAGCCCATAGCATACTACAATAAGATATTGAGGGACGCTCCTGTTGGGTATGTGTTATATTCTTTGCATGTGTGTGTGTGGGCGCGTCAGATATGACAACTGCGTCTGACGATCCCTCTAGTAGTGCTCTTTGTGTCGTGTGCGTCGGGCGCTTTCCTAGGGGGGTCCCAGGGGGGGCAGGTATGCCCCCTCCTGGTTATGCACAACGTTCGGTAGCCCGGGGTAGCGCCCCGAATTTTTTTTTTGGGCGGTTCTTGCTATTTTTAGCGGTTTTGTAAATTAATCCCGGATTAAGGGATTAGGGTTTTGGTATCTACAAAATAACTAAAAACATTGTATATATTGTATGGTGAATGGTGAAATTCGAGATATAATGAATATAAGAAAGGTTTTCCCGGTTGAGGGTTTTCGGTATAAAATCTCTGTGTACTCTGTGTATGAGCCATTGATTAAATTCTGTTTTGCTTAAAAATCTATATGCATTGCTTTACTTCACAGGTTTAAAACTTACAGCTCCTTTAAAATATGACATCATGGAGAAGCATGCATATGCTCTGGTTAAATATTTAAATTTTTTTAGAGTCTACATCTTACATTCTCACACCACTGCTTATGTGCCTAGTAGCTCAATAAAGGACATCTTGACTCAGCCTGATCCTGAAGGAAAGAGGGGAAAATGGATTGCAGTACTATTAGAATATGATCTTGATATCAAACCCACGAAGTTTATCAAAGGACAAGGACTGGCAAAGCTGATGGCACAGACCAACTGTGAACTTTTGGGAATAAACTTTATTGTAGATTTGTCAGACAGTGTAGCAGAAGAGGAAAAGGAAACTCCACAAATATCCCAGAAATTTCTTGACTCTACATGGTATGCAAATATCATCTTTGTGCTGAAAAATTTGCAGGCTCCTACTGAATTTAGTAAGACAAAAGCCAGATTCTTGAAATTGAAGGCAACAAAATTTGGTATAGTGAATGAATCGTTGTACTGGAAAGATCCATGAGGGATTTTATTGAGCTGTTTGATAGAAGGAGAAGTAGAGAAAACCATCAGAGAGTTCCATAAAGGTGACCGTGGAGGTCATCATTATTGGAAAACAATTGTGCATAAAATTTTGAGAGTTGGATTTTATTGGCCTAACATTTTTCCCGATGTTTATAAATAAGTTTCAAAGTGCCATGAATGTCAAATCTTCGATGGGAAAGGAAAATTGCACTCTCTGCCTTTAAAACCCATTTCAGTGGAGGCTCCTTTCAGACAGTGGGGCCTTGATTTTATAGGGGAAATATATCCACAATCCTCAGCCCAACACAAATGGATCTTGACATCGACAGATTATTTCACTAAGTGGATTGAGGCAGTCCTCACTAGGCAGGCTACAGATGATGTTATCATTCGATTTTTAGAGGATAATATTCTGTCCAGATTCGGATGCCCAATCAAGATTATAACAGACAATGCAACGAATTTCAAGTCTAAGAAATTGGAGAAATTCTGCAGTGATTACAACATCACCCTTGGTCATTCTACATCATACTACCCTCAAGGGAATGTGTTGGTTGAGTCTTCGAATAAAAGCTTAGTCAGAATCATCAAAAAACTGCTTCAAGAAAATAAAAAGGCATGGCACAAAAAGCTCATCCATGCACTGTGGGATGACAGAATATCCCTAAAGAGATACATTGCCACATCCCCTTTCTAGATCGTCTATGGCACTGAAGCGAATTTTCCTACTGCATTAGGGTTGCCATTAATGAAGTTGTTACAAGAGCAGGAAGCGGAAGCAGACGCCAGTCGAAGAAGAGGTGATGAGTTGATTAGTGTACAACAAACTAGGGAAAAGGTCTTCAATAACACTCAGCTGCGTCAAGACAAGATCAAAGAGGATTTCGAAAGACATACTAAGGTGGATGACTTCGAACCAGGAGACTGGGTACTAAAATGGGATGCCGGAAATGAAGAAAAGGGAAAACATGGGAAATTTGATCACCTATGGCTGGGCCTGTTCAAAATCGCATCTTACCGCGGGAGCAATGCCTACTTACTACAAGAGAATGATGGGGAGCTCGTTGGAGGAGGGCATGTGAAGGGCAGGTTCCTCAAGCATTACATTGTTTAAACATCATCACCCCTTCCATTCATTGTATATAATTGTTTTATGCTTTTCCTTGCACATGAAAAAGTTGGAATAAAAGCAGCATGGTTGAAGCTCGAGGTGAAGGCCCTGGGCTATGCTGGGTAGATTTTAGGTTTTTGAATAAAGATCGGCGGATTCAGGACTGCAGCTCAATGGGTAGGAACTTAATATTCAGTTCTTTGCTACCTCGTATGGAGGATAGCATCCCCAATTGGAGCCTATGTTGTCATCATAACAATTTCCAGATAAGGTCCGAGTTTTGGAAATTTAGCGAAGAACTACATTGCTGTGGAAACGTGATAGTTTGTGGGACCAAACTACATTTGGCGACATACGGACAAATATAGCGGAGGCGCGAAAGGTAGGACCCGGTGGACCGTCGATTTTGAAGCGGCCCAGATCAATAACCGAGACCCATATCGGGCAGCGAAATAACACGAAGTTTAATTATATGAAGGTGGGCCGGGGAAAACTACCACAGTTTCATTCGTGGATGCGTGGCACCCTCAGAGGTACATAGGGGCGAAAAGCGGTCTACCTAAAACTGTTTTCTCCAACCTCTGATATCAAAATTTGATGGGACCCGACGAACTGTCGATCTTGAAGAAGTCCAGATCAACGACTAAGGCACATATCGGGCAATGAAGCAGCACATAAGATAATTGTTCAAAGGTGGGCTGAGAAAAACTACCGCGATTTCATTCATGGACGCATGGCACCCTCAGAGGTACATCAGGGCGAAAAGCGGTTTATTCAAAATTGTTTTCCCCAACCCCCGATATCGATAGGCACCTATAAAAGGAGGGCCCTCGACATTATTTTATGATATTTTGAAGCATTCAAACGTTCAAAAATTGGCGCAAAGCATCCATTCAAAACTCAAGCTCAAAACTAAATCAATTCGTGCTTTCTTTGCCGCTTAACATGTATTTTTCGCCATGGCCTCTAACCTTGTCTTTTTATCCGTAACTGAGCAAGATCTCGCCTCTAGAGAAGAAGCCCTAATTGACAGGGACTCCGACATTTTCGACACAGAAATAACAATCTCACCCATTTCCATGTCCAGATCCAATCTGCTAGACAATGTTGGAAAACGTATACCCTTCCATGAAGCGACCCAAGCATCCATCACCCCTTATGCCGTAGAAGTCGTTTTTCCTTTCCAGAGTTTGTCAGCTGGTGTGCAAAACAATATTCGTAGGAAGAAAAGGTCATTTTGAATAAGTTAGGGTCAGAGGTGTTATGCGAAATTGATAGTCCGTCGCTTTGACACACCCTTAGTATACCAGAGTCTTCCCCCACATTGTCAGATCCCTTCAAGGAAGAAAAAATTATCACAATCTACAGAGAATCCCCTAAGAAGTAAAAACCATGTTTCTGCAAACCATTGTCAAACCTGAACACCATTCCGAAAGTCTGTCATTACCTATCAATGTAAACGTTATGATTATTGACGTCTAGTGGGCTTGTTCCCTGCTTAGTCAAATTTTAGGGTTGGATAACGACAAGTTTGTAGTAGAATTCATGTCGGGTTTCCTATTGAACTTCTTTATGTCAGAGTCTAGTCAGTCGGTTTGTATCAGTTTCGATAGGTTCATCGCTGATAATATGCATCAGCAATTGGTTAATTTCAATTCATTAAGACACTTCATATACTACACTCACTTGCTGAGAATGTTCTTGGAATCGAACAAGACCGAATTCCCTAAAACTACATTCATCTCAACTGAATGTAAGAGGATCACCATGCTTATTTTCATGAATAAGATCATGTCCAAGGTGCACAGTCTTATCTTCGACACATACCTGCCAAGGGTTCTAGAAGAAATGAAAAGATTTTTACAACCAAATCCAAAGAGCAGGGTGGGAGATTGGATGCTCTTCATACAATATACTGTGATTTGGGTATATGGATATCAAGAAGGACCTTACCTTTTACCAGTATTTTTGACTCCCAAAGTCTTTGCCTTAGAGTTCATCAGACAAAGGATTATTTCAGAGACAGATCATTTTCTGAAGACGCACAAGGCATCTAACCTAAAATTCCCTTTCATGGTGGGGCCCTTTGTGGTAAAGACCAGGTCTTGTTTATCTCAGATTCAAGCCAAACTCAGTGAATTTGGGTTTACACAGTTACAGGGGAGGATATATGACTTGCACCAGATCATATCTAAGAGGAGACTGATGAATAGACAAAGCCCCTACGGACATGAGCAAGTCGAAGAATTTGATAGATTGGCAAACTTGGAAGTCTGCGCAAATATGGAGATCACTTTGTAGCCTGATCATACACAATAGATAGAGTCTGCCCCTCAACAGGTCTAGACACAGAAAACTTCTCCGAAGTTGATTATTAAAGCCCCAAAGGAGAGTGTTTATAACAAGAGGAGTAGTTCAGAGGCACTGGGTGCCAATAGTCAGAGAAATATTCTCAAGAAAATGAAAATCACACCATCTTCTCAGGTAGTGGACCTGGAAGAAGAAGAACCTAAAGAGAAAACGAGCATGGAGATGGTGGAAAGTGCAACCAAGAACGAGGAGGCTGGTACAGGAAGCATGCCAAAGAGTGAAAGCAGCTCGAGGGTTTTCAGCAACATAAAACATATCTTTAGTAAGACACCTGGAGCAGTTTATCAGTCCAAAGAAGACTTAATGAACCAATATGCTGTGAAGGGAAGTATGGCCAATAGTGAAATAAGAGACATGTTACCAGAGGTAGAGAAGATCTCTCAGCATAAGGATTCCCTGCTCTCAGTCAACGATGTGTAAAGAAAGATATTTAACATAGCAGTGGCTGATGATGATAAAGTGTCTGAAAGCAAGGTGCATTATGAAAATATTGGTGCCCCAGACAAAGTAAAGTTCCACATGAATGTTAATGATATGCTATATTCAGACTACCCGAGTTTAGGTCTGAGGGTTTCGAGATTGACAATACATGCACTCAAATTAAATGGACCATTCCAAATTTGAAGCTATGTAGGAAAGTATGAAAGGCCCAATTCTGGTATAGTATTTGGCCACAGACTTTGAAATTTTGAATCAATTTAAAACAGCGAAGATTGGCCTTTCGATTATGTCCTACGCCACGTGCATTGACCTATAGATTTTGATTAAGGAGATGATGGACTACGAGATTCCTTCTGACTCACAATGGAAGGAAATCGTGCAGCTGGGCAAGACGAAATGGAGTTTCTCCGGGACCAGTAAGTGACCTCCAGGTGTCACCAAACCAGTGAGTTCGATAGAAGATCAGGACAAGCCAGATGTCGTAAAGGAAGCTGAGCAGTCAGAGAAACTCGTTCCTAGTTTTGAAACGTCTTTTAAGTAATCATGGTAAATCGATTCATATACCGAGACTGTCAATTGAAATTACTATAATTATTTTTAGAAGCTGAAACGTTTCGGTTTCAGCCATTGTAATCGAATTGTATAAATACTGGGGCATTTGAAAGAATTAATGTTGGCAGAAGTGAAAGAGCACCCTTTTGGTTGTTTTGAACTCTATTGTAATTTTCTGAAGCTGAATTGAATATATATGTAGAAGCTTTGTAGTCTCTATGAAAAGATTCTAATGGTGGTGATATGAGTTTTGTCTTCCTTCATTGTATGTATTTCCTGTGATCTTTTATTCCATTTACATTTTCGTCTGTTTAAATTGGAAACTTAGAGGCCCAAAATTCATCTTGTGATGCTCTTGGCTTAAGCAATTTAAATTGTGTAATTTTCTTCTTAACAAATTCAGGATTCATTTAAGTAATGCTCTGATGTAGTCATTTGTTTTCTCTATCTTCCTACACTCTACTTAAATTCAAAATATAACTCAGATTCATCGCCTCATTTAGCCTTTGTCCTCTGGAGAGTTCTACCGGTTGATCATTGTTTTCATTCACTTTCAGAATTTTGACTCCATAGCCCTGAGTGTTCCTCCCCTTCATTGCCAACAACTTTATAAAAAACCCCAAAACAAACCAAATCTAGCCACCAATTTCCGAAGAAATATCAAGTGACACGAGAGAGCCCTCTCTGAGTTGAGCAAGCTAGTGCTTCAACTCTAAAGTAGGCTGAAACAATTACCTCTCTCGTTTGTCTATCAAACGGACAAAATTACAGAGTGCTAACATAAAGGATTAACGATAAAGTATATACATTTAGTGTGAAACAAGAAAAATAGGAAATGAACTATTTCTTTGAGAAAATGCTTCAGGGACTGCTTGCTACCCTAGCCTCATCCAAGACTCTGGCTTCTGTTTTGGCCACTTGTGGACATATTACATAATGCAGATAATTGTTGTAAATGCCACCTCAACACCAGGTACAGGTCTAGAAGAAGATCAATGAGAGCTTATGTATTATCCTGGAGAAAGCTCTTGATATCCTGTTGAGGAACAATTGTCCAATCCATCCCACACCAGTTCTTGAAGGGATGACAACCCTCTCAAAATTCCGGAAGTCTGATCAAGGAAGAAACTACCTTTGATACATTTGCAGATTCTTTTATGGACCCTCTTATTGAGCCAAAAGGGCTATAATCACTTGTCCAATATTGTAGCCAAGGAATCCACTACCATTGCTTACAATTCCTTTTGTAGTGACACAAGATGCGCCCTTTCCACCATGTTTCTTACGACTATTTCCTAAAAATGCCAAAACACAATGACGAGGACTTGCATGCTGGATAATGTTAATAACAACTTGACAAAAGGTAGAGATATGACTGACAAAACCTCCTTCCGAAGAATCAGATGTGAAAATGGCACTTGAATATCCATTGAGCGAGTTAGAAATTCACCACTGAATTTCAACCAGATTAAATCGCTGGATGGGGCTGTTATTAAAATCCGAAAGTGACCCTTAAACATTGGGGAAAAAATGGGAATCTAAATCCTAATGTGTCTATTTGGGGATCCATTTTTTCAATAATGGTGGGAGAAAATAACTTTTCCAATTATGTTTCCAGATATTTATTGGATACAACATGAAGAATTGCAGTAACCTGTAGAACATATAGCTGGAGTTCAACTAAAATCCATACTCAAACAAATTTAAAAAATGCTGAACTTGAAGAGCTAAGATGCACAACAAAAATTCAGTAGAAGAAGCAAAGTAAGAGTGTGCGATAAACACACAAGAAGATTGGGATAAAATATTGACTGCCTTTTTATATTAATCTCAATCACTTTATTGCAAAGAATACAATCTTAAGAATTGCTTTCTTGAAATGAGTACAATCTTAAGAATTCCTTTATACAACTCTATTTGCTCTGAAACCAAGGCCCGTGACAACTATACATTTGATGCACACAGAAAAAACAGATCAGCTACATGGAATTACT
This sequence comes from Picea engelmannii, assembly GCA_009831015.1. Classification (NCBI taxonomy): domain Eukaryota; kingdom Viridiplantae; phylum Streptophyta; class Pinopsida; order Pinales; family Pinaceae; genus Picea; species Picea engelmannii. The sequence continues at coordinate 1,434,749 of ML779377.1, forward strand.
AGCATTACATGGAAAAAGTGATTGTAAAAATATCCCACTTGGAAATAAGTTTGAACAAGATTGGCTTGCACTGTGCGGGTAAGTGGCTAGTCAAATCTTGTTGTACAATTGCTAACTCTGTTTCCTTTTCTTTATAGATTCTTACTATTTGACTTATAAGGAGATGGGATTTTTCCCACAATACAATTGCAGGATCACTGTATTTCAGAATTTTTACTTTGCAGGTTTGAGATAGACTTCTGCAACATTTGCTTCTACAATATCAAATATCATTCCTGTTGTCATATTCCTGATGGCTACAACTTGTGGGTATGGCACTCATGCTAATTATGTCTCAAATTTTGAACCCTCAATGCAATCTTCATATCAATAATGAGAGATACCTGCCTTCTGATTTTGTATAAATCAAGTTTTTGATTGAATATTTTCGATAGATCTGTGTAGTTCACATTTCCATTTTGGTAACATGGCCTGTCCAAAAACATCTTTTGCAAATTTATATAAAACACAATATTTTCCTCGCTGCGACTAAGATTAAAGATTCGAAGTACTTCCTCTGCATTCCGTTTTTAATTGATGAACAAAACAAATAGAAGCTGTGAATGTATAATGAGTTGTATCTCTAGTTTTATTTATGTTATTTGACATTTTTTCCAGCTAATACATATGTTTTGCATATTGTGAGCAGATTTTGGGTAGATTCTATCCCCATCATGGCATTCAAGAACAATGAAGAAGCAACGGGTGTCCCATATCCGAATAAGAGATCCATGTAAGAGATCCATGAGGATAATGTCCACCCTTTGGAACGAGGAAGATTGGGCTACAGACGGAGGAAGGGTTAAGACAGATTGGACTCAAGCTCCCTTTGTTGCCTCTTATCAATCCTTTGAAGTCAATGCATGCAGTGTGTCATAAATTTCGGAGTAAGATATGGTGAGGCAGTGTTCCTAACCTGAGCGATGATCACCAGAGCCCGTTTTGATTACTTCCTCAGGTGGAATCGAACCTCCGTTCGTCGACACCAGCACAGATGTGAGAAGAGTGAAGACCGGGGCTTCTCGGGCGCACGGGAGAAGAGTTAGCTCACTCCGGTTCGAAGGTAGCGTAGAAGGGCGGCCATTCATTAATGCAGATCACCCAACTACTCCGAAGCCCGCAGAGTCAGGGGGCACGAAATACGGGGCGAACGAGAACGAGAACAGAGTGTGGTGGTCCAACGAAGACCCTACCTTTTGGGTTTTCCGACTGACAGACATTGCCAAAGATTAGACGCTCTCCGTTGGTCGGAATCCCAAAAGGTAGAAGAGTTATCTTACTCCCCTTTTCTTGTTATTTTTTCTATCGAATATGTAGCGGAATTACTTGATATTATTATTATTATTAATTTGTATTTTTTTTAAACATACTCTGAACGATGAATGGCCAAGGGCTAGTTGTGGTCAAGATGAATGGCCAAGGGCTAGTTGTGGTCAAGAGAAACTCTTAATATTTAGGACACACATATGTATATATATAGAGAGGTTATATATATACTTATGTGGGGTGACATTTCGTAAAAGACATGACCTTTCATCAAGAAAATGTCTCTAAGATATTTATTTATTGAGTATTAATTATTATTTAATTACTATCTATTTATATGTATATTTGTGTTCATAACAACAACAACTATATATATATATATATATATATATATATATATATATATTCAGATTTGAGTGATTATAAGAATGACTCGTCTACACCTTTTCAAGAATCTTACAATCTATTACAATTGATGGTGACCGATTTACCATATAGAAAGTTGTAGTGATTGCTTTTTCCCACAACTCTTGCTACAACTTGGCATTACTGAGCATTCTCCTTGCTGTCTCTAAAAAAGTCCTGTTTATGCGTTCAACCATGCCATTTTGCTAGGGAGTGTAAATTGTGGTTTTATGCCTTTCAATCCTAGCTTCCTTGTAATAATTTTCAAATTCCAAAGATATGAACTCGCCTCCATGGCCTGCTCTTAAACACTTGATTGACTTTCTAGTTTTCTTTTCAACCAAAGTTCTAAATTGCTTAAATACATCAAACATTTAAGCTTTTCTTTTGAGAATATAGACCCACACCTTTATAGAGTAATCATCTATAAATGTCACAAAGTATGATGATTCTCCAAAAGAAACTATAGGGGATGGTCCCCAAACATCTAAATGGATATAATTTAGAATACACTTACTTGTATGACTACATGTTTTAAACTTATGTCTACATTGTTTCCTAGAAAACACAATGCTTGCAGAAATTCAAATTCAAAGATTTTAAATCTGGAAGTAACTTACGGTTTATCATTGCTTTTATCCCTTTCTTGCTCATATGACCTAGTCACTGATGCCATACAAAATTAGATTCATTTTCTTCCTCTGATACCACCACTGCTTCATTTATTTAAGTACTCCCTTCCAACTTGTAAAGGTTCTTAATATTTGGAGCCTTCACTGCTCACCTCTAGGCACATTACAATGGAATATCCTAAGCCTTTTGAAAGGCTTCATTACATGCAATCCATGGGAACAATATCATGGGATACCAAAACCATTGGGTTTGAAAAACCACTACTGTTGACCTAAAATGGATTCAACTCATTGAATCTTTCACCGAATCAAGTTTAACTCAACATTCCCCCCTTTTAAACTTGACTTGAGATAATGATCCAAGTCCTACCCTCCTCAAAGTTTATAACCAGGGTATCTAAGAATCTCACATATCCCCCTCTATCACTTAGGTTATGTTTATACTTTACTGGTAATATACCAGGGATACACATGCCTAACCAAGTCTTACAGTCGTATGCCCATTTACATGTAATTAAATTTTCAACTCCAATTTTATTTATTTAGCGTTGTTATTGCCTTAAGGACTCCATGTGAATGCACTCACCATGTCCATTGCTTATTTCACCGACACTTACAAATGCTACCATCCTCTTGCCTCACCGGCTAAAGCCTATAACTCTGAGTTTCCCCTCTTGTCTACACCCATGGTTTAAATTTTTGCTAAATTAACTGATTGCGATGTCAAATAAAAGATCTCGAAAGCTCATAATCAAGAGGAGATAGACCGAGGGGGATTATGAAACTCGGTGAACAATATCCACATGACAATTGCAGAAACAAGCACCTGCAAATCCTAAACCCTCGAGCTGCTCTCCTTAACAACATTCGTAGCTTTCAAACCTTGTTTTTCTGACATATGTAGAGATTAATGAGCGTCGAGGCTATATATTTCTTGTCGCGCGACTTGTTGTCCTAGAGAACCTACACCAACATCGGAATCATGCTAGAGGAACCAAACTCACATACCACCACCATGTGCCCGTTGTGGAGCTCCTTGACCATGGGCTTGAAAGCCCCTTCTTTTTTTTAACAATGACTCCTTTTCTATTGAGAATGGCCTCCTAGTACCTACGTCCTACTGGCCCTTATCATCTACAACTTTCGTCAACAAGTTCCAACCACATTGAGCATCACTGTCGCTCGTGGTGGATTTTCTCATTAACACACCTCCCTTGCGCCACGACTTTTGCTGCCCCACTAGCTGAGGATCAGTGAACCCAAACAATCCCAAAACGTTTCTATTGATAGCGCCTCCAATAGTGTTGTAACTCTCATCAAATGATGGACAAAGCACATAATAAGTTGTAGGCTCTAATACCACTTGTTGGAAATGTGAGCCTATAGAAGATATAAAATGCAACACAAATTAATTGTGAAAAAATAACGAAAAATCCAAAAACAAGATAATAGAAAAATTTTCAACAAGACACAAATTTACATGGTAAAACCTTGACAATATGCCAATGAAACATCCATGGGGCAAGGTATCGGTATTATTATTGCTCAGAGGTAAAGATTACAATCTTCCCATAACATGCTTACAAAACTTGCCAAATGCTTCTCAAGGCTACACAAATATATAATGTCTTCAATATAGGTGCCATCATTACATGAACTGGTATTGTTGCATGAACTACCATTGTTGCATGAACTGCCACTGTTACATTTCCCTCTTTTGATTGTTTTCACAATTCCAACATATGCAACATGTTTGGTGAGCAGATAATGCAAAAATACCTTTGATGAAATAATTTGGTCCATTGTGATCTTTGCAGGCCCATGAAGACATATGAGATCTCTTGAAAATGATTATGTCCAATAAAACCCCATATAAGAAGAGAATCAACCTACAAAATCATAAGAATGAAAGGGAAAATAACACACTAAACATTCAGACTCGACCTCCTTTGACAAAAAATGGGAACATTATTTCTCGTAGGATTTAGGAAATGATGAAGACCTCACTATATCTGTCTTTCAAATATTGGAAGGAAATGGGTAAAAATGGAAGAAAATAAATCGTCTAGAAAGCGCTTTGACTAGGATTGATAATTTCTATTGTCACCAAGAAGAACTATCAATCACTCTTGTTGCAGCATCTACGATGCATATCTTCTCGTGAAATATAAAACTACCAAAACATATAAACCATAAATGATGCGGAGCATCGTCACTTTTCTAGAAACCTCCACCAATCGATACACTACACCACACATCCCAAAATGTGGCAATCTTGCATGCCAATGAAGAGCCACACTCAATCATATTTGTATAAGAAGGGGTAGGTAGCAGTAGAGCAAGGGCTCATGAGCATCGCTGAGACTCAGAGGAGCTTTGCATATGCATTTAGAGGAGCTACGCATGCCAGAGGGCATTGCAAAATGGGTGGAATGTCAATCTTGTGGCTTGTAGGCCATTTGGTAAATTTCTAAGTAGTTGGGCTTATACTACCCTAATAATGTAATAGGGTATTTCTTTTGCTTACAATAGAGAATTATTGTTGTTACTGTTATTATGAAATGAGCTAGATCACTAAATGAGGAAACCCCAGATAGGGTTGAGTCACATAACTAAACTCAAAGAAAGAAATTATAATAACACCATATGATATTATCAATGAATAATCGATGCACTTATTACAAAGGTGTTTACCTCATTATATATCATTGTTCGTTAAGCAAATCATTTCCACTTATGAATGTGGGATAGATTTCTTTGCACAAAAAATGAACATTAACATATTTTAAAGTCATAAAGTGACTTTATTACATAGTAAGCTTTATATCTCTAATACCCCCCATAAGGCGTACAGTGATGAAATTAAATACATATATTGAATGTAAAACACATAAAATGAACACTAAACATCAATAACATCCTTTAAAAGCTTCTTCTTTGAACAAAGTTCCTGGACCAGTTTGAGCTCTATCAAGCTGCCTCACAATCCTTGTAAAGGTGTAGTTGTTGAGTTGAATTCCCGAGTTCCCAGATTCCACCTCCCCAAACTCTCAAATCATGAATCTATCGAAATCAACTACTGGACAAAAATCCACATGCATGCCGCGTAACCTCACTAGTAGAATGCAATCCACATGCATGCCGCGTAACCTCACTAGTAGAATGCAATCCACATGCATGTCTCTCCACCTAATGAGGGATCTTTCCCTAGATCCACAACTTCTGAACTAACTGGGCAACAATCCATTTTGAGCTGTTAACTGATCCCTTCCTATCGTCAAAGCCCAGACTTCCTAAAATTCATAAAATCCATTTTCTTTAGTAGATTCTTCACCGCCATCAACATCCGGTGGATCTTCAATCATCACTACAATTGCTATATGTTGTCTATCTTTGACATTTCCCTTAAGAACACTTAATACAATACCACAAACATAGTTACCATAATCCAGTTGATCTCCTACTAGTGCCAGTACCAAGTCTTCCAAAGACCTTCTTGAGACAACCTTATTCAATGGAATTATCCACTTCACACCATTGTGATTTCCCGGGTCCTCCCACAAAGGTCGAATACCCACTATATTGTTTGCCCTTAAAATATTGTAGCAGTCTGCATTCACATCTACAACAAATTTTTTTGTTGCATAATATGATTTCCAACCATTATCGTCGTTGGTCGCTCGATGCATAGAAGAATTCGTCATGGAGAGACGACACAAGCTTGGATAATCCAAATAACTGAGAGCGTGCGTTGTTATTTCGAGAACTATCTACTCCATCATCGATGCTCCTAGAGAAAACACATATGATCTAGGTAAAATGGAGAATCAGAAAGAAATTCGTGGTGGCGACTCCTCAAATTGTGAAACTTAGTGGCTCTCAGACTAAGAGTGGAAACCTTGTCTTTCAAAGGATTGAGACTCTTGATACGACTTCTTGTTCTGATACCATATTATGAAATGAGTGAGATCACTAAATGAGGATACCCTAGATAGGGTTGAGTCACATAACTAAGCTCATAGAAATATACTCATAGTAACACCATATGATATTATCAATGAATGACTAGTGCACTTATTTCAAAGGAAATTACCTCCTTATATATCATAGTTCATTAAACAAATAATTTCCACTTATAAATGAGGGATAGATTGATTTACACAAAAACATGAATATTTACATATTCTAAAGTCATAAAGTGACTTTATTACATAGTAAGCCTTATATCTCTAATAATTGTGTTAGATTACCACCCAACATGAGTTTGAATATGTAGCAAGGTGGTCTTTGACTTGTTGTAACAAACTATATGATTAACTGTGTAAAAGTTGATTGCTGCGTGAGATGTCTAGGTCCAACGTGCCAATGTTCTAGACTAGAGGTCGTTCGCATCTTGGTTTATATGAGCATTCCAGTTCTGTGTTTTTAATAGTGACTGGTTCATGTTCACAAGTTTATACAACACTCCAATGGCATTCCAATTGTGTTGATCTCTTTCTTAGTTCTCTGTATTTGAATTGATTGTGGGCATGCCTCCTCATTATCTCATTCATGTTGGTATTAAAGTGACCATGATAAATATTTTTGTAGGTCTGTACCTATCACAACCTAAGGTATCCTCATCATTTTGGTTTACCGCTGGAGACTTCGTCGCTATGTTAGTTTGAGAGAAGAACTAGATGTGCTTGGAGGAGCACTAGATTGAACATAAGTTAAACTACAGTAGGTTAAAAATGGCAAAGGTGAAGCAAGTGAGCCAAAAAGAGAAAGAGTGGACGAGGGAAGAAATACAAGTGATTAGGAAACTAATCAAACAATGTGAAGAAAGACAACAAAGAAAAGCAAAGATTCGATCCATAAAAAGAAGAGTAAGGGCATTAGAGAAAGAAGAAAATCAAATGATTGAAAAGAGTGATATTTTAAAGGGGATCTTAGTTGTGGATGTTTTTTTCTACCCAGAAGAAGGTGAAGCACTTGAGGAAGAGTCTGCAAAAACTGGGAATGTGTGTGTTGTTTAGAGAATGCAGGAAGAGGCTAAGAGGATTGAGCATGTAAATATTTACATGCATGCATATAAATCTAAGAAGAATAACAATGCTACAAATTGCATCCCAAAAAAGGTTGTGAAAACCTTGGTGAAGAGCACTGGAGAAGACAATAATCTTCTAGCTAAAGAATTCTTGGATTTATCGGAGGAGGAGATTATAGAGAATCAAACAACTGAAGGTAAGGCTAATTTGCATGTTGCAGAAAACAAAGGCCTATGAGAAGTGGGGAATGCGATGTATCTCTTGGATATAGAATATGTAAACATCATTCACAACATGGTTGAACAAGGGACCACTATGGAGAAGATTGTCGTAGAAATCAAGGTGAAACTTTTCTTAGATATAGTGAGATTTGACTTTATACAAAGGAGTTTGGTTGCTGAGGTGAATAGAGTTTTGGAGGTAAAGATTACATAGCAAAATGTGTTGGCACTTCACATACTTAACAAATTATTCCAAGTGGATTGGGATAGTTGGAGATTCACTAATGGATATGAACAATCTATGGAGAAAGCGAGATATTGGATGTGGAAGTTTGGAGTGCATGAATGGGACACTGTCAAGAGTGAGTCATGGTTCGATAGGTGGAGAAAGATGAGAAAACCAGAGTGCTAAGTTACCTGACACAATGACATGGGACACTGAAGACACGTAGATACGAGTATCTGACATGTGACACGACGACCCCAAAAATAGGACATGAAGGACATGTTTCTCTCTCTCTCTCTCTCTCTCTCTCTCTCTCTCTATATATATATATATATATATATAATTTGTTTTTGAAAATTACACATACAAAAATGAAATATAGACACAAATATTCATATTTTGTTATAAACTAGAAGATTTACATGATACAAAACATGTAACATCAATGATGATCAAATGAAAAACACTAAACACACAAGACATTAGAACCATAAGGTGCAACATTCTCAATCTCATTAAGTCATCAAAATCAAAATGTATTACAATGTAGATAGATATTGAGTTAGAGTCACTGAAGTCTGATACTATAGGTGGGAATGCTAATGGAAAATACAAAATTTCCATAAGGTAGATACTATAAACTTAGATGGAAGAATATCATAGCTCATGAATTGTGACTGTCAGTAGTCCTCCATGTCATAATCATCAAAATTAACATCACTACCAATGCTCTCTCCTCCATCCTCCTCCTCCTCTATCTCCACTGCAATTTGTTCATCTGTTGATGTGGATGATGACCCCTCTGAGAGGATTACCATCATCAAAAGTGACATGCTCTAGTATTGGTTCATTAAGATTCAAGTTGGCTAGTGCTAACTCAACACTATTGTCCAAACCCATATCATCAGGAAACACATCCCACATCTTTGTCTTTCTCTTCAACCACTCTTCTCTCTACCTGCAAATAAGATAGAGGTTGGTATGCACATACGCCACTAAGTTAAAGTCATCTGAATTGATGAAAAAGAGAAGAGTTCAATAGAAGAGTTTATACTTGAGTGAAGGGTAAATTTTTACTGGGGCCGTGACATAAGAGTTCAACAATCAGTGGCACCAACATCGAGGTACATAAAGGGCTTGGTACCCTTGATTAAATGTCAGTTCCATACAAATGCATGATAGAATCCAGTGGAAATATTGCAATCCCACCAATCTCAAAATCCTGAAAACTGTTAAGTCTGCTGAATTTTGAATGAGACCTAAAACTATACTTTCTCCATATGAAGTCCAATGAGTTTGGAACCACTCTCAATCATCCTGAAACAATTAATGGTAATGTTAAAAATTTAAGTAAAATGGTGAAAATGAAAGACAAAGGAGAGTATCACTTTTACTATTAATTACCATTAATTACCAGGGTGGCTGGAATTGAGGGAGTGGGAACCTCTTTAAATAGCATTAGTAAAACAAAATAACCCTCAGTTGCACATCGAAACACCTCACGACTGCAACTTCCATGAGAAAACATGAGCTTGGTTCCTTTTCTATGTAGGACACATGTCCTATTTTCAGGATACGCCGAGGGCACGTGTTGGACACATGTGTGGCATGTGTCCTCTAAACAAGACACATGCTAAACATGTGTCATTTTCGACATGATGAGGGGTTTGGACATGTCAGGTAACTTAGCTAAAGTGCAATACATTTGAACTTGGAAGTATCGTCACCTTTCTAGATGTAACACCCAGTTTAATAATTGAGTTGATGGAAATTTTTTATTTATCTTTTACATTCAGTAATGCAACAATGAAGAGGGAGAGTTTTTTTAGCAGAGCAGAGGAAGGGAGATTTGAGAAGGAAAATTGGAGGAAAATCCTAGAGGATTTTTGGGATAGTGAACTGGTTGCTGGGATTTTGGGCTCGGGGGACAAGAAATCCAATTTCCTGGAGTTAGGGAGTCAGAGAGGCTCTGTTCCTAGCTGGCTGGGAGGAAATAGTTTCATGCAGTCAATTTTTAAGCAGTTCCACTGAAGCAATTGCAATAGGACAACCTCCTTCTTCAAGAGGTATTTCACTGTTATTACTCTTTACTGTTATTCACTGTAAACAGTTAATTTCTGTTATTTTTTTATGAGTAAAAGATAAATATATCTGTATATTTACACACCCACATCTAGAATTGAAGCAAAAATTTGATTTACTTAAATAATAAAGATCAACATATTTATTGATTAATAGTTTATTGGTATTAACATGAATACCTGAGCAAAGGGGGTTGTTACATATGGTATCAGAGAAACTGGAAAAAAATGCCAAATCCATGAGGACAACTAGTCGCACAATTCATTGCCAGGAATGGAAGCCGAGTCGCCTGGTTGAAAACTGGGTATCCTAACTGGACTGGGCGTCCATGGGCTGAAAGCATGCCCTCAGAATCGATTGTGTGCAACTTGGGGTGGGTATCTCACACTTAGGACCTCTTGCACCCGAAGTAGTTAAAGAAGGTAGAGGTCGGCCTCACAACCATGGCCGCGCCCTTCGGGCAACCAACCATGGAGCCAGGGCCACACCCACAGTCATGTTGGCTTCATTCAACAAACACAATAGACTGGAAAAATGACAACCATCAGAAATCACATCATCTGCAAGGGATCTCAATGACTCCATGCATGTATCCTAGATCCCGCAGTTAACTGAAGAGCCCACAACACAACTCGTGTGTTAATAAAAAAAACACAACTTCCGACCTACCGTATTTGAACCAACGACCTAAGTATGACAGTCAGAATCTTTGATCCCACTACAATCCTCCTCATGTGTTAACCAAGATCACACTCTAGGGTCCGTGCTACCAACTGAGCACCTCGCCTCCCTGCCTCTTCAGTACCAGAGATAATCAGAAGGAGCATGGCGACCATGGCTATTGTTGAGGAAAAGGGTGTGGTGGTGGAGGGAATGAGGAGGGAAAGCCGAGCAAATAAGGTTTTGTGTCGAGTTTGTGGAGGCACGTGGACCTCTGTTGAACAGGATAAGTTAACTAAGAGGGGGGGGGGGGTGAATCAGTTGTATACAATTTATTTCATTTGATAAGCAGATTACTTATTAATCAATAAATCATGTCTTTAACATTTAACTTGCAGTAATACATTTAACCAATAAATAGACAATCACATAAATAAAATAGTGACACAGTGATTTTTCATGAGGAAACCCAAAAGGGAAAAACCTCTTCTTCTTATGAATGAATGGCAAGCTCCAACTCCTCTTTACATTCTTATTTTATCTGAGCTACAACCAAGATGAGGCTGCTACCTCTGTTTCTTCAACACCTACTGAATGGAAGCTACAACTCCCAGATGTACAAGCACCAACTTGTACATGAGACTTTTACAGTCTCCCCTTGCTCCTCCCTACCACCCTGGAATCCTTCTCTGTCACTAAGAACCCGCAAACCAACTCTTTATCTTCTCTGTAAAATATTAGACATTTAAGTCCTCTCTGTTTATATATTCATAAAAGAATCCATCCTTGACCAAACCTCATAAATTTATCAATCTGCGCATATATATTCTCTCCTTAATCTTTGCTTTGTTTTCATCATTTCTTCTCACTGTTTCAGAGCTTCAGCTCCACCATTATTCCCCACTCGTCACCCACAATCTCTCACACAATTTCTTTGACAATCAGAGTGTACATTAGAATCCTCATGCTTCGAAGAATTAGTTACAATAACTGAACAACTACCTTACATAAATTATTATTGGCTAAGGCATCAAGAAGAACAACAACTGTTCAATCTATTTCATCATTTAATCAACGTTGTTCAATGAGCATACATTGAGTTTTGACTTTTCAACAAAAACAAGCCTCGAGCGCTTCGACAAGACATTTGTGCTAAACCATATGTCCATTGGCCGTGACCACGGGCTTAATAAAAAAGGCGCTTTCGCGATTCACATATCGATAATGCTAAGGTGAAGACATCTCGCTTCTTCATGTTGCGATCCCTGAAATGGGGCTTAGCTTCATGCTAGCTCCTCCCTCTCATACGACCATCGGCGGTAACCACAGCCTACGCCAAAAAGGTGTTTTTTCTTTTCACACTTCGGGAGTTAGAAGGTTGGGGAATTTTCTTCCTTTGACTGTCAGTCAATGAAATGATAATCACTAGCCACGTGTCCTTTGCATCCAACGATCCTCATCTTATTGTGATTTCAGAAGATAGAGCACTCCTCTCTTGACTTTCCAGTCAGCGAAACACTGACCTCTTTCCACATGTACTCTGCATTTCGGCATTTCGACATTTCTCATTTCAGCGTTTCAGTGATGTAGTGTTTCAACACTCCAAATCGCGATCCTCGAAATGATCTGACGGCTTCACAATTGATCTGGTGGATATAGATCAGACGATTCTCGTTAACTTCTCGGGGATAGATCAACGATCATATATGACTCTTATATTACCCCTCCAATGATTAATCCAATGGACATGACTTAATCATTCATCGAGATGGATGGCTATCGAGGTTTCGGTACTTTGTCCATTAGGTCTTCATGACCTCCAACAAAAACTCTCAAAACCGTAGATCATGTGACGTGTGTCCCTTTCGGTATTCCGTGATCAGACAGTCCTGATCTCATCGAAACTTTGTGCTCTGATCGACGACTCACATCCTTTCGGGACTTTTCGTTTCGCGATTTCGTGTATCGTGATGTCAAAGGTTGGAGCTCGTCCTTTCTTTGTTTCCCGATATCCGATTTCTTCTTATATTTGGATCGACGGTCCTTGACCCTCCATGATCCAACGGTCTATATTGAATTGCGAATTCGCGTTTCGGTATATCGAGAAGCATGCCTCTGTTCTCTCAACTTGTAATCTCTGAATTCCCGAATCTCTCAACTTGCAATTTTCGAATTTCCGAATTCTGAAGGAAATCTCAGCGAAAAGTTTGACATTAATGACAAAACCTGTGCAAACTAACCAACAAACTCCCCCTTTGGCATTGATTTCGAATTCCCGAATTTCGAAGGAACTCATAGTGAAAAGTTTGACATTAATGACAAAACCTGTGCAAACTGACCAACAAACTCCCCCTTTGACATTGATGGCAAACTTTAAATCTCTTCTCCCCCTTTTGGCATCTATGGCAAAGGAATCAACCGCACGCCCTTTGAGCAAAGAAAAACCACTTGCAAAGATGTATCATTTCAGCAACAACTCCCCCTATCAATAATAGTCAATAAACCTGTGCAGCCTGATTTTATAATGAAGCCCTTGCAATCTTGAGAATGAAATGAAATTACAGAGGGTAAACCCCCAACTGATCCCTGAGACTTTCAAATTTCATTTTAGGTAAAGGTTTAGTAAATACATTTGCAATTTGATCCTTTGTGCCAACATATTCCATTTTAATGACTTTAGACACAACTTGCTCTCTTAGAAAATGAAATTTAATGGGAATGTGCTTTTTTTTTGAATGCATAACAAGATTTTTAGAAATACTAATTGCACTGGTATTATCACATAAGATAGTTATAGGTTCATCATAATGAATATGTATATCTTCCAACATCTGTTTCATCCATAGAACCCGAGTGCAACAACCTGCAGCTGCTATGTATTCTGCTTCAACAGTAGACAGGGACACTGCTGATTGTTTTTTACTTGACTAACTTACAAGACATCCTCCAAGAAAAAATGTTGCTCCACTAGTACTCTTCCTGTCATCAACACAACCTGCCCAATCAACATCAGTGAAAGCATATAACTCAAGTTGATTACCTGTAGGATACCATAAACCATATTCTGTTGTTCCCTTAAGATATCTGAAAATTCTTTTGACTACAAGTAGATGAGAAGTTTTTGGTGAAGCCTGAAACTTGCCAACTTGACAAACTGCATGCATAATATCAGGTCTTGTAGCTGTAGCATAAAGAAGACTGCCAATCATAGATCTGTACACTATCTTATCAACATCTTTAGTATCATCAAACTTACTTAATTTACAGCTAGTGACCATGGGAGTGCCAACTCGTTTAGAATCTTCCATCTGAAATTTCTTAAGCATTTCATTGATATACTTGGTTTGACAAATGGAAATACCTTTATCAGATTGAGTAATTTGCAAGCCTAAGAAAAACTTCATTTCTCCTAGCATGGACATCTCAAACTCTTTTTGCATACTTTCAACAAACTATTTACTGAGCCTATTATCATCACTACAAAAAATGATATCATCTACATATATCTCAACAATAATCAGGCTATCATTTTCTTCTTTAATATATAGATTACTATCAGTGTTACCTTTCCTGAATCCTTGCTGCCTCAAGTAATTGTCAAGTCTGGAATACCAAGCCCTTAGTGCTTGCTTCAACCCATACAATGCCTTTTTCAACCTGTAAACATACTGTTCTGCTTCTTGTACCTGAAAACCATCTGGTTGTTCCATATATACTTCTTCCTTTAAATCACCATTCAAAAATGCAGACTTTACATCCATTTGATAAACTTTAATGTGTTTAGAACTAGCATAAGCTAGAATCAGTCTAATGGATTCCATTCTTGCAACATGAGAAAAAGTTTCTCCATAATCTATTTCTTCTACCTGTGCATACCCTTTACACACCAATCTAGCCTTATTTCTAGTTATTTTACCTGCTTCATCCATCTTATTTCTGAAAACCTATTTAGCCCCTATGACATTCTTATTCAAATGTCTAGGAACCAATTCCCATATCTTATTATTTTCTATTTGACTAAGTTCTTCATTCATTGCTTTCATCCAGTATTAATCTTTAATTGTTTCTTCAATACTTTTGGGTTCAATAAGAGAAAGTAAAGATACCTATTCATGAGTTTAGGTGGATTCTTGCCTTCTGCTTCTTGTTCCAACACCTGCATTTAAGTCACCAATTATTTGTTCTTCAGGGTGATTTTTCTGTATTCTCTTGCTTGGAGTCTTTGATGGAGTCATGCTTTTGGATGGAGTTGTACCCTGTATCAAAGTAGGATTTAATTGTTCACTGTCAGTAGCCTTAGTTTCTTCTGTTTCACTTACTTCTTCATCCATCTTATGTTTGTCATATATTTCATGTTGATCCTTTTGTTTAGATTTAGATTTCAAAAATGAGGACTCATCAAACCTTACATCTATAGATTCAACAATCTTTCTTAATCTGAAATTATAGCATTTATAAGCCTTTCTTGAACATGAATATCCAACTAATAGGCCTTCATAAGTTCTAGAGTCTATTTTTCCCAGATCTTTGTTAATTCTTTTGATGTAACACTTACTCCCAAAAATTCTAAAATGTTTTATGTTTGCTGGTCTTCTTTTCCATAATTGATAGGGTGTCTTATCAATAATATTTCTTAGCAAACTTCTATTCAAGATGTGTACAACGGTATGAACAACTTGAGGCCAAAACATGTCATTCAATTTGGACTCATTTAACATTGTTCTTGCCATTTCTATAACATTTCTGTTTTTTCTTTCAACAACACCATTTTGCTGAGGTGTTTTTGTAACAAAGAAATGCTTTTTAATTCCATTTTCAACACAGTAATTGTTAAATTATTTTGACACAAAATCTCATCCATTGTCTGACCTTAAGCACTTATCTTCATATCAATTTCATTTTCAGTCAATTCTTTGAAAACTTGAAAGCAACTAAAAGTTTCAGACTTATTTTTCAATAAAAACAACCAAGTCATTCGAGTAAAATCATCCACAAATAACATAAAGTATCTTTCACCATTTAGACTTGTTGTCCTCATAGGTCCACATACATCAACATGTATTATTTCCAAAGGTTTTGTTGTAGAATATTCCTTTGTTTTAAACTTGACTCTAGTTTGTTTACCATGTTGACATTGTTTACAAATAGAGTTGGAAAGATTCTTTATGACATGTAAGTTCCTTATTGCCTCCTTTTTATTTAACTAAATCAGATTGTCAAAGTTAATATGCCCAAGTATTTTATGCCACAACCAACTTTCATCTTCATGTCCAAGATAGCAATTTTCATTCTTCTCATCTAAAATGTATATGCTATTTGATGTCCTTGTAGCTGTTCCAACTAACTGATTTGTTTTAACATCCCTGATTTGAAATTGTTTAGAATCAAATATCATAAGATGCCCTTTATCACATGTTTGACTTACACTCAACAAGTTATGTTCCATATTTTCAACCAATAAAACATTTTCAGCCATTATGTCTTTGTTCAAACAAATAGTGCCTCTTCCAACTATTCGAGCTGATTGATCATTACCAAATGTGACTGAACCTTCTTTTCTTTCATTTAAAGAATCAAAGATTTGTTTTCTGCTTGTCATATGTTTTGAGGATCCACTGTCCACACACTACTTAACTTTATGATCTGCTTGTAGAGCTATGATGCATTTTTCAGTGTTCGGATTTTCACTTTTCTTTTTCCAATATTTGGTTTTCAGATCTGTGTAAATAGGTTCATTAAATTTCTGAAAATTTATAGGACAATTTCTTGACATATGCCCAAAGTTGTTAAACTTATAACATTCGGTCTCTATATTAAAGTGTCAAATCTGTTCCAAGAATAGTTTATATTACTTTGACTCGTTTTACTATGTCTTCTTCCATATTCAAAATTAGACCTTTCATGACTGTTATGTGAATTTATCTTTCTTGAGAAACTGTTACAAAATGCAGCCTTATGTCCATACTTATAACAAAAGAAACAATAGCCTTCAAACCTATTTTGATGTCTGCCATAACTTTTTCTATGCACCGTTGAAGCCTTATTCTCTTCTTGCCTTTCTAATTCAATCTTTTTGCTAGTAATTTTCTTATGATTATCCTTTGTTCCTTCTTTCTCAACACTTGAACTAGAACATCCATTAGTTACTGCAGATTTATAACCAATTCCAGTCCTATCATATGTTGATCTTTGACTACAATTAATTTGATCCAACACTTGAGAACTATGATTCATGCTATTTTCTTGTACTTTCTTTCTTAATGAGACTACTTCAAATTTTAAACCTTCATTTTCCTTATCCTTTTTTGCAAGCATTTTAGTTAGAGCTTCTCCAGTCACTCTAGCCTCTTCTATTTTAAGCTTTAAGTCAACTAACATGATTTCAGTGCTCTCAATTAAACCATTTGATTTCTGTAATTCAAATTCTAGATTCTCAATTTCTCTTTTGAATTGTTTACATTCTCTTCTTACCTTCTTTAGTTCAAATAAAACACTTACAAGTTCATCTTCCAAGTCAACTTCACCTTCTTCTTCTTCAATAAGTTTATCATTCTGATTTTCCTTAGCCATAAAAAGTCTTATATCTGAGCTTTCATCACTTTCATCTATATATGAGGACTCACTATTATTTTTGATGAATAGACTTTTCTTTTTATAAGAATTTCTTTGAAATGGCTTCTTATACATTTTCTTATATTTTTTTTTGTTTTTGATGTTACTTTCTTCTTCTCCATCAGAATGTTTATTGAAAGGACACTTAGAAGAAAAATGCCCTATTCTACCACAATCAAAGCACTTGAGAGGAAGTTTACCTTTGTACTTTCCAGTACCTCTTTTTAGATTTTTGACAAAGTTAGCTTCTTCCATGTCTTCTTCTGAATCCTCATGATTACTGGTTTCTGTTTCAACCTTTTTCTTGTCCTTCTTTGTTGCCTTGAAAGTTGCTTCCTTATTGGAAGGATTCTCATTAGATGTCCTCATCTCATATGCTGTTAGTATTCCTTGCAACTCATCCATTAGTAATGTAGCAATATCAGTTCTTTCTTCTCAATAAGATATTTTGGGATCAAATCTTGCAGGTAAAGATCTAAGCACTTTTTGCACAATAATACCATTTCCAAATGTTTCTCCTAAACCTCTCATAGTATTGACTACTTCGTCAATACGTAAGAAATAGGTAGCTATATCTTCAGGTTCTTCCATCTTTAAACTTTCAAATTGAATTCTATATGATTGTAATTTAACATTCTTTACCTTAGTATCTCCTTCATATAAATTCTTCAGTTTGTCCCATAGCTCTTTTTCTGACTCACAATGCATTACTTTAGCGAATTCTGAACCTACCAATCCTCCAAGTATTGCATACATAGCTTTGGAATTACTCTCATAGAGTTTCTTCCCTGCAACATTTGTTGGAACTGTTGTTGGAGCCTTATATTCATTCAACACAGCTTGCCAAACATCTACTCCTTGTGACAGCAAAAACAACTTCATCCTGATACTCCAAAAAGCATAATTATGTCCATCAAACAGAGGTAATCCATGTTTAGTAAAATCAGATTTCTTATCCATTATTAAAGATCAAACTTTCAGTGATTAAATTGAATCTTGAAGTAACCTGCTCTGATACCAATTGTTGAACATGATAAGTCAACTGAGAGGGGGTTGGGGGGTGAATCAGTTGTATAAAATTTATTTCATTTGATAAGCAGATTACTTATTAATCAATAAATCATGCCTTTAACATTTAATTTGCAGTAATACATTTAACCAATAAATAGACAATCACATAAATAAAACAGTGACACAGTGATTTTTCATGAGTAAACCCAAAAGGGAAAAACCTCTTCTTCTTATGAATGAAAGGCAAGCTCCAACTCCTCTTTACATTCTTATTTATCTGAGCTACAACCAAGATGAGGCTGCTACCTCTGTTTCTTCAGCACCTACTGAATGAAAGCTACAACTCCCAGATGTACAAGCACCAACTTGTATAGGAGATTTGTACAGTTTCCCCTTGCTCCTCCCTACCACCCTGGAATCCTTCTCTGTCACTAAGAACCTGCAAACCAACTCTTTATCTTCTCTGCCAAATATTAGACATTTAAGTCCTCTCTGTTTATATATTCATATCATAATCCATCCTTGACCAAACTTCATAAATTTATCAATCTGCGCATATATATTCTCTCCTTAATCTTTGCTTTGTTTTCATAATTTCTTCTCACCGTTTCAGAGCTTTGGCTCCACCATTATTCCCCACTCATCACCCACAATCTCTCACACAATTTCTTTGACAATCAGAGTGTACATTAGAATCCTCATGCTTTGAAGAATTAGTTACAATAACTGAACAACTACCTTACATAAATTATTATTGGCTAAGGCATCAAGAAGAACAACAACCATTTGATCTGTTTCATCATTTAATCAGCGTCGTTCAATGAGCATACGTTGAGTTTTGAATTTTCAACAGAAACAAGCCTCAAGCGCTTCGGCAAGACATTTGTGCTAAACCATATGCCCATTGGTTGTGACCACGGGCTTAATAAAAAAGTTGCTTTCACGATTCGCATATCAACAATGCTGAGGTGAAGACATCTCACCTCTTCATGTTGCGATCCCTGAAATGGGGCTTAGCTTTGTGCTAGCTCCTCCCTCTCATACGACCACTGGCGGTAACCACAGCCTACGCCAAAAAGGTGTTTTCGCGTTTCACACTTCGGGAGTTAGAAGGTTGGGGAATTTTCTTCCTTTGACTGTCAGTCAGCGAAATGATAATCACTAGCCACGTGTCCTTTGCATCCAATGGTCCTCATCTTATCATGATTTCAAAAGATAGAGCACTCCTCTCTTGACTTTCCAGTCAGCGAAACGCTGACCTCTTGCCACGTGTACTCTGCATTTCGACATTTCAACATTTCAGTGATGCAGTGTTTCGACACTCCAAATCACGATCCCCGAAATGATCCGACGGCTTCACAATTGATCTGGTGGATATAGATCGGATGGTTCTCATTAACTTCTTGGGGATAGATCAACGGTCATATACAACTCTTATATTACCCCTCCAATGATTAATCCAACGGACATGAATTAATCATTCATCGAGATGGATGGCTGTCGGGGTTTCGGTACTTTGGCCATCAGGTCTTCATGACCTCCAACAAAAACTCTCGAAATCGTAGATCATGTGACGTGTGTCCCTTTCGGTATTTCGTGATCAGTCAGTCCTGATCTCATTAGAAATTTGCACTTCGTTCGACGACTCACAACCTTTCGGGACTTTGCATTTTGTGATTTCGCGTATCGCGATGTCAAAGGTTGGAGCTCCTCCTTTCTTTGTTTCCCGATATCCGATTTCTGCTTATATTTGGATCGACAATCCTTGACCCTCCATGATCCAATGGTTTGGATTGAATCGCGAATTCACATTTCGGTATATCGAGAAGCATGCCTCCGTTCTCTCAACTTGTAATCTCCGAATTCCCGAATCTCTCAACTTGCAATTTTCGAATTCCCGAATTCCAAAGGAACTCTTAGCGAAAAGTTTGACATTAATGACAAAACCTGTGCAAATTGACCAACAACCTCATGCTAGGTCCCATGTTACCCACCTGAGCTCTAATGAATGAGTGGCATGCAATATATATATATATATATATATATATATATATATATATATATATATATATATATATATATATTTATGTATATAATTATATAATGTATATTATTGATATTAAATATATAATTATATGGTAGTGATTATATATTAATGTATAATAAGTATTGCTATTATTTATAGAATATAATTAATGACTATATATATATATATATATGGATTGAGTCATGTATCAATTGAAATTTAACCATATTATTTTATTGATAAAATAATTCAACCATGAATACAAAGATTGAATGTAAATTTAGTATTTCTGCAATAATATTCGATATTTTAAAATAAAATATAAAATATTATTTTATATTTTAATGAGGGTTAATAATTTTATTTGTTATTTTGTAAAACTTAGTAATTTGGAATTTAAATAATTATGTTGATTGATATTATAAAGGGACTAATTTGAAGCTTAGGCTAATGGGTTAATCTAGATTATCGAGTTTATAATAATTAATCCACATTTTGTTAAGATCACATTAACTAGTTTAAAAAATTAAGGACTTAAAGGATTATAAAAGGGGGGACTTTATTATAATGTTGATTATAATCATGATGACTAAGGTTAGTATTATATTAATTACTTCTAATTTTTTTTTAGGTACTTAAATGAGATTAAAGGAAGGGCTAAACGTTCGATTAAGTATGTAAGATAGGGTTGTTGACGAGTACCCCACAGTGCTAGCATAGCTAGCAAGGAAAAATAATTAGTAACTTACTTGGATGAAACTATCAAGCTTAGAGGGTTTTGACCCCGACCTTTAGCCACTTACCTTATGGGAGTAATGTTTGTTTACATACAAGTATAAAGAAACTTACGCCTAAACCTTATGTTGCAAGTATAAGTTGAATAAAATGTTGAGTGCCTTAAACCTTTTATTAATAAACTTTGGTCGAGTGCAGATTCAGTCAATCAAGATGGTTAGGACTCAGAGAAATCGAGGCCGGGGGGCATCGTCGCAAGTACCACCACCACCATCGCTCGAGCTAGCTCTCATTTTGCGCTCCTTGGAGGCTATTAATGAGATATTAAAGGGACACCGATCGACATATGTCAAAGTGGAACTCCCACCATCTAGAGTGGGTAACCCTGAAGTGTCGAGGGACTCACAGGGAGGGTCTCCACCATGGGACATCACCAGAGAACTATAGAAAATCAAACTTCCAGAGTTTGCCGAGGGACGTGCAAGTGAACGTGCAGAAGCATGGCTGGAGGGAATGACGAGATGTTTTTCCTCAAGAGACTATGCTTCCACGTCAAAAGCGAAGATAACGATCTTTCAGTTGAGGGACAATGCCTTGAATTGGTGGGGTAATCGGGAGAGGAAGTTGCAACTTACTCCATACACCGTCTCTTGGGAACTTTTCAAGGAAAGGTTTTAGAGAAAGTATTTGCCGACTTATTATGAGGAACGACAAGTAGGAGCATTCCATGCTCTAATTCAGGGAAACAGAACGATGGAAGCGAAATCAGGTTGACAGAGTTAGTAAAGTACATCTCATACATGGATACCGTTCAACGACAAGCATAACATTTTGTGTACGGGTTAAACCCTAAGATAAGGGCCATGGTACGGATGTGGAAACCGTCGAAAGTGCTCGTTACGCCAAAGAGCATATGAGTTTAAATGGAGGAATGAGATCAACTATTCCACAACAGCCTGGATTCGTGGGGAAGGCCCTTAGGACCTTCTCTCGGGGAGGAAGCTCTAGGATACCTCCTTATGGTAATATAGCCACACCTAGAACAATTGCGGCATGTATTCAATGGCAAGACATACAACATGCCACCCATCACCCACAATACAAGCAGGTCCACGACCTTCTCAGGGAGCAACTAGTAGGGGCAGGAGCTCCAGGGGAAGGAACTCATTGGAGAGGCCTTCACAAGGCAGTGTCCAAGTTCCATCACGTGTTACAACTTGTTGGGGGTGTGGAGGACCCCATTACCAGCGTGACTGTCTAGAGTCACAAGCAGGCTTTATGCATAGAGAAGGAAAGGTCCCGATGGGAAGAGCGAGTAGTAGCCACCAGATTTATGCAGCGGTCAATAATCGCCAGGCATAACATCAATACACAATGGTGGAGTCGTCAGGTACACTAAATCATGTCAATGTAAAATTTTTATTTGATTACAGTGTTACATATAGTTTTATTTCACCTAGTGCATTAGAAAATTTTGGGTTGACAACTTACGAGCACGATGAATTTAAACAAGTCGAGATGGCTTCGAGGGAGAAATAAGGAGTACAGACCTAGCGTTGATAATTATCTAGTAGACCTGGGAGTGTGTACTACTAGGTTGAAGGTGTACGACACTACTCTAGGGACATATGACCTAATCATTGGGATGGATTGGTTAGAATCCCATCGATCTATGGTAGATTGTTTCACGAAGAGGGTGCTTTGTGTTGATGATGAAGGAAGGTTAGTAGAGATCCATGGTATACATAGGAAAATTTCTCTATGCTTTATCTCAATAATGAAGTTTAAGCGTTGCATGAGGCAAGGTTGTCAATTATATGTCGTGGAAGCAATCAATGAAGGGAAATGACCCTCTATAGATCAAACTCCAATTTTGTCAGAGTTTAAGGATGTTTTTCCAAAAGAGTTGCTAGGATTACCTCCCGAAAGGGAGCTTGATTTTACCATCGAGTTAAAACCTGGTGCGGAACCAATTTCCAAGACATCGTATAAGATGACAATGCTAGAACTTTGTGAGTTTCACATGCAGTTGAAGGAACTACTTGAATTAGGGTTGATAAGGCCCAGTGTTTCACCTTGGGGTGCACCAATAATTTTTGTCAAGAAGAAGGACGGTTCCTTACGACTGTGCATAGAATACAAAGACTTGAACCGTGCTACAATGAAGAATAGGTACCGAATACCACAAATAGACGATCTCTTTGATCAGATGAAAGGAGTAGCGCTCTTCTCCAAAATTGATCTACGATCAGGGTATCACCAGTTAATGATTAAGGAAGGCGATATTCCTAAAATGGCCTTTCGAACTCAGTTCGGGCATTACGAGTTCATTGTAGTCCCTTTTGGTTTAGCAAATGCACTAAAAATATTCACGAGTCTCATGAATGGTGTATTCCAAAATACTTAGACCGTTTTGTACAAGTCTTTCTTGATGATACCCTTATCTATTCCAAGAATGAGAGAGAACACGAGGAACACTTGCGAGTGGTGTTGTCATGCCTTAGAGAGAACAAGTTGTATGGGAAGTTGTCGAAGTGTTCTTTCTTCCAGAAAGAGATTCACTATGTAGGGCTTATCATTTTCGGGGAGGAAATTTTGGTGGACCCGGAAAAGGTGAAGGCCATTATGGATTGGCTAGTGTCTAAAAATGCTCATGAGGTGAGAAGCTTCATGGGGCTAGCAGGTTATTATCGAAGGTTTGTGGAAGGGTTCTCTAAGATAGCGAAACCCATCACCACCTTGCAGTGCAAGGGGGTTAGGTATGAATGGACATAGGAATGTGATATTGCATTCATCGAGCTTAAGAGGTTACTAACCAGTGCGCCAATCTTATGAGTGCCATATATGGAGAAGGACTTCATGGTATGAATGGATGCCTCAAAGCAAGGATCAGGGGCCGTGTTAATGCAAAACGGGGGAGTGATAGCGTATGCATCAAGAAAGTTGAAGCAACATGAGAAACTTTACACTACTCATGATTTAGAGTTGGCAGATGTAATGCTAACTCTGAAGCTTTGGAGGCATTATTTAGTGGGGCAAAGCTTTGAGCTCAAAACAGACCATGAAAGTTTAAAGCATCTCTTCACTCAAAGGGATCTCAATGCCAGGCAAAGGCGATGGAGTGAGTTTATGAGTGAGTATGATTTTGGGATTTCATACATCAAGGGAAAGGAGAAGGTGGTCGTGGAGTCCCTGGGCATGCGACCACATATCTTCTCCTTGGTGCCCTTAAGGGTTAATCTGAGGGAGCGAGTATTGGAGAAACTTCTTGGAGATAGTTGGTATTCAAAGGTTATTTTAGCCCTCCAAAGTGGGAGGCAGCTAGAGCCAAGGTATGAAGGATATAACCTTGAAGCAAATGGCTTGTTAAGATATTAGGGAAGGATATATATCCCCGAGGGTGGGGATATTCGAACCATCATACTCAAGGAATCCCATAGAGAACTTTACTGTGCGCATCTGGGTGTGAAGAAAATGTACGTTGATATGAAGAAGCTTTTCTTCTAGGTAGGCATGAAGTGTGATGTAGTCCATTTTATCGCCAAGTGCCTTGAGTGTGAGCAAGTGAAGGTTGATTATCACCACCTGACAGGTCTCCTACAACCACATGATGTTCCTATATCCAAGTGAGAAGTCATTTCTATGGATTTCGTTGTGGGATTGCCACTTACATCACTAAGGCACAATGCCATTCTTGTTATAGTTGATAAATTGATCAAGAGTGCTCATTTTATTCTAGTTAGAGACACTTACGATGTCACTGATGTGGCACATGTTTTTATAAGTGAAGTCATCTGTATGCATGGGTTACCTAAGAATATCATTTCAGATAGGGACTCTCGGTTTACCTCTAGGTTTTGGACAAGTTTGCAGTCAACGTTGGGGACTCAGTTGAACTTGAGCACAACATATCATCTCGAAACAGATGGGAAAACCGAGAGAGTAAATCAGGTTATGGAAGACATGCTTATGATGTATGTTATGGATAATCAAGCCCATTGGGAGAAGTACCTACCTTTGGTAGAGTTCGCCTACAATAACAGTTTTCACAGCTCAATTGGAATGCTGCTCTATGAAGCTCTGTATGGAAGACCATGCAAGACATCGTTGAGTTGGGAAAGGTTAGAAGATCGAGTGATAGTAGGGCCAGAATTGATTCAAGAGATCGAGGAACATGTGATTCAGATTAGACAACGATTACAGGAAGCACATGATAGACAAAAAAGTTATGCTGATGCACATAGGACTGATCGAAGTTATAAAGTTGGAGATTAGGTTTTCATTCATATAAGGCCTAATAAGAGTACCATTCAGTTTGGGAAAGGGAGAAAGTTGTTGCCTCGATTTATAAAACCGTTCAAAATCCAAGCGAGAATTGGACCTGTTGCCTATCGTCTTGTACTGCCATCCCACTTGCATAAAACTTATAATGTTTTTCATGTATCTGTTCTACGTCATTATGTTGCTGATGTGAATCTCACAAACTAAATTGGAAGGAATTGCAGGTCTCAACCGTGTGAACCCTCATGGTCGAACCATTACGCATATTGGACCGCAGGGTCCGACAACTCATAAATCGTTTGGTAGACCAAGTTAAGGTCCAATGGGACAAGTATAACCTAGTATCTGCTACTTGGGAGGATGCAAAGACCTTTCAACGAGATCATCCCTCACTTTTTTGACCACCTCAGGGTTATGTTTCCAGAAGGTTGGGTGTATGTAATGCCACATTTGACTTGACAACTAGAATTACTTATGGCCTAATCGTACCTTATTTTCTTTTTAACAGTGAAACTATTAATGATACACTTAAAATGCTAGACATATGGACCTATGTAAATACCAATTCTATAAATGTTTATCGTTATTTGAATTATGATGGATATTATGCAACCTATCCCTAGCTTGAAAATTTTGACATTTAAAGTTGTTGGTACGTGGATACTGAAATAATGATATGATTAAATGCATTTAGATGATAATAATGTATGGATATGTATGAGTTTGCGTTATAACTAATCTGTAGGTTAATGGGCTATGAAATAGCCAAAGGATAATGATAGTAAAGGGTTGATGTCGTGGACATCAACCAAGAACTAGTATGGTATGAATCTTAGCATGTGAAATTATGTTGGTTCAAATGCATTGCTATGATATGTGGGCAAGTGCAGGTTTTTCAGGTAGAGAACCTGCCTGAAATTGAATATACGATGAC
The DNA here is from genome assembly GCA_009831015.1 of Picea engelmannii. Classification (NCBI taxonomy): domain Eukaryota; kingdom Viridiplantae; phylum Streptophyta; class Pinopsida; order Pinales; family Pinaceae; genus Picea; species Picea engelmannii. The sequence continues at coordinate 1,460,909 of ML779377.1, forward strand.
AAAATCCCAACAACACAGTTCCACTATATGGTCCATGATAGGGTGTTGACCTTAGTTCTATTAGGAGGGGTGGATGCATTTCCCACCGTGTATCGTCTGAAACCTGGAGTCATGGGGGGACGATGTTAGATCACACTCCCCTAGACGTGTGATGATGACTGCCAATTGCCTGTTGGGGAAGCTTGGTCAAGGTAATTGACACTTCCGCTTACAGGTTCTATTTGGAGTTAGGTCAATATAGTTGACTCTCCAAGATAGTCCAACAAAGGAAGGATATGGATGGAAGATGGAATTAGGTTAGGGAGGAGGGATGATTAGAAGTAGTTGAGAGTTTTTAATCTTATAGCAGAACTGTTTGATTTCCTTTTTTTTTTTTTTGCTTAACTAAACTACAATTATTTAAGTGAATGTCGCTTGTGTTAAATTATTATAATGGAAGGATTCTGCTAGTATTTTAATTGGTTTACCATTCTTTATGAAATGAATAACATTGCTGACTGGATTAGAAGCATACATGAATTGCATTAGATGTGATAATTATTGTCATTAGTACACGTGTGAGTCATGTATGTGCTAGCTACACATACATGCCTTGCACATGTACACTAGTATTTATGAATGTTTAAGTTGATGATGTGCGTATTTGATTGAGATATATGAATCATGTTATTGCTATCCTTGTATTGTAAGTTACTATAACTTCGGGACAATGTTTATTGAAGGGTGGGTGTATGTAACACCTAGTTAATTACTTTTAATTATTATGGTTAATTTAGTTAATTTAAGTCAATTAATAATTGAGTTGATGGAATTGTTTTTATTATCTTTTAAATTCAGTGATGCAACAATAAAAATAATTATTATTTTGTTTTATTAAGGGAGGGTAAAGAATTAATGACAAATATAAGGCAGATGAAAAATTTATGAGGGGGGGGGTAGCTGGATGGAGGGGGATAAGGAATGGGGTTGGGTGCATGAGGGAGAGTTTTTTTGGAAAAGCAGAGGAAGGGAGATTTGAGAAGGAGAATTGGAGGAAAATCCTGGAGGAGTTTTGGGCTAGTGGACTGGTTGCTGGGATTTTGATCTCGGGGGTTAGGAAATCCAATTTCCTGGAGCCAGAGAGGCTCTGTTTCTAGCTGGTTGGGAGGAAACAGTTTCAGGTAGACAATTTTTAGGCAGTTTCAAGCAAGCAGTTGCAACGGGACAACCTACTTCTTCGAGAGGTATTTCATTGTTATTATTCTTTACTATTATTCACTGTAAACTGTTAATTTTTGTTATTTTTTTATGAGTAAAAGATAAATATATCTGTATATTTACACACCCACATTTGATTTACTTAAATAATAACATATTTATTGATTAATAGTTTATTGGTATTAACACGAATACCTGAGCAAAGGGGGTTGTTACACTGGAAACCTCCACACAATTGGTAGACTACATCATGCATCCCAAAACGTGGCAATTTTACATGCCAATGAAGAGCCATGTTCAGTCATATTTGTATAAGGAGGGGTAGGCAACCGTGGAGCAGTGGCTCATGAGCCTCGTTGAGACTCAAAGGAGCTTTGCAGATGCGCTTAAAGCAGCTGCGCATGCTAGAGGGCATTGCAAAATGGGTGGAATGTCAATCTTGTGGCTTGCATGCCAATTGGTAGATTTTTGAGTAGTTGGGCTTGTGCTGCCCTAAGAATGTAATAGGGTAGTTCTTTTGTTTACAATAGAGAATTATTGTTGTTACCGTGTTAGATTACCACCCAATTGGTGTTTGAACATGTAGTAAGGTGGTCTTTGACTTCTTGTATTAAACTATCTGATTTACTGTGTAAAAGTTGATTGCTGCATGAGCTGTATGGGTCCATCGTACTAGTGTTCTAGACTAGAGATTGTTCGCATCTTGGTTTATATGAGCATTTCTAGTTCTGTGTTTTTAACAGCGAATGGTTCCCGTTCATGAGTTTATAGAACACTCCAGTGGCATTCCAGTTGTGTTAATCTCTTTCTTAGTTCTCTGTGTTTGAATTGATTGTGGGCCTGCCTCCCCATTGTCTATATCAATATAGCATTCTTAAAGGGTATCTAACCCAAGCTAATAACGTTGACGAGCTACTATGATTAATTGAAGCAATCAAACAAACTGCCATGAACATACGGCAGAAAAGATGCCACGGTCAATACCAAAGATAAAAACCTACTGCTTAGCTTCTAAAAATATTTGTTACGAACTTTCAGACATGTACGACATTTACATGTTATCATCTCACTGGATATCTTATGAATAAGAGATGTGCCTCATAAACCTATCTAAACAGGGACTCTAACATAGATTCTCGTTACTTGTTTTGATTCCTCTAATCAAGGCCAAAAGCATTTTTTCTGTCTCCGAACACTGCACTTTATCAGAAAGTGAAAAGAAAGACCAGTCCCTTGATAATAATACTTGGTTGACAACAGGCCCAACTTTGTTACATCGCAAGCCTATGTTTATAAACTACATTCTTTGGTCTCACCGATAATTCCAAGAGGAACACGTCCATTCTTAAAATGATGATAATGGTATCCCTAAGAACAATTTCACGTGAAAAAATCTTAGAGATGAAAATGATCAGAGAGCAAGGTTACCACAAACTCTGAGGTCCTTGGCAATTTGATGCTTTTGATTCTGAGCTAGTAAACTCAGGTCTCAAACGTAATTCTGTTTATTAGGCAGCCACGTTCTCACAGTGGCTTGGGAGGTCTGCACTGGCTACCTATGGATTTTCGATCATCGCAATTCATCCATCGATAGATGTTCCACAGGATGTATTTAGTAACCCCTGGATGCAGTTACCAGCTTCTTACTGTGGTGGCAGACAATTTAGTCATTCCCGTCCATAGTTTTCGGCACAATGCCAATCTTCAAAACAGACCTTGCCACCTTCATTTCCCAGGAGAACCTTTCCATCTTTGTATACATTTTCTGCATTTGTGTGCTACCTGTCTTCTCCTCCAAGGAAAGCATGTACCTGCTTATTGACCTCAATCCAGCTGCATCCAGCTGTCTTTTTTATGCCTCTGTCATTCATCATTTGCCGCACCTTTGCAATGTCACCCCACCTGCCAACTGTAGCATAGATGTTTGAGAGAAGCACATAAGGTACAGCGCTTTCAGAGTCCAACTCAAAGATGTGTTCTGCAGCACATTCCGCTAGCTCTATATTATTATGTACTCTACAAGCAGCAAGCAAACAACTCCAGACAGAAGCACTGGGTTTTATTGGCATTTCGTTGATAAAGTCTAGTGCTTCATCCAGCCGACCAGCACGGCCAAGAAGATCAACCATGCAGCTATAGTGCTCCATTATAGGTGTGATATGATAATCATTGATGCAAGTAAAGCATTGATAGCCCTCATCCACCAGACCTGCATGACTGCATGCAGACAAAACACTAAGCAAGGTAATTTGATCAGGGCACACGCCAGAGAGTTTCATTTGTTCAAAGAGTTTGAGGGACTCCTTGCCACAGCCGTGCATGGCATATCCTGCAATCATTGCATTCCACGAGGCCAGGTCTCGGTGATGCATGTTTTCAAACAATCGGAGCGCCTTAGGTATGTTCCCACATTTTGCATACATGTCTATCAGGGCATTTACCACAAAAGCATCTAACTGAAAACCACCTGTGATTATTTTTTCATGGATCTCCATACCCTGTTCCAGAGCTGCCAATTCCGTACATGCTGGGAGAACACTGGCAAAGGTTTTTGCATCCGGTATTATACCTGCCAATTGCATTCGTCGGAAAAGCCTCAGGGCGTTCCAACCATGCCCATTCTGTACAAATCCTGCAATCATCACAGTCCAAGAGAACACGTCCCTTTGGGGTATTTCCTGGAAGAGTTTCAGGGCCTCGTCAATGAGCCCATTCTGCACGTATCCCACAATCATTGCCGTCCATGAGAAGGCATCCCTCTGTGGCATTGCTAGAAAGAGTTTGCGAGCCTCATCAACAAGTCCATTCTGTGCATATCCCGCAACCATCGCATTCCACGAAACCAGATCCCGTTGATGCATTTCGTCAAATATTTCGCGTGCCTTATCTACACTCCCACATTTTGCATACATATCAACAAGGCTACTCATGACAAATACATCAGACCGATATCCACCTCTTATTATCTCTTCATGGATCTCCATCCCCTCTTCCAGAAACCCCAACTCGGCACATGCTGACAAAACACTTGCAAACGTGAAATGATTTGGCTGGATACCCAAACCCTGCATCTGGTGAAAGAATCTCAATGCCTCCTTGGCAAAACCCCGCCTTGCATAACCCGCAATCATGAGGGTCCATGAAACAACGTCTCGTTCAGGCATTTTGTCAAACAGTTCGCGTGCGTTCTCTACACTCCCGCATTTCGCATACATGTTTACAAGTGCATTCCCCACAGCGACATCAGACAGAAATCCCCGCCTTATTATTTCTTCATGAATCTCCACACCCAATTCTGGAGATCCCAATCCGGCACAGGCCGGGAGAACACTGGCAAGAGTGAACTCATTGGGCTGAATGCCGGCCCGCTGCATTTGGTGAAAGAGTCCCAATGCCTCCTGATAGAACCCGTGTCTCGCATAAGCTGCAATCATCACAGTCCATGAACACACGTCTCTCTCGGGAATTTGGTCGAAAACTCTACTAGCATCCATGAGACTCCCACACTTGACATACATGCTAACAAGTGTGTTGTGTAAAAGCTTGTCTGTTGTAAATACAAATCCACTCTGATTGATGTGGGCGTGGACTCGTTTACCGTCTGCTAAGGCTTTCTTCTTAATGCAGTCCTGCAAGACATGAACATAATCATGGGTAGATAAGTCTTTGGGAATGTCTGTAATATGCAAAATGTGAAGTGCCTCGTTCAAACGGCCCTGTTTACACACTGTTCTAATGTCTTGCAGAGAAGTAATAACGTTGGCACTGGGCTTTGGATTTGCTTTTGCAATGGTGGTAGCCATTCTGCTTTGTACAAGTATAAACGCAATCTTCCTCATCACCACCTCTACCACCTTCTGCCTGTTGGTTAAGATGCTGTATTCTTGCCATTGATCTTGCAGCTTTGCTGCTTGTTTTTCTTCAAATCAATCCGATCAGAATCGCTATCAAAATAATACTGCGAACCAATACCTCCATTGCTTCCTGACGGAGACAGAACTGCTTGGAGAAAAGGCTAAATCAATTCCAATCTAACGCCTTGCACAATATCGACAATAGATATATTTGATAGGAGTATTATTATCGATTACCTATATCTTACTTTTTCTATGTACATGCATTTTTTTTAGCACGAAGGGTTCCAGCTGAAAACTAGCTCCAAGCTAATGCCATTTTTTTGATAGGAGTATTATAAGCTTCAACGTTCGTCTGTTCTTTTGAATGGCACCACCAACACTGAAAAAGGCAGAACTGTCCAGAGTCTTGGTCTTAGCTCTGTTAGGCTGGGTTGGTTCTCTAGGATATGGGAGTTGGACGCTAGTTGAGTTAAGAGGGGCATTCTACATTACAGTGTTGATGTGTGATTTCTTGTTTAAATTCAATAATTCAATATGGAGTTGATACATCTCACTTTTAAATAATAATAATAATAAATTATATATGTATGTTTTAACCTAAAACTGGTTAAGGAGATCCTCTCGAGACTTTCTACTTGCATAGAGGGCATAACAAGTCTCTTTTTGTGAAGTTGTTAGAAGTTTACCGGCTTTATACTCTATAAAACAGGTGTAACATTTTTTCTTCATGATCAAAGGGGGTTATCACATGTTCACTCAACAAATTGGTTTAAGTAAAGGTTAATATGTTTTTTTTTTAAATTTATAGAAATATATTATATTGATTGATTGATATGTTGCTTAGTGTAATTGACATTTTTTAGGCTTGTCATGCTTATCCCTTGTACACGACTAACACTTGCCTTTTATTGTGTTTGCACTTGCCTTTGCATGCTCAACAAATTTAATTTGCAATGCATTAATGTTGAATCTACATGGTGCCAAGTGCCAACCTTATTCATAGACAATGCATGATTCATAGATAATGCATGCTTTTTTCGCATATCACTCCAAATTGGATGATCAATGCACATGTTGTACTAAGAGATCAAAGTTGACTAGATTCATGACAATCATTAAGTTAGACTATGTCAAAGCATGCTCAACCAACCTATTCCTAGAATTTCAACCAACCTATTCCTAGAATTACATGGATTTGTTATCCTTGTTTGATTTTCTTGAAGCTAATCAATTGTAATGGTCTCATTGAATGCATTTAATCACTAAAACATGTCTAAATGGGTAATGAGAAAAGAGGAAAGAGAGGAAAATGGTTGTACGAGAAGAATGAAGCACTCTTTCTACCCAACCAAGAGGAAATTGCTAAGGGAGAAATTGTTTAAGAAGAAAGAGAATTTGTGAGATGCATCATGGATTACCTTCCAGACTCTAGTTGTCCATGGCCATGTTGTAGGGCTCCCCGTGTCTTGATGTTAGTAGAATTCTAGTCTTCTTGTTTTCCTTGGCAAGAACATTGAAATTCATTGCAACAATCTCGAAGTATGTTGCGTTGAAAGGGGAAGAAACTAGAACTACAACACGAATTGGGCCACAAAAGGTGTTGAAGTTCTCCTTGCAAAAAAACATTGTTACGACTTTAGGGATAGAGATTAGGAGGGAGTGCCAAACATGAAGCTGAAGTGTACAGATGATCCGGATTATTTTCGGCACGAAATGAGAGTGGAGATATAATAAAGAAATGCACAGATATCGCGTATATCCAGTAATATAACAGAGATATATTAGAGATGCAACCATAAACACAGAGATACAGTAATACACGATTTCTATTAATGAAAGAAATGTACAGAGACTGTAAAAATACAGAGTGAAAGACTCGCTAGAATGGTGGCAGCTTATCTCTGAGAAGAGATGTGACG